>JAQQTO010000040.1:27257500-27712500 GCA_029884595.1 Ormosia semicastrata
TATTAATAATAAAATATGAAAAGACATTCAAAGAAAAGTTTATGTTTTTGCATATTTTATCTTTTTTTTTTTTTTGCTCTTTCATCGAGTTCGCAATAAAACTTATATATGAAGTTTTTTTTAGACTATGAAATATTTTTACAAGTTTGTTCCATTTGAATCGCTCATAGAAATAATTTTAATTTGATTGCAAGAGTATAAAAATTATGTAATTTTTTCATAAAAATTATTTCTTTAAAATTTGAACTCGCATCCTCATTCCACATCGAACAACTCTTCGTGGGTTATATGAGAAATGTGGTATAATATCCACCATTATTATATATAAATATAAATAAGAAAAAATTTAAGTCCATTTTTTTATTATCATTACATTTATTTCATCAATCAAATTATATGACATGCATACATTTAAAAAAAATAAAAAATATTAATAAATATATACCATGACTTAATTGGTATAAAATAGATGTAATAAATATAAAAAATAGAACTAAGTTTTATCCATATAAATATGTGTAGGTTTTTCTTATTACAAAAGTGAGGCCAAGGCCCAAGAAAATAAATAAAACTACATGGTGACTGAGCGAGGCATAGAGGCCCCATATCATCATTAATAAAGCAACCCTACACCATATTTTCGTTAATAATCAACTGTATGAGTTTCCGGTCCATCACATGCATTTCGAAGCTTTGAGCAGAAAGACTATTATTAGCTAGTTTTTTTTTTTCCAATTTTCAAATTTTAAATGTGTAGATAAATATTAAAAGAGTAATTTTAATATAATTTAATACAAAATATTAAATAATCATACTTTTATTTTGAGAAATAGGGTGTAAATGTTTATGTTTCTAAGCTTTTGGTAATAATATTTCTAATTTTTTATAGCCACAAAAGAGTAAAGATTTACTTTTATCTTCTTCCTTCTTCCTTCTTTCAAAACATCCATGCAATATTAGATTATTTTCAGGTTAAACATTCCAAAAGAAATCAAGAAAATTCCAACTTCAAGCATTTTTTTCCTTTCTAATAATATGAGCAATGGCCTTATATCGCCAATTAATTAATCTCCTTCTACTTCATTTATACTTTGCATAAAAGAAAAGAGTTTCCTTTATTGTGGGTTTGCTCTTGATTAGGACTCTTGATATAGGGGTTCACATCAACACAAAATCATATTTGAAATATGATACCATTTGAATAGCAAAAAACGACATATATAACCAATCGACATGCAGTATAGAAAAGCCTCACATTACCTTGATTGGTATAAGATAGTGCTGCATATATCGCACCTAGCCAAAGCTAGAAAGCAATGGCAAGTGAATGTGATGATGACAGAAGAAGAGAGAGCACACTCCCAACAAAGGCAAAGACTTTCTTTGGCCGTTCCCGGGTTGTGCTCCCTCTCTTCTGTCAACATGAGATGTCTCATCACAATCCACAACCAAACCAACAAATAAAACTTCATGACATGCACTCCTCTACACTGTTTGTGACCATTATCACTGTCCATCATCAATGAAAAACCATTAGAAATGCATTCGGATGAGACAACACATACATGTAGGCAGCAATGCTCATCCGTATTTATATTATGTGTGCAGCCCTTTGATACATCAAAATATGCATTTTTTCTTGAATTTAATTTTGTATGGAGAAATATATGCACATATTTATGTATATGCTGGATTTATTTATGAATATTACATTTTCTTCTTATGAAGACAAAAGGCCTACTATAATATCTTTTAGTAACGCTTCTACAGAAAAAACTTATATTTTCTATTAGCCACAATTGCATATATGTGTGTTCTTTATTTTGATATGTGTACCTTTTTTTTATACAACTGCATATATGTGTTTAATAATACTTATTTTACTCATTTTTTTAGATGATATATCTACATTATATTAAACTAGAAACATTTACAAACATACCATATATCATAATGCACAGAAAAAAAAATTGTTTGAAACAGTATTAAGTGTGAGTTTAATATATGTGAGAGATTCTAATTTAAAATCAATTGACATTAAGTGGAATGACTCAACAGATATATAATTACACCTGGACAAAACAGGAGGAAATAAGCCTAGCGAAATAAGTGGAAACAAATCTAACAAAGTAGGAGGAAACAAAGATAGGATCTTACTTCTAATACCATGTGATATTCTAACCTAAACCAATTAGCATTAAGAGGAGTGACTCGACAGATATATAAACCGCACTCGAAATATTGAAGTAGATGGTGTGGGACTCTTAACACCCTCCTCCACAGATACTTAGACGAAACAGATGAGTCTAGTAAAGTAGGAGATAGAGATGAGATTTTAGCTCTGTACTATGTGAAATTTCAACCTAAAACTAATTGATATTAAGTGGAGTGACTCAACAAATATATAAATTACACCTGAAATATTAAGACAAATAATGTGAGACTCTTAATAATATATGCTATTCGCTTGACATAATTCGTCATAGTTTAGTCATCCATAAATTTAAATATTTGATAGGCAACAAATCTATTATGATTAAACTTGGAATCCCCTGCTATTTTTAGGGAATAAGGATGATGTTTGAGAATTTTGTGACTTTCTCTCTTCAAGGAAGGGAAACTCACATAAAAATATACTGAAAAATAATTTACGCTTTTTTTTTAAAAAAAAGAGTGAATATCGTCCATGAATTTCATTAAAAACCAGAGAAAATTATGTGTTTAAATTAATTGTAAAAATAAATTATTTCAATAATTAATTATATATATAACTAATTTTCTTTTTAATCAATTATGATAAAATCAATTTAATATTTAAATATGTTAACTAAACAATGATTTCAAGATAATATATTTTGTTTGAATAGTATAAAAAATTACTTTTATATAGTAAAATCTTGGTAAAAAAAATGCTTTTCAAAAAATGCTTTTTCTAATTTAAACAAAATAAGTTATAGATTATAATCAATTTTATCAATCCTTCTCAAACACAAGTCCTATGATTTAGATTATTAATTAATTATAATATTGATCTGAGACAGTTTTTTTTTTTCTTTTTGGATAGAAAGTTTAGATGGAGAAAAAAACCTTGATGGAATATACCCCAAAAAAAAAACCTTGATGGTTGTTCATAATATCTCAACTGTAATTGAAATATTCTTTTTCATTATCTAAACAAGAGAAAATCTAATTCTGTGATTTATACTATTAATAATAATTAATATCTAAGGTGGTTTCAAGGACTAGAAGTTGAACTTGTAATATTCTAAAAAAAAAAAGCCTTGATGGGTGTTCATAATATCTCAATAGTATTTGAAATCTTTTTCTTCATTTATCCAAATAAACAGATCAATGAACACATTCATCCCTAAACAAACTTCTTTATAATGACTATGTATATGTAGAGTGCTGATGCAATCTTCGATAATGATTATAAACATCTGAGATGTAATTCTGTCTTCGTCTAAAAAGAGAATTATCTTTATATAACTCATAAGTCATATTTAAGAATATACAATATATAATGCATATAAAGAGATTAAAAAATATGCACATAGAGATGTTCGAAGCTGGTTATTATCAATAAATGATGATGTCTTCTCTTAAACAAGAATTAATAATTAAGCATAAACTCACCTGCATACTCATTTCTCTCCTCCCAAATCAGCCACTGATTATCGTTTCTCTCCTTCTGTAAATCATGCACGATTCTAGTACAGAAGAATATAAAAGATCTGAATGAAGAGAATGATCATGAGAATAAGGTCCGAAAGAGGGGGAAATGAAAATAGAGAACGCAAAATCTTTTCTAAAGGAGGAGAAATGTCATGGGAAAGGGAAGAAGATGAAGGTTTCGGAGAGAGGGAGGAGAGAAAAACATATAAACCAAAAACTCTATCTAAATGGAATAGAGCACACTAGAAAGCGGTTCTTATACACACATCAAGGTCATTGAAAGGCACACCGGCTGAGGAGGTTTGTATAAAGTGGTCCTCTAAGTTAAATTTGTTCAGTGGGTGGCTGTTACAATATTTGTTGGCAGTTTCTATATTATATGTTTTTCCCGTTTTGAATGGCAACTCTTCCCTGTCACGATTTCTAATTTCTATGTATGTATATAGAAACGGCTTAATTGTATTTGTATATATCTTGCAAGTGATATCGCAATTTGGTCCTACTAAAGTAATTTGCATGTCTATTTTGTCCACACATGCATCTACACCTCAAATCATGAATCTAATCCCCAAAAATACGTAAATACCCTGAATATTTCAATTGTAAATGAGCACTGAGACTATAACTTGGTGGATAATGCAGAAGAATCAAATTTTCAAATTACGGATAAATGTAATCGTACAAAAAATAAGTAAATTTTATTTTCGTAACTTTTATATTTTTTGTAACATTCTTGTCGCCACTCAATTTTCTCCGAACCTTTTGAATTACTTTTGAAAAAAGGGAAAAAATAAAAAAGAGAAAGGATAATAAAGTATATTAATCTCTTTTATACATAAAGTTTTACATTAAAATTTTTTCTCTCCATTAAGTCCCATATTGAAAAAGTATACTATTTTACCATCTCCACCTACATAAATAGTTAATCCTCAAGTGTTTGAGTTATTTAAAAAATTACACATTTGACCTTGATACTAAATATAGGGCTTGACGATTTTAGTACTTTAAAGTTTAATTTATGAAAACATGTGAGACTCTGTGTAACAAAAATATAATGTTTGCATGCTTTGGTGCTAAGTTTGTTTGTTTTTTTTTCTTCTTCTTTTTTATGTAATTTTTTTATACACTTATTTTGTTTATTTTAACTTATTTATTAGTTAGTTTAGTTTATTTATTTATTTATTAATTCTTAATTTTTTAGATATTTTAAAATTAATTCAATAATAAAAAAGGGTAAATAACCTTGATCACTAGGAAGAGGACGCGAGTTCAAATATCAGATAAACAACTCTTGTAGGGAGACCGTATAACTCTTGTGTTTCAGTTGTTGAACGAAAATTAGTCTCATGTAAACAGTTTAAATGAACTAAACCTGTGGGGATGTCTCGTGGTCTTAACAAAAATAATAAAAAAATAGTTAGCAAAGTTGTGACAACTTGTTAACCACATGACCTTGCCAGCTGAGTTGAAACAACTTGTTGGTCTCAAATTTAATTAAAACTAATTAATCTATAATTATTTTTTAAAGAATTACGTTGATTTTAAATTCATCATTGCACTTAAGGAATATTAGGCCAAAAGTCAAGTCAAACTATAAATTTTTGTAATTGTTTTTCATTCATCTTTGTTTTTATTTGTTATCTTTTTCTATTTTACTTGTAATTTTTTTTAATCTTTGATTTCTTTATATTTTATTCCAAATTGTAAATTGTAACTTTTTGTAAATTAATCTTTTAGATGTTTAATTTTTTATTTGTTCTTGTGAATATATCTTAATTCTTACTTCTTCTTTTTTACTTTTCTTGTAAATATTTAATAATCATTGATTTTTAATTGAATTTTTTAATTTTCTTTAATTTTATTTTCTCTTGTGAATATTGTAAATATTGTATTTAGTTTTTTTATTAGTGATTATTTGTCATTGTCTTGGGATAAATTAAGTATTTTTAAGTTATTTAATTTGCTCAATTGACTTTAGAATAACAGTCTTAAGATAGATATATATATTGTTGAAATTAAACTTTTACCTTTTTGTGTACCTATCTAACTCTCAAATTTAATTTGATTTACGTAGACTAATTTTTAAATTTTTTTTTTAAATTTTTCTTAATTTGTGACTCATTTAATTTTTATTTTATTTTTTAAAATTTGATTGATTCTCAGTCGCGACAATTCTAGTATAAATTAGTATTTGTATTACAATTCCTCAATTAAGAATGCCTTTATATATACGGCATAGTCAATTTAGTCTATCTAATTAGAAAAAGACGTAGAAGTCAATTTTTTCAATTTAATTTTTATATACTTGTGATGAAATTTAACATTTTTATATAAATATCTTGGTTTCACAGTTTTATTAAATATAATTAATATTAAATAATAATAGCATACTTATTTTATTTAAAATAAAAATAAACTAAATAGTTAAACAAAAATTTAAGTTATTTTTTTTTTTTGTTATGTCTTGTCTGAGAGGAAGAAAAGGGGGTGTGTTGTCAGTTGATTCGGGCTAGATTTTGTCGAAAGCTTTGGCACTTGATTGGTTAGTTTATTAAGTCTAATGACTATAGAGTCCATACTTAAATAAAACGTTCAGTTGGCACTTAGTCATAGTTTTTATTTTTTATTTTTTTGACGGTCATAAACGTGGCACTTCATTGATAAGTGAAAGCCAAGACATCCAAGATGGGCCAAATTACTGGCTTCCCAGGGAGCTTCTTCAATCCATCATACAGAATCCCCTGAAGAAGAAGCCAATTTGGCTAAGCAATGAGCAACCCGATTCCCATCCCTGCCCACATGAGAGAGAACAGGAAGAAAAAAGATTACTCAAACTGACAATCTTCTACTAAAATATCAAAATAAGCAACCTGGGCTGGAAGATTCTGCAATGCTGAAATAAGCTCCAAGCTATCTGATTCTGCTTCAAATATCAAAGAGGCAAAGATCTTAGGCCAACGATAAACCAAGCTTCATACCAAAAGCTTCAGCAAATTTCGCTTCTCCTAAAATGTGAACCCGCCAAGAAGCAGACGCTATAATTCGTCCGTCACCATCACGCACAGTAGCGCCTATTCCCCAAAGATTAGAACCCGACTTAGTTGCATCGGTATTTAGTTTGTAGCTGCTGCAGAAGGAGGGGACCAATACTTTTTTGATTGACCATGGATTGAACACGATCTTTGCATATGGACTGGGTTCACCAAAAAGGTTTCAGGTTGGAGGGTATTGGAGACCAAAAAAAAAGAATGATTTATTTTTATTTTTGATTTAAAAAAATTATAAAATCATCTTTTAATTTATTTTTTTATTTTAAAAAATTTCAATTGTAAAAAACGTTTATTCAAAATAAAAAATAAATATTTTTTTTCTTTTCACTCCAAAACTCCTATTCTCAAACATACCCCTAGAGCTATTTACACAAGATAAGGCATTTAAGATGACCATCTCCTGAGATGAGATCTTTCCCTCAAAGCAGAGCTTATTTCTAGAGATCCATATCCCATGAGCAAGAGAGACAAGTTGTTCAACCCCCTCATCAGGCAAAGAACATAATAAAATCAATCTTCCAAAGATATCAAACCATCAACAGGACTTCGTATTCCAAGTGGGCAACTAAACCAAAAGGCTCTAACCCACTCACAGTCACGAAAAACATGGCTGAGAGATTCTTCCATTTGGTTGCAGCGTGGACAAATAGTATCAAGATGAATTCCCCTCTTTTCTAGATTTTTCCTGACTGGCAGAGATTCTGAAAGAAGACTCCAGAGAAAGTGGCAAGACTTTGGTGGAACTCTCAACTTCCATACTTAATTTATCCCAGTTGAAAACCGGAGAATCTATAATAAAGCTAGAAGAAGCATCTTCATTTAATTCACAATTCTTTATGAAATGGTATGCAGATTTAACTTTGAGCTCACCATTCTTAGTCTCCCCACATATGAAATTGTCTGGAATCACCCGATGGGAAATCGGAATTGTTAAAATCTGTCCAGCCTCAAAAGGCATAAAAGTGGAGAGCACTAGCTGTTCCTTCCAGATCCTTTGATCTTCATCAATCAAATCTTTAACAATAGCATCCTCCGAAATATTATTTACAGGAGTCCAAATACGATGACCATATTGCATAGGAAGCCAGCCATCAGACCAAACTTCGATATTTTCTCTAGTACCAATACGCCAGAAAACCACCTTTTCTGAGGACCCAAGAAACATTAAAAATGCTTCTCCATGTAAAGCTTGGAATATGGCCCACAGATGCGTCCAGAAAAGAGGACCTTGGAAAATATTTGGATTTTAAAACTCTAGTCATACGGGAACCAGGATTATCAATAAGCCTCCACCCTTGTTTCGCAAGAAGAGCCATTTTAAACGCTCTGAAGCTTCTAAAACCCAGACCACCATTTTTCTTAGTTTCACACAATTTAGACCAACGAGTCCAACGAATTTCTCGTTCTCCTGCCTTACTGCCCCACCAAAAGTTACTAATCATGGATTTAATTTTGCTACATAAATCAGTTGGTAGGAGAAAACACTTCGTGATATAATTTGGAATTGCCAGAGCAACAGATTTTATTAAAACTTCCTTATCGGCCTTATAAAGGACTTTCTCTTTCTAACTTCTAAGCTTCTTCCAAACTCTATCTTCCACAAAATCAAACACATGTTTCTTGGAGCGACAAACAAAAGTTGGCAATCCTAGATATTTAGAATGGCTCTCCACTGCCTTTATATTCATCCATCCTTAGATTTCATTTTTCCTGACTGTTGGAACATTTCGACTAAAAGAGAGCTCATATTTATCCAAGTTTATAAGTTGGCCTTATGCTCTTTGGTAAAGATTGAGAATATTACCAAGAGTATCAACTTCTGATTCTATGGCTCTTATAAAAAAGATACTTTCATCTGCGAAGAAAAGATGTGAGACTTCTGGTGCTAATTGTTAGAACATTCATGGGCTTTAAGTCACACACAGAGGAATCACACACACTTACAAGATTGAGAGAACTGAAAATCACATACTTTTGTATATTGATAATTATGAATGAAAGTCAAATACACCAGCACTCAGTGGTTTTATTTATACACAGCCATCACATATCTAACTGTCTAACTATCATAACAAATTCTGACCACATCTATAACAACTAACTAACTAACTATCAACTGAATTATATCATTTACAACATACCCTCATTAATTCAGATTGATCAATGGCACAACACCTAACTTATCTCTAAGAGATTTAAATCTTTCAGTTTTCAAAGACTTTGTCAATATGTCAGCTAGTTGTTCCTCAGATCTGTAGTAGGCAAGTTGTATTTTCCCTTTGTTCACTTGGTCCCTTAGAAAATGGAATCGAGTTTCAATGTGCTTGCTTCTACCATGAGCTATCGGATTCTTAGCCAAGTTTATAGCTGACTTGTTGTCAATCATCAGCTACATTGGCCCTTCTTCCTTCAAATGCATTTCCTCGAGCAGTGTCTCAAGCCACAAAGCCTGACAGGCACCATGAGAGGCTGCTATGTACTCAGCTTCACAAGATGATAGTGCAACCACCGATTGCTTCTTTGAGCACCAGGAAACTGATGCCTTTCCCATCATGAAGACATATCCGGTTGTGCTCCTCCTATCTATTTTATCCTCACACCAGTCAGAGTCTGAATAACCCAACAATATGTTTCCATTGCAACTTGGATCACTAGGAAATAGCAAACCATAGTCAAGTGTGCCCTTTATATATCTCAAAATCCTCTTTGCTGCTACTAGATGAGAAGACTTAGGATTTTCCATAAACCTACTGATCACACCAACTCCGTAGACTATGTCTGGTCTACTATTTCACAAGTATCTTAGTGAGCCAACTATCTATTTATAGAGAGTGGGATCAACTGGTTTCTCTCCATCATTTTTTTCAGCTTCAGATTGCTTTCCATGGGTGTTGCAGCAGGGTTGCAATTATTCATATGGAACCTCTTTAGAATATCAATAGCATATCTCCTTTGATGTAGCATGATTCCAAGTTTTGTGGTTACAAATTCCATACCAAGGAAGTATGAAAGTGCTCCCAAATCTGACATTTTGAACTCAGATTTCATGCTTGCCTTAAATTCACAAATCTCCTTCACGTTGCTGCCTGTCAACAATAGATCATCAACATACAAGCATACTAATAGTAGTTTTGCAGTTTTAGAGGTCCTCACATAGACACCATACTCCACTATACATTTGTTGAACCCTTGCTGAATTAAGAAGCTGTCTATTCTTTTATTCTAGGCACAAGGGGCTTGTTTTAGCCCATACAGTGCCTTCTTCAATTTGTAAACTTTTCCATCACTTCCTTCTACTTCAAACCCCGGTGGTTGACACACGTACACCTCCTCTTCTAATGGTCCATTGAGGAAAGCTGACTTTACATCAAGCTGGTGCAATGACCATCCTTTAGTACTTGCAATGGCTACAACCAGTCTTATGGTTTCAATTCGAGCCACAGGTGCAAATACACCACTGTAATCCACCCCTTCCTTTTGTAGGAAGCCCTTGGCTACTAATCTAGCCTTGTGTTTAGCTACTGATCCATCTGGCTTCAGTTTGGTCTTGTAGACCCACTTCACTGCTATAGGTCTTTTCTGGTTGGGTAAGGTCACCAGCTCCCAAGTCTGATTTTTCTCTATGGCTCTTAATTCCTCCTGCATGGCTGCTATCCACACAAGTTCTTGAATTGCCTGCTCAAAGTTTACGAGTTCCACATCAGTATACAAGGCCATATAGACCAAGTCTCCTTCTATTGTAACAACATTATCAGGAAACACCACATAATCAGTAAGTCTGGTTGATGGCTGTCTGTTTCTCAGTGGTCGTTGATTAATGGAAGAACTGGGAACAGCATCGAGAACCTGAGAACCAGGCTGCTCTAAATCTTCTAATAAGACAGGAACTTTGTCACTTGAGTTTCTGCCTTGTGAACTCCAATTCCAGCTGCTGGATTCATCAAACACCACATCCCTACTTACCACCACCTTCCTATTGATAGGATCATAGAGCTTATAAGCCCCTATAAGATGATATCCTAGCATCACCATCTGCTCACTTTTATTTTCCAGCTTCCTTCTCTTCTCATTCGGGACATGTCTATAACATAGAGAGCCAAAAATTTTCAGGTGGGTAACAGTTAGCTTTTTACCTGTCCAAGCCTCTTCTGGTGTGATTGAGCTTAGTCTTTGTGTTGGGCACATGTTCAGAATATATACTGTTGTTGCTACTGCTTCCCCCCAAAAACAGTGTGGCATATTTTTGCTCCTTAACATGCTCTTGGCCATATTTAAAACAGTCATGTTTCTCCTTTCAGCAGTCCCATTATGCTGTGGAGTGTAAGGGACTGTCACCTCATGAATAATTCCTTCTTTTTCATAGAAATTTTGAGCTCATTTGATGTGAATTCTCCTCCACCATCAGTCCTCAAGATCTTGATGAACTTGCCACTTTGTTTTTCAACTTTCACTTTGAATTTTCTGAACACATCAGACACTTCTAACTTCCTTCTAATAAGAAACAGCCACAGTTTCCTTGTATAATCATCAACAAAAGAAACAAAATACTTGTTACCTCCAAGAGAAACTTCCTCAAAAGGGTCGTACACATCAGAATAAAGGACTTCCAGGGGTTCAGCTACTCGGGTTGCCACATGAGACTTTAAAGAATTTCTTGGTTGTTTTTCTATCAAGCACCCTTCACACACTTGTTTAGGTAACTTGATAGAGAAAAGTCCATGCACCATCTGGTTGGTCTTCAAAAGACTTAAACTTCTGAAGTTCAAGTGGCCAAATCGAAGATGCCACAACTAGGATTCATCATGCACACCAGCTAAAAAATTCAAGAGTTCGGCTACCTAAATGTCAATCTTAAAGGTCCTATTACTTGATAGAGGAGCCTGTAGGATCAACTTCCCTTTGCTGTCAAATACTCTCATCAGATTCTTCTGCAGGTCCATGGAGAAACCCTTCTCTAGTAACTATCCTATGCTCAACAAGTTGTTTTGCATGGTAGGTACATAGAGTACATCTGAGATGTAGGCAGGTTTCCCATCTCTCCTTTTGATCAACACTTTCCCTTTTCCTTCAGACATAATGGTACTGTTGTCAGCCAATCGTACATTATTTCTGACTTTTCCATCCAACTCCACAAACCATCCTTTGTTCCCAGTCATGTGATTGGAACAGCCTGTATCAAGATACCAAGAACCAGAATTTGTGGATTTTGACTTAGTAGTAACCATTAGAAGCACTTGATCTGAGTCTGAGTCTTCACCCTAGGCAGCATTTGCTTTTTGATCACCTCTGCTACCCGATCCTTTGGATGCTTTACATTGGTCTGCAAAGTGGCCATACTTTTGACAAGCATAGCACTGAATGTGTTTTCTATCAAATTTCTTTTGATCTCTTTTGTTTCTGCCACCTCCTCTCCAATTTGAACTCGAACTCTCACCTTGTTTCTGATCAAGATTTGAATTATCTTGACCAAAATTCTGAGCACCAGCACCTCTTCCTTTATTTCCTTTGAATTTTCCTTTTCCCTTTTTGTTTCTCCAGGTATCATTTCCACCTCTTCTATTGGTCTGAGCTTGAAGGGTCTGCTCAGAACTTCTCTTAGTATTTCTTTCATTTAGTCTTTGCTCATGTGCCTCCAAAGACCCCTGCAATTCTTCAATCTTCATGTTTTCAAGATTCTTGGACTCTTCAATAGCAACGACAATGTGATCAAATTTCGGGGCTAAGGTTCTTAGAACCTTTTCAACAATCATCACATCTGTTAATTTCTCCCCACACATCTTCATCATGTTGGTGAGGGACAACACCTTTGTGAAATATTCTGCTACACTTTCTTGGCCCTCCATTTGTAGTAGCTCATATTATCTTCTCAAAGTTTGGAGTCGAACCTTCTTCAATTTGTCTGCACCAGCATAGCTCTTCTCAAGCATATCCCAAGCTTCCTTTGCACTTGAAGTTGAGATTATTTTCTCAAAATTCACTGGATCTACACATTGGTGAATGAAAAACATGGCCTTACAATCCTTCTTCTTGGCATCTCGATAAATGGATTTCTGAGTTTCTTGTGGATCATCACCCAATTCTTGAACTCCATTCTTCACTACCTCCAACACTTCTTGAAAGTCGAAGATTGCTTTCATTTGAATGCACCACTTCTCATAATTCTTGCCATCAAGAATCGGCAAGTTACCAGGAAAATGCCCATTCGAACCAGCCATGGATCAATGTGAATTGCACCTATTCAATTCTCCAATTATGTGCAGTACACAGGCCTCAAATCAATAAAGCTATTATACCAATTTGTTAGAGCATTCACTGGCTCTAAGTCACACACAGAGGAATCACACACACTCACAAGATTGAGAGAACTGAAACTCACACACTTCTGTATATTGATGATTATGAATGAAAGTCAAATACACCAGCACTCAGTGGTTTTATTTATATACAGCCATCACATATCTAACTGTCATAACAGATTCTGACCACATCTATAACAACTAACTAACTAACTAACTATCAACTGAATTATATCATTTACAACACTAATCTAGCAACCTTAATTCCATGCAAAGCCTTTCTTTCTTGTGCCCAAATAATAAGACCAGACAAAACCTCAACATATAAGATGAATAGATAAGGAGACAAAGGATCCTTATGTCTGAGGCCCCTACCTAGAGTAAAACTCTCACAAGGACCGCCATTAACTAGCACAGAGAAAGAAATGGTATTGACACATTTCATAACGAGAGAAACCCAGTGATCAGGGAAACCCATAGATCTAAGAACACACTACAGGAAAACCCATTCTACTTTATCATAAGCCTTAGCCATGTCTAATTTTACACCCACAAACCCAACCTTTCCTCTTCTTTTCTTCCTCATATAGTGAAAAATTTCAAAAACAAAGAAAGCATTATCAGTAATGAGTCTACCTAGAACAAAAGCACTCTGAAATTCCCCAATCAATCTAGGGAGGACTAGCTTCAATCTATTTGCTATTGTCTTTGTAACCAACTTCATTATCACATTACATAGTGAGACGGGCCTAAAATCTTTTGTATGTTTGCCTTTTTCAATTTTCAGGATAAGACAGATATGAGTATAGTTCCGATCACTATGATCCCCTCCTCTATTCAAAATATCTAAAACTACTTTGGAGACATCATCACCCACCAAACCCCCAAATTTCTGATAGAAAACTTCTTGAAGACCATCTGGCCCTAGAGAATTTGATGGGTGCATCTAGGATATATAGAGCTTGATAAACTTCTTCCTATGAGAATTCAGGCTCAATAATAGTGCGCATATCCCTAGACAACCTACCATCCATCACTAATACTACATTGTGCAAATCAGAAACATCATTCGCATAAAAAAGGTTTTGGATAAAAGCTATAATGAGACGAGCTATGTCCTCTTCTTCTATAAACACTGCCCCTACACCATTCTTAATTTTTTTCATTAGTGTTTCTGTCCATGTGTTGAGAAGACTTCTGGTGAAAAAAATGAGTGTTTCAGTCTCCAAACTATAACCAATTTGCTTTTGCACGCTGAGCCCACCAAATTTCTTCCTGTTCCAGTAATTCATCTAACTCGTTTTGTACTTTTCTAGCTCCCGGAGCCTATCTTGTAGCTTCTTTATATTTTTCTTCAAACCACCAAACTCCCTGCTACCCCAAGAATCAAAGCCCTTTAGGCATGACATGATTTTGTCCATAATGCGGGGACCATCACGGATCCACATTTCAGCATCCACTGTTTCACAATTTGCATGGGTGAGCCATAATTGTTCAAACCTCATGATACGAGTTTTACGCCAAAGACAGCCAAGATGGGATTTGAGCACCAATAACAGAGGGCTATGATCAGAACTGCATCGAGGTAGGTGATAGATAGATGCTGAAGGAAACATAGAGCTCCACTCCATTGTAGCCACACCTCTATCAAGCCTTGTCTGAATATTATCAACCTCACTTTGATTATTAGACCAAGTATGGTAATTTCCATTATAACCAAGGTCAAATAATTCACAAGATTGTAAAGAGTCACGGAAACCATTTACCTGAGAAGAAATAGGTAAGTTCCCACCACAATTCTCATCATTGGATGCATTTGGTTAAAATCTCCTATGCAAATCCATGACAAATCAGATTGTCGCCTGAGATCTCTTAAGACTTGTCAAGTTAGATGCTTATTTACCCCCTCCGGATGACCATAAATACCGATAAACTGCCATACATCTTCACCATCATCGCCTTTAATGAACAAGTCTATATGATTCAAAGAAATTGATTTCAACTCAATATCGATATTGTTCTTCCAAAAACATGCTAAGCCACCACCCGTCTCTACCTTAACCTCTACAATCCACTGCAACCACATTTGCATACCCATTTAAATGTCTACAATTCTTCATTTCATGGGCCTTTTTCCTTGTTTCCATCAGGAAGACAAGGTTGGGAACTTTTTGAAGCAAAAGCTTCTTTAGAGCAAGAATTGATCGTATGTTCCCAAGCCCACGATAGTTCCAAGATAGACAACTCACTACTCTCGACAAGCCTACCTTGGGAGCTTTTTAAAGCAGAAGCTTCTTTAGAGAGAGCGAAATGATCGTGTGTTCCCAAGTCCACGATAGTTCAAAGATAGACAGCTCATTGTTCTCAGCAGGCCTGCCTATCAAGACCCGTCGTTGTATCCTTGGTCAAAGTTTCTCTCCTCTTTACCTTCCCTGCCATACTGTCTAGCTCCATATCTGCTAGCTCTAAATTTCTTTTTTTGCTTGAACTAATCTTGTATGCTTCATTTTCCTTGCTTTGAATGCCCCTCTCTCCTCCAATTTTGTGCCGTTTTTTCAAACTTCTGGAAGCTCCATTTTTTAGAGCATTATTGGTAATGTCCTGTAATGGCCCATTAGCATCAGGTTCCCTATCCCCATAATGGAGGTCTTTGGTAACCTTGGATACTTTTGTACCATTAAAACTGTACATCTCATTACCCAAGGAATTTTTAATCAAAATAACCCCCTAATCATTTAAAGCCTGTATGGTTTCTATCTCAGGTGTGGTAACACATACCCCTTTTGAAAATTCAACCTCCACTTCCTTTATATCTTCCTTCATTATAGCCAAGCTAACAACAATTTCTAGTTGAGATATGACTTTTGCCATCTTCTTCTTTTCCTTATCATTACCTCCCTCACCCGAAACAAAAAAGTGTGGTAACTTTGTGTTCTGAAATAAATTCAGAGGAATACCTGGGGTAAATACGCATGCGATAGACTTCTTCGATGCACGACTATTACCAAGCGTGTTGAATCAGGGGAGTGGGTACCTGCAAAGGGATTCCAACGCTCAAGTCAGGATGTGCACCAATTGAGTCAATACTATGGGAGAATTCATACTTCATTTGTCGGACTTAACCTGACATTTATAGAGGTTAGATTGATATCTTCTCTTGATGAAGAGATACATTCTCATTATAATTGTAGGAAAAGATATGTTCCTTATTTAGTTACAGAGAATCCTTATATTATCGTAATACTGGTATGGTAGTTACAGTGTAATTGTTCTTTAAGATAATGATTGACAATTAGGAGATATCACAAGATTCATCCATTGTGTAGATCTTGCGGTAAAATTGTTACTATACAAAATTGGGATCTCATGTTAAGTTAACTCCACTGGAGACATGGAGCCTTGGACCTCTGTATGTATGTGTACTGGGCTGGACTACATATTGAGAGCCCAGGGTACGGTCTAGAATAGTTGCCCCCAGCTTGACACTTAAGTGGAATAATTAAGTGTCAAGATTCCAAATTTGAGAAGAACTCATGGCGTTCAATAGATAAAAATCCATTTAGGCCGATGTCCATTGTTACGGAGTACCTCCAGGGTTGGCATACAACACCATCCTACCATCTGAGGTGTATCATTTGCCCCCACATGTAATTTCACAGGGTTTCCTGACTTTTTCCACATTTTTCAACAGTACTGAGCTTCCTTGAGAAACCGTTGCCTCGACTTTATTGGGAATTAAAAAATCCATTAATGGGGCATCTAATCCATGCTGTTTCCCAACTGCCCATTCACTTTATAACCAATCAGAAATGAGGAGCATTAAGAATGCAGTTTATCTCGTATGATCAGTTCACCTTTCGAGGGACTAATCAGAGTGCTTCATTGTGTCTATAAAATAGAGAATGTTTGCATTGAGGTTGACATCCCTCTTATTACATCCCTCTCTTCTTATCAATTTATTTTAGAGTACAACCTTTCATGACTTTCTTCTCATTTTGTTCATATTCAAAGAAGGTTTTGTCCTCTGCGAAGATCATCTTTTTACTTTTCCCAAAATCTGTGAAGATGTTCTCCCTTTCCTTATAAATAATTTTTCCAATGAGGACTTTTCTTTCTCGGCATAGTAATGGTAGACACTTTTCTTTCCCAACGTATGAGGGAGCCTTTAAAACACGCTCTGCTGTTGGGAAAATCTGTGACACCTGTTGCGTTGGACGGACTTCCTTAGAGAAACAGAGCCTACACTCCTCCTCTTTTTTGAAAACTTAGCAGGTGATTTGTCCTGAGCTTTGCTAGTTTTCGAATAAGCAGGAGAGACTGTTGAAGCAGCTCCACAATTTGAGGCAGCTTGGGGTGATCATGAAGAGGTGATCATGAAGCTAGTGGAATGATCTTCTTCATGAAAGGCTGCACCTCGTCCCTTCTAACGAAAGAAAAGGCCGAAGCTCTTTCCTTATATATTTCATGTCTCAATATTTTCTTTTCTCTCTTTTCCAGATGTAAGATGATGTATGGAATAAGAATAAATTAATAAAATCTCTTACATTATGAACTTTACATGATGCCCACTTCCTTCCTTTAACTTTCATCGTTGTTCGCACCTTTTTCTTTTTACCGGGGTAAGTCTAACACTTATTCCGACACAACATTGCATTGCCCTCTGCTTAGTGCCTGATTTAAGTAAATAGCAAGCTTCAAGTCTCTAGTCTGGGATTCAAGTAATTTACCACTTATAGAACGTGGGTCGGGATCCTAGTGCTCTGTTGCTTTAACAATAGTTATCCAAAGGGATAACTCTTCACCAAGCAAATATCATGGCTAAAGCCAAGGTTCATGGAAATAATTCGGACTTAAACCTCAGAAGTTGTGTGACGTTCGAGTTGCTGTACCACTATCTTTTCAATTGCTTTAAGAACCATATGAGCCACGTGGCACATTTTCATTGGAAGGACATACATAGTGCTTCGTGCGCCATGATGAGCATTCTTTTGAAAATTAGTCTGTAAGGACAACAATGTCACCTAACCGCTTAGCCTTTATAAATAGGGGTTTAGGGACGTGTTGTCTTCGTCTTACTGTTTCTAAATGCCTCTATGAAAACTCTGAGTAGCAGCGAAGCGTGGACTCCAGGGGATCCTCAACCACTTCTATCTTTAGCAATTCTGAGGTTCTCTCACACGGTATTTTCCCTTCTTTTTTCTTCATTATTGTAATTGAGTAACTGAGCAGTTACGCGCTCCTCACTAGAGTGCGTTTCTATTTTTCAATTTCACGAAGTAGATTTAGGACTTCCAACCCTCTTCATGTGGCCCTATCCTCTTGGAACACCATTTCTGCCGTTTTAAATGTGGCAGAGGTGTCTTTCTGAAGTTTCAAGATTTGGAGGGAAAAGAGGTCGGCGTATAGGTGTGGACTGTTCCATTCACCCTTCACCATGTCTGAATCTCTGATTTGATTGATTTTGATAATTACTTACTAGCCTCTTTAGGTGTTCTCAGGAGAGGTAGAATGGGAGCTAGAGTACAAGTACAGGTTAATGAGGCTCATGAACCGGCTGAAGAAGACCAAATTTAGATCCAGTATGGTCTGGGGCTGGTATACCCGTGGGTAGGGGATAATGTCTAGGAGCATTTTTCTGAGCTTTCTTCTGAAAATGAGCTCAGACAAGTACTACAATATCTGGAGCTGAACGAAGGGAGAAACTGAGATAGAGAATTCCAAGTTCTTTGCCTGGAGTGAAACGAGAGGGTTTGCTCTTCTCGGGAGGCGGGTTTGTATTTCATGTTTCTCTATGAACCCCTTTTCATTAAATTGGGGCTTCGGTTACCCTTTACTGAGTTCTAGATTGTAGTTCTGCAGACTTTGCACGTAGCCCCTACCCAGATTCATCCTAATGGCTGGGGCTACATCATTGCTTTTGAAAGGTTTAGCCGAATAATGGGGTTGCGGTATTCCACCAATACCTTTTTCTATTTCTATACCTGGATAAACCCCCAAGGGTCATCAAAACAGAAGGGTTGGTTCACAATTCGGTCAAGATCCGGTCGCAAATCCATTGATGTTTTCCAATATAGTTTCAAAGGATTTAAGTCTAGATTCTTTAAGCTGATGGCAGCAGAGGGATTTCATCCCTTTTTTTCTAAAAGACGACGGGGAGCCAAAATTCCCATTATACTGGACTGAAGATGCTTGGTGTTTTCCTACTATGCTGCTTAAAAAAGAAGAGAAAAACCTTACTCCAGATGAGGTCGACTACGTTAAATTTATAACCCGCTATTCCAGAGAACACGAGTTTATCAAAATCAAGGACGTCCTTTATACCCTTGGTGATGATCTTCTCTTTGTTTTGTTAGGTAGGAATTAGGATATTATTACCCATAACTTACCCTGGACTTTGTGCACTTTAAATTTATATACTTCACAATTTTGCTTGTTTGACTTGCATCTTACTTTGTTGTCTTATTTCAGTAAGTAATATGGCATCAGGACCTTCTCTTGTAGCTCTACAAGCCTAGAGATTAAGGAGGAAGGGAGCAGGATCCACTAGTGTCCCTACTGCCGCCATTCCAATGCCTTCAAACCAGGGTTTAGTTATTGAAGAGACCCCAGAAGAAATAGACTCCTTAACTCAGAGCCTCTAAGGGAGAAAAAGGAGAGCTATTGAGAGCTCCGTTGATCGGGGTAGGGAAAGAGCTTTGGAGAGCGACAATGAAGAGAGGACAAACTTTTTGCCTATTATTTTAGGGCAGTTACTGAGCGACGAAGTGATAGGACATATTTCAGAACAGAATATAGCCCAAACCCTGGCCAAGCTTAAACTTTTGCACTTTAGACCACTACCGTGGTCTGCTATATTGAAAATTCAATCGTGGCAACCTCTAGGAAGATGGCGGAAGAAAACAAGAAGAAAGATGAAGAGGGTACCCGAAAATTGACTGTGGCTCTTAAGCTGAATGAGGATGCTCAAGCACAGATTACTGAGCTGGAGGCGGCATTGGCTTCCTCCGACCTGGCCAAGAAAGCGCTTGAGGCAAAGAGTCTTCAAGCCGGCAATACCATCAGCACCCTCTAGGCTCGAATCACTCAATTGGAAAAAGATGTGGAGGAGCTAGACACCATTTCAAGAAACATTGGTGGAGAGCAATTCCAGAATGTCGTGGCCCAAATCCAACATTTCAACCCCGGCATCACTCTTGCCTTGGAGGAGCTTAATTCAAAAAAAGTCTTTCATGACGACTAACTTGTTTAGGCAAGGGAGCTCGCTCAAGTTGATTCTGCTGCCAACCAAGACACTACTCCGGCTCTGATAGAATGGGAACCTGATACTTAGATCCTTTTCTTTTTCTTCTTCTTTGCCCCCTATGTGGGGTTTTTTATTTTTGTAATGACAATTGCCTTGTATCTGGGATTTTTAAATTAAATCTTTACTTTCGATAAATGCTTTCCCTTGCTATTTTATTTTCACGGTTCGTTTTAGGTCCAAAGCCTAATATGGAATGTAGCAATTCCCTTACGCGGACTTAGAAAATTATTTACTCATTGGGGAAACCATGGTCCGGGATCCCACACCCATAACAATGAGTGCATAGCATTCCACTTGACTTAGGTAAAAATGATGTCTTAGTCTGTAGTCCAATGCCTATCATAACCAAGCGTTTTGGAATGTAAGACTTAGGCAAAAATAACACCTTAATCCATAATCCAAGGCTCATAATAACGAACATATTGAATCTGAAAATTTAGGCAAACATAACACCTTAATCTATAATCCAAGGCTCATAATAATGAACATTTGGAATCTCAAGATTTAGGCAAACATAACACCTTAATCTATAATCCAAGGCTCATAATAACGAACATTTGGAATCTCAAGATTTAGGCAAATATAACGCCTTAGCTAAGGGTTTATTGCCCAAGAAAATTTGATGCATATGGTCCCTTCTGCCTTAGGTATCGGTGAGGACCACAGATGTCGAATCTGCACTACCTCTTGATTGCTTAACCTTTTGATAGTCAATACCAAGTATCAAGGATGGGTATTGACCCTACCTCATGACTTGGATTTACTAATGTGTCGCATATGTAAAATAAAGTTTGAATAACTCTATTTTATTAATGATTTTGGGGGATAGAAGTTCGTACAGAGTACAGGATTCAACATGATGTGCAAATTAAACATTAGCTTTACTAAAAGACTAGGCTGTTAAGGGCACCTAACTATAGTATTTTTTAAGTTTATCTGTATTCCAGTAATTCTTGATTGGGATGCCCGTTAGAGTCTCTAATGTGTAAGCTCCTTTGCTAGTGCTGACAACAATACGGTAGGGGTCTTCCTAGTTAGGGGCTAATTTTCCTTAGGAGACATTTTTTCCTTTGATATCCACTATTCTGAGCACTAAATCTCCTGGGTGGAACCTTCTAGGGACTACTTTTTGGTTATATCTGACTGTTGTTCTTTGTTTGAGGGCAACATTGCGCATATGGGCCACACATCTTCTTTCTTCAATCAAATCTAGGTTTTTCCTGATCAAAAAAGGGTTACTATCCTCTGAAAATTGTTGGTTGTGCAAGCTTGGCTTGCTTATCTCTACCGGAATCATGGCCTCACATTCATATGTAAGCTTGAAGGGAGTTTCACCCGTAGTAGAGTGGGGTGTGGTCTGGTAGGCCCAGAGAACATGATCAAGCTGTTCGGTTTAATTTTTATTAGCTTTGTCCATACTTCTTTTAATTCCACGTACAATAATCCTATTGGATGCTTCGACTTGTCCGTTAGTTCTGGAGTTCTCCACAGAACTACAATGGTGCTTTATTTTTAAGCCTGCTAGAAACTTTTCAAAGCCCTTATCCTTAAATTGGGTTCTGTTGTCTGCTATAATGGACTCCGAAATTCCAAACCTGGTGATAATGTGGCACCAAGTGAACTTCTAAATCCGTGACAAAGTGATCGCGACCAAGGGTTTTGCCTTAATCCACTTCGTAAAATAATCCACTGCAACTACCAAGTACTTTAATTGACCTAGGGCCTGGTGAAATGGGCCCAAGATGTCCATACCCTATCTGTAGAAAGGCCAAGGTACCGACATTGTAGATAACTCTTCAAAGGGAGCCTGATAATGATCCGAGTGGTATTGACGCTTATCACAAATTTAGACATGCATATAAAAGTTAGCTTCCATCGTTGGCCAATAATATCCTACTCTTAGCATTTTTAGGGTTAAGACTTTGCCTCCTAAATAATGTCCGCAACTTCCTTCATGAATCTCGGCTAGGACATATTCAACTTCTTTCGGAGTGAAGCATTTAAGAAGGGCTGATGAGAAACCATGACGGTATAACCGCCCCTTGTAGACGGTGTACCTTGCAGCTGTCTTGACTAACTTAGAGGCTTCTATGCGATCTGAGGGTATAACCCTAGTCTGCAAGTATTCCATGATAAGGGTGATCTAAGATGGCTCATTCTCTTCTATTTGAAATACAGTATGATCCGTGATGGAAGGCTGAGAGAGGGTTTCTTGGATTACTGACCAGTTATTTCTGGGGCCCTTAGTACTGGCTAGCTTAGACAAAAGGTCTGCCCTGAAGTTCTGTTCTCTCAGAATGTGCTCAACCTTTGTCTCTTCAAAGTTCTTAAGGAGCTCTTGTACTTTGAATAAGTATCTCTACAAGAGGGGCTCCTTAGCTTGATATTCACCTCGAATCTGGGAGGTTACAAGTTGGGAATCACTGCAGAGTGTGATCCTGGTTGCCCTTATATCTTTGGCCATTACCAGCCCTACAATACACGCCTCATATTCAGCCTAGTTATTCGAGGTTGGAAATTTGAACTCAAGGGAATGCTCTAATGTTAGTCCCTCTGAGTTTTCCAGGATTACCCCGACGCCACTCCCTTTGGGATTAGAGGATCCATCAATAAAGATGGTCCAAGAGGTTCTTGTTGGGTTACCGGGGTCCGATGTGAGTTCTGCTATGAAATCAGGCAATGCTTGGGGTTTTATTATTAGCCGTGGTTAATAAGTAATCCCAAACTCTGAGAGTTCAATTGACCAGGAAATCATTCTTTCAGCTAAATTTGGCTTGTGTAATACCTGGCAGATGGCTGACCTGTTCTTACTACCACCGGGTGGCATTGAAAGTATTGTCGTAGTCTTCTAGCCGTGATGATTAGTGTGAAAGTAACCTTTTTAATTTTCTGGTAGCGAAGCTCAAGTCCTTGCAGAACCTTGCTCACAAAGTACACTGGTTTCTACCCTTCGCATGTCTCCCAGATTAACAAAGAGCTCACTTTTTCCTCATAAACTGAGAAGTATAAGTAGAGCATCTCATCGGGCTTCGGTCTTGTCAAAATAGGAAGGGAGGATAACAAGTTCTTCAAGGATAAAAAGGTGTCCTCACTTTCCTGGGTCCATTCAAAATTCTTCCCTTTCTTTAGTAGCTTAAATAGGAGAAAGGACTTGTGGGTTGCTTTGGCAAAGAATCTCGTGAGAGCTGTATTGCGGCCTGTAAGTTATTGTACCTCCTTAACACATTGAGGACTTCTCATGTTAAATACCGTATGACATTTATCGGGGTTAGCCTCAATCTCATGGTAGGTTAGCATAAAACCCAAGAATTTCCCCGCTTATACCCCGAAGGCACACTTCTCTAGGTTTAGCTTCATGTTATACTTTTTGACTTGGGCACATACTTCTTCAAGGTCTGTTGTATGCGATCCACCTTGTGTGGTTTTCACTATCATGTCGTCTATATAGACCTCTAGCATCTTCCCCACTTAGTTCTCGAAGACTCTGTTCATCATCCTCTGATAAATGGTTCCTGCATTTTTCAGACCGAAGGGCATAACCCTATAGCAGTAGCTCACCCTGTCAATGATGAAGGTGACTTTATCCTTATCTCCGAGATATATGGGGATTTGGTTGTACCCAGAATACGCATCCATGAACGATAACCACTTGAAACCTGAGGAACTATCCACTAATTTATCCACATTGGGGAGTGGGTATGGATCCTTGGGACAGGCTTTGTTTAGATCTATATAGTCCACAAACATTCTCTACTTCCTATTGGATTTCTTGACTAGGATCACGTTGGATAGCCATGTGGTATAGGAGATTTCCCTAATGAAGTTGCCTCTTAGTAACTCCTTAATCTGTTCCTTAATGACTTGTTATCTTTTTGGGTTGACCTTTATTTTCTTCTATGCAACTGACTTCACACCTTCTCTGATGGACAGGCAGTGATAGATGAAGCTGGGGTCGAGTCCCGACATGTTAGAGGATGTCCAAGCGAAAAAGATCTTTATTCTTCAGCAAGAGTTCTATCAATTGTTGTTTTCTTTTTTCTCTAAATGCGCTCCAATCTTGGTGACCTGATCTGACTTGGCTCCAAGTTGGAGAGGTTGCAACTCACCCTTTGGCTGGGGTCTGGTACCACGAATTTCTTTTTTAACATCCAGTTTGGTCATAAGTATGTTAACCTAGTCCAGGACTGGGCCGGGGGTGGCAGATTTTTTATTTTTGGGAACTATACAAATTTTCAAGTTTTTATTGTAACATTTCCTGGCAGCTACTTGATCTCCTTTAACAGTGACAACCTCATTATTCTTGTTCAAAAATTTCATCACGAGGTGAGTAATGGAGACCACGGCACCGAGAGCATTTAGAGAAGGACGACATAAGATAATGTTGTAAGCCAAAAGGCAGTTCACGACCAAAAACCTTACTATAACCATCTTGAAGAGTTTAAAAGATCCCAAGGTCAGGTGGGTTTTGTAGTAACTTACCAGGGTGATATTCTCACATGTGAAACCTGTCAGTTCCCTATCGAGAGGAGTCAAATCTGATGGTGGTAGTTCTAGCTTCTGATAGAGATCTAGGAACATAATATCTGCTGAGCTTCCTTGATCTACGAAAATTCGGTGGACCTTAGTATTAGATATTATTCCCGAGATGACGAGTGGATCATCATGTTCTGAGATAATTCCACTTTAGTCCTCATCCAAAAAAGTGATGGAAGGTGTTTTTCTTTTAGAATCCTGCATTCTGGGTTTGGAATGGGATACACTAAACATCACCATCCTCAAGGCTTTTTTCGGGCTTCATTTGATGACCTTCCACCAGCGAAGCCACCTGTAATAGTTTTAATCATTCTGTTTGGCTCAAAATGTCAGTCACTATTATCATCGGCGAGAGCATTCCTATTCCTATCCTGCCAGTCATTGTTATCCCAGAGAGGTGGAGTCTGGGATCTTCTCCTAGGACTTCGAGTCATTCTCCTGTGGTGAGGGGATAGGCTTTATCATGGACTATGTTTGTCGTCTTTGCGCTTGTCATGATACTCTTTATTTTGGACCTAGAGAATATACTGTTGTAATCATCCGACCTTGATTAGGAATTTGATGGCATCACAGAGTTGATAACAATCTTCCGTATCATGCTCATAACCTTTATGCCATGTGCAATGCTTAGAATGGTCTTTCTGCTTGTGTTTCTTAATAGGGGCTGTCTCCGTATATTCTAAAACTCAGTCTGTATCACTTCTCTCAAGATTGTTTCTCGTGGGGTATTTAGTGGAGTATAAACGGAGTATCCAGCCCGGGGTGGACTATCTTTGGAAGATTGGGACCGTGAGGAATTACGGTTAGGCTTTTGGTGAGAGGATTCACCTTTGTCCCACCTCCTCTAGTCTACTGTTACTTCCTTTAGGTCCACGTACTTCTGGGATCGCCTCTGAAACTCACTTAGGTTCTCCGATTTATTTTTGCCAAGGAAGCGAAGAACTTAGAACTAACCTGAAGACCACTTCTGGTATAGTGAAGGGCTATTCTGTTATCGAAGTTTTTTACGTTAGTGCAAACCGTCATAAAACACTTTACATAATCACGGAGGGGCTCATCCCTCCGTTAGAGGAGCTTTGCCAAGGATTCAATAGATTTGGGTTATTCCTTACTGGTGGTATATTGGAGCAAAAAGCATTGTTTAAGGTCTAGTCAGTCAACCACAGACCTCCGTGGTAAGCCTGAGAACCATTTAAAGGCTCCCTTCTTTAGGAAGAGAGGAAAAATAGAACATAACAACTCCATAGATCTTCTGTGAAACAAAGGGATTGCTCATAAGAGTTGATATGCTCCTGGGGATCTGTGGTTCCATCATAAATCTCCAAGTTTGCTAGAAATTTAAAATTCCTGGGAACGCGATATTCCATAAGTTGATCAGAAAAATGGTGCTCTTCAAACCCGCAGTTCAGGTTGTTATTCTGGATATTGATCACGGAGGCATCGGCATGTGCCCTTCGCTGATTATTTCCCTAGCTATGACTGCCATAATGACGATGAGGTCTGGGTCAGTTTTCGAGCATGGCCCATTGCATATCTTTTAACCTCTGATATTGTTCGTTCAGCATAGCCATATGCTACTGCAGCATGCCCTGAAACTGGCGTTGGGATGCCAGGGACTGATTCGTGCGTTAAGAGCGAGATGCACGATCACTAGTTTCATGATTAGGCATTCCCAAACGCTGATGCACTGGGATTCTACACTCTTGGGCATTAGGCTGCCCCCTGGTGCTGGGATTCCAAGTCTGTCTCTCACAAAAATTCTACGCGATAGGTTTGGGCTCTCATTGGAAACCGAGGTGGTATGCCCATCGCATTAGTTTTCAGCACTGAGTGCCTGGTTTTTCGCAGCAAAGGTTTCAGCAGCAGGTGGTGGAGCTGGAAGAGGAAGGCGTTGGGCAGCATGATCCTGCCTTTGGTTAGTGGAGGCCTGCCCAATGTCTCTTCTTGAATTTTGTCTTGTGTTCACCATGACTGATGTGGGATTATAAATTTATCGTTTCCCACAGATGGCGCTAATGTTCTGAAGTAAATTCAGAGGAGTACCTGAGATAGGCACGTATGTGATAGACTCCTTCGATGCACGAATGTTACTAAGTGTGTTGAATCAGGGGGGTGGGTACCTGCAAAGAAATTCCAACACTCAAGTCAGGATGTGCACTAATTAGGTCAATATTATGGGAGAATTCATACCTGATTTGAGTGACTTAGCCTGACATTTATAGAGGTTGGATTGATATGTTCTCTTGATGAAGAGATACATTCTCATTATAATTGCAAGAAAAGATATGTTCCTTATTTAGTTATAGAGAATCCCTATATTATTGTAATACTGGTATAGCAGTTACAATGTAATTATTCCATAAGATCATGATTGACAATTAGGAGATAGCACAAGATTCATCCATTGCGTGGATCTTGCGGTAAAACTATTACCATCCAAAATTGGGATCTCATGTTAAGCTGACTCCACTGGAGACGTGGAGCCTTGGACCTCTGCATGTATGTGTACTGGGTTGGACTACATATTGAGAGCCCATGGTACGGTCTAGAACACTTTGAAAGCAAAATATCTAAATTGTTTGGCCTTATTCTATTATTGCACTGGGCCCTTCTATCCTTCGTTTTGGATGTTGAATCCTTATTATAGCCATTGCCTTTAACTCTCCAATCCACCTAGTTTTCCCGTAACCTAGGTCCAAGATCTTTGGAAAGATTATTACTTATTTCTTCATCTTCAAAGGAATTTTTGCACACTCTTTCTTCATGCCTATCTATTCCACAGTAATAATAAACCTGGGCAAGCTTCTCAAACTGAAAAGCAACCCAAAAAACTTAACGCTTCTTACTCCCTGCATTAACTCTTTTTTTTAAGTGATCGATGTGTTCATCTCCACTAAAGCCTTTACGATCATCTGCTGGCCTCCAAGCATATCAAACAAGTCAATCTCTTTCATATTCCCAAGTGTTGAACCTAGTTTCCTTCCCATCATTTTTGTTCTGCAATGGGTAGGAAGCCCCCAAAACTACAATTATAGTTTCACCTTCTAAAAGTCCAACTCCTCTGGTGTCTGCTCTTGACTCCATCTTTGGATGAGGATCCATGCATTCTTGTAAATCCAGGGACTCCCCCTCAGTACACATTGTAGGTCCACTTCATTATCTCTAATCTCCTCTACTCTAAGACTAGTTTTGTTAATAGATTTTTTTGTAAGAATTTTTGCCACTAAACTGCACTCACAACCTCCAATACCCTCTGTAGCATCATTATCATCAAAGACCACAAGGGTTTCTTCTTCCTCCTCCATTTTTTCCTCTCCAACTCCCCCACCTATAACCTCCTCTGCACTCGAAGAATAAACTCTTTCCATCACAAAGAAGGATCCTTATGATGGGAATAAAACTGCACTAGAGTGTGCCACAGGAACTACAATCACGATGAAAAAGGAACTACTATGTGTTGCCCTGACAAAACCCTAGCAAAGTGTAACAAGGGCGTACTAGGATAAGTAATTATTCCATATCCTTTCGATAATTACTTGTTTTTCCTTAAAGTCATAGTTATTATGTATATAAAAAAAGTCATAATTATTAAATTTTAGACTAGACTATTACAATAAAAATTATAAATATGCATCAATCCTAATCTATGGCATGTATATTAACAACATAATATCAAGATTTTGGTTTAGAATTCTTGTCATCGTGAGAACAGAACTATCGTTATTTCTTATATGCTTAGATTCCCCACAGTTTTAATAGGGTAATCTGTTGGGGAATACCTCATCCCTTTCATCACGTGCTTGTATAAATATGAGTAATAGGAAAAAATATCATAAACATATCATACACAAATATAATATGGTTCGGCCCAATATGCCTACATCCACAGATGAGAAGAAATCGAATCTACTATAATCAACATCAAAATATAGCTTTTGCACAAACAAAATTACAAATCATTCTCGGTGTAACTTTTGAGGATCACAAAGTTATAAACCCTCTACGAAGATAACTTTTGATGATCACAAAGTTGCAAACCCTCCACCACAACATTATAGACTATTTCATCTTCTTTATTCTCGTACCACTACCAATTCCCCAATACAAGTATTTATATCCCACAAAAAATTGCTTGACAACCAACTACCCTTTTTACACTCTTATGACTTTCCTATTTTTCCATTAAAAACAAATATTTCTCATATCTTGCATATCTCTCATATATCTTTCATATTTATTACATGTACATTTCCCATATTAATTACAAGATTATATACCAATAAAATAGGAAACGATTAATTAAAATTTTCAAATTAAAAATTTGGCTCAATCCCAAATATTCTCCACCTTGATCCATTTGATAATCACCATCAAGATTTTCAAGCAAATCTTCAAATCAACACATTGTGCTTATACCATCGTTATATGGAACATGCCACTTACCTCCACATTAAGAAGACTTTCAACACACCTATCGCTATCATAACAAGACATGCCACCTAATCTCCACATCATTAGGTAGACTTTCGACACAATGGGCCAAAGGGACACTGTATCATCATGCAGCTCATTGAACCACAGCTCTGTACCACTTGTTGAGGAATAACTCTTCCCCTTCATCACTTGCTTGCATAAATACGAGTAATAGGGAAAACCATCATAAACATATCATACACAAATATAACGTGGTTCATCCCAATGTGCCTATATCCACAGATGAGAAGATATCGAATCTACTATAAACATCATTAAAATACAACTTTTGCATAGATAAAGTTGTGAACCCTACCACACTACAACTTTTGCATGGATAAAGCTGTAAACCATCATTCTTCCTCTACCACAGCAACTTTTGCATGAACAAACTCCAAATCATCCTCTAGTGTAACTTTTGAGGATCACAAACTTACAAACCCTCTATGAAGGCAACTTTTGAGGTTCACAAAGTTACAAATCCTGTACCGCAACATTATTCACAATTTCATCTCCTTAATTATTATACCTCTACTAATTCTCCAATACATGTATTTATAACCCACAAAAACTTGCTTGACAAGCAACTACCCTTTTTACACTCTTTATGACTTTCCTATTTTTCCATTAAAAACAAATATTTATCATATCTTGTATATCTTTCACAGATCTTTCATATTTATTACATATATATTTTTCATATTAATTACAAGATATGAATCTACTAATAAAATAGGAAAATCAATTAAAATCTTCAAATTAGGAATTTTGATAAATCCCAACACAATCATAATACATATTATAGGATGAAAGTATGGGCCATTCTTTGTGCTTACAATATAAGTTAACCTACTCGTCATAGAAAACTATCACAAGCCTCACAAACTAACATAGTCCACATGGGTTTTAGTACTTTAAGAGAGTAATTACAAAAGTGATCACAAATAGATTAAATAATACCAAAACTCCACAAAATTTGACATTCAATTAATCCAAGTTTTAGGAAATATGTGACTATGCTAGTCCACAAAGGATTAAAAACCCAACAATTTTACACTTGGATAGTGTTAGGGTCAAAACGTGTTGCCCATTTGCTAACCGCAAGTGCACGGGTCGCACAAGTAATACAGATACAGAGTAAAAGTTCATTCCCACGAAGATATTACGATATAAAGTTAAGTACCAACCAATAGCTTAATCAATTCTAGACAAGGACATAAAAATAGGAAAATAATAATATACAAACTATCTAACCTACAAAAGCAATAAACCTAAAAGCGGTTAGGTTTCAGGAAATCCTCCTTCACCCCCTACATCTACCAACAACATGCAATTCCCCTCATAAACACAAATGCATTGATTAGGTTAGCTTGAGAATCTTCATTAGTCAAAAGCCTATGTCTAGGTCAATCAACCCTGGTTTCAATTGCCTAACTCACTAAGTTTCCTTGAGAGCCAGTGCAACTTCCACTCATGAACGATCTATTCTCAATCACACACTATACATGGTTAATAGGTATATTTCTATCCTATTAACGAATCAACTCATCCAAGCCAATTGAACTCACCGAACATGTATCAACCACACCATATCCATATCAACAAATCCCTATGTCTAGTTCATTTGTCAATATTGAGATCATGCAATTGAGGCCAACCAAGAATAAACATTAAGCACAGATAATGATTGAACCATAATCAAACATCCACACAAACTTAGAGAAAAACACATCATTAATATATATAAAAGAATCCAAAATATTCCTAAACAAAGCTTAGCTATACAAAAGATAAAGAAGAGAAGAGAGAAAGGGAAAAGAGAGAAAGAAACTCATTGATTTGTCTCTGAAGCTTGAATCTTCCTCTAATCCTTTGGTCCTGGCCTCCAATCCACCAGCAATGAAGATCTAGCCAAGCTATTTAACCTAAAACTAACTTAAACTAACTAAACTAACAAAACCTAAAAAGATAGAGATGGCCAAATGGCCAAAACTCAGAAAAACAGAGAGAAAACGGAGAGAGAATGGGAAAGTCTCTTGAGAAAAACGTATAAAAATCTATTTATAGGCTCAGTAGCCGCCTTCACGCCGCGGCGGCCACATATGCGCACCGCGGCGCATAATGGGTCGGTCTATGTACCGCCGCAACGTTCACTTAATTACGCCGCGACGCTCTTGCCCCGGGTCCAAGTATGACCAGACTGAAAATCCTCTCAGCGCCGCGGCGTGTTTCGCTACTGCGCGCATGGCGGGCGTTGCTTCTTTGGAATGCCAATTTGGCTTCCTCTTCATCTTTAAGCTCAATTGCTCCATATTTAACCTTGTTTGGAGCCCCTCCTATCATAGAGAAAACACCAAATCAATAACATATATAAATCTACTCAATTCATAATCATTAAAGTTCAGTTTTGCACAATAACATATCATAAAAGCTTAAATTCAGAATATATCAAATATAAGTACAAAACCCTCCAAATATGCATTTAAACAAGGACATAACATTCATTCTAGCACAAGAATATGGCACAAATAACTGCATTTTATGTAGCTATCAGATAGCATAGACATTTATTTTAAACAAAACAATAAATTAGATTAATTTGACCACAAAGAATGTCAATTATGAGCAAGCACCTACAGTCATGAGTCCAAAATGAATTTATAAGCACCTTAAAAATGTAGAAAGTCATACTTGCTAAGAGTATTGATATCATATATGTTAAGATACTTATATCCCGGAGATCTAACATACTGTGAAATGTGGTTCAAAAGGAAAGTACAACAAAATTGCATGTCAAAAAGGTGATAAATGTGCAATTCCAAACAAAATTGTCATAGCATTCGCCCCATATGTCAACTGAGATTCAGCAAAATTGTCTCAGTGCAACAAAATAAGATTTTGTCTAAAATTTCTCTAATAATATTCCATATCATCACAAAAGTGCACACAATAATAACATATAACAACAAAGGTTTCAATAAATCTTAAGATATAATAATAATAATAATAATAATAATAATAATAATAATAATAATAATAATAATAATAATAATAATAATAATAATAATAATAATGATGATGATGATGATGTGTTATCATAGGCAACTAAAAATAAAATATATACTCTTAAAAATGCATGTAGTAATGTGAGTAAGGATCGTTCTTATGAAGAGTATCTAGCCTAGTTTTATACCATGTGAATGTGGATGGGGTTTTTTGAGTATAATGAAAATAATTTTAAGAAAAAATAACTAAGGAACAATTCAAATTAAGTTATTGAAATTAATCAAAAGAACAAACCTTTGTCTAAGTCAATATTCACCATCAAAATTTTACAACGGATCATCAATACAAGTATATATCAATTCACACTATGAATATTCACTGTTGGAACTATTTTCCTATCTCTCCTGAGTCGTAGTTAATTAGAAAATAGGTGATCTAAATAACCCTAACTACTAAACAACCCAAGACAAACGCTAAAGGTTTAATCTACTAACAATTTTAAGAATTAGAGAGATCGATGAGACTAAACAACACAAGTACAAGTGGTTGCATTTTAATTTAGTCAAGCATTCTTCCTAAAATCTATTAATTTATAATGCAGTAAATCATTAAATTTTAGTTGCTTCTCAAATTAGAGGGATTAAACAATTACAGATTTGATATCTAATTTAGCAATAGATTACAACAAATAATAAATTAGTAGGTCTCCTAATAATTAAACAAAACAATCATAATAATAGTCACAGAAGAACATCCGATACTCAAAGCATAGATTGAACAATAAAAGTAAATTAGATCTCACAGTTTTATCGATTCTAAGGCTTATATTTTCTTCAACCAATTAAAAATTTAGCCACGCAAGGCCATGGATGAAAACTTGAAGAAGAAGAAAGAGAAGAGGGGGGAGCAGCGCATGTGAAATCTGATGATTACTCCCCCTTTATCCGTTATTTATAAACTTTTCAAGCCTACCAAATCTCCTATCAAATCTCTTATAAAATCTCCTACCAAATATTCTATAAAATCTCCTATAAAATCTTCTACCAATTCTCTTATAAAATCTTCTATAAATATTCTAAATATTATCCTAAGATAACAATATCCAAATCTAACTAATTAAAGAAAATATTAAAAATAAAATAGGGACTTAATATAACCAGGAAAGTGATGTTTTCAACTGGAATTTTTGTGCACCAAATTTGAAATTTTTGAAAAATACACCATGTCAGATCCTTGTATGTCTCAGAACGTCAACAGTGCAGGTGCAGCAACTTTAAGCCCGATTTCGACCTTGTTGCAGTTAGTATCTCTCAAAACTCAAAACATGAGACAATATTTTTTGTATTTTTAAAGAACTTTTTTTAAAGAAAAAAGTTTTTTAAAACCAAAAATCTAAAAGAACTTTAAAAGTTTTTTTAAAGACTAATTTTTTAAAAGTTTTTTTGAAGAAAAAGACATTTTTGTATTTTTAATAACTCAACTAATTGCTTTATTTAACTAAATCACTCTACCATATTTTTTTATTAAGACAATATTTTCAAAAGGAAAACAAATTACTCATAGATAAATGACCCAACCCCAAAATAAAAAGAAAGAAAAATAACCTTAGCCTCTTACAAACAAAACCCAAAAAAAAATACGAAGCTTTCTTTTCATAACCTAAATTTTTTCACCCCAACCTTTCAAAGCTAGCCCAATCAGAAAATAACACAAGTAAAAGAAAAAAACATTGGTTTATAAATCAATTAAAAAAATAATACTGTGGATGCAACCTAGTAACACACAGAAACAGAAACAGAAATAGAAAAGGGGCATCGTGCGGGGCTAGTGGAATGGAACAGGGGGCGGACCCATGGCAGCTTCAGGCGTGACTTCGTGGTGGCGAGGTCCGAACCGCGGCGTAGCCTAAGCGGTGCGATCTGCCGATGGTATGCGCGGGCTTGATGGCAGTGAAGTGTGATGACATGGTCATGATTCGATGGCGACGATAAGGGCGCGCAATGGTCCTGGGTCTGGTGGGTTGCTATGATGGATCGTGTCTTGGGTGGTTCGTCGAGGATGGTGAAGATGCGGTGGTCAAAGTGGTGGAGTTTTCCGTCGCCAGCGCGGGATGACAAGGTGAGGACGACGGTGGTGAGACAGAGTCATGGGTACGAGGTATGACAGTGAACGGTGATGCAGCGGTAGTCCTGGGTGGCAGTGATGGGTCTAAGATAGAAACAAAGGTAGAGTTTACAAAAGATGGGTAATTTTTTTTTCTGTATGAGGGATTGGTTTTTCTTTATAAGTTTTGAGTTAGTTCTTTGTTTTGGGTTATAGAGGAATGGTGGATTATGAAGCTGTTTTGGTATTTTGGCTTTTGGTTTGGATTGATGGTGTGGAAGAAGGCTTATGGTATTAGGAGTTTTGAGTTTTGGTAAGGCTTGAGAGCGGAGTTTTTTTTTCTTTGGGAAGTTTGGCTATTGTGAGGTTACAAAGTTTGCTTATTTTTATTCTTATATATATGAGTAAGTTTGTGTATTTGAACAAGATACAATCTTTAGGCAACAAACTAACCAAAATCACATGAGAGCAATGTCCACTCCATATTTCACAGATAGAGATGAGTAAGGAACTAAAAGCTTAAAAAAAAGTATGATGAGAAGAATCTTACCTCTTTGTAAGCTCCTTGAACAATAATGAAGAGTTGTAATTCCTCCCTTCTTCCTCCTCTTAATATCTTGTTCTTTACTTAAATTTTTTTTTATCAAAAACCGCCTAGCCTCTGCCCTGTGGCCTATATATGTAAGAGTGTATGCGATCAAAGTATGAATTGTGTGAATGTGAGTGTCATGAGTGTATAAGAAAGAGGAGAAAGTGGTGCTGAGTGACAATTAGGCTTGGGGAACTGTAGCACTAGCAGCTAGTGTGTGCAGATTGTTGGAGTAAGAAAAGGAAAAAGGGCCAAGGAAAGGAAAAAAATACACTCTTGACTTTAAACCCAAAATAGAAGGAAGAGACCCTCTCTAATCCTTACTAGACACACTACCTTTTCTATTATTTTTGTTTTTTGTTTTTTTTTCTTTTTCTTTTTTCTTTTTTTTAGTTCTTGTAATTATGTTAATATATTAGTGAGTTATAAGTTTGGGCTTAGTGAGCAAAGAAAAATTGAGCTAAGTAGATAAAATGCTATTAATTTGAATTTTTTTATTTATTTATTTTATAAAAAAATTTAATAATTTAGACAAAATTGAGTGTTCATATTGGTTTTTCATTCTTGATTAAGAATGGTTGAATATGTGAATTTGTTCATAGGATTGATTCTATAACACATGGGGTGTGATTCTGGGCAAAAATTACATGAAAAACATGTCAAAACTAGGGTGGAAGGAGCTCCAATTTACTGTTAATGACGAAACCCATTTTTAGAAATGGGTCGACCCTCTTGGTGGAGATGACCTAGTTGCTGGGTGCACGCAAAAATCCCAGTCGCGGCTTGGAGCGCATGGGACCTACACCTAGGGCTAATTTTCACCATTTTTTTACCAATATGCTCCATAAATTAAATGTGATTTTTTAATATATTTTTTATATTTTTTCCACCACTGTGTGTATGTATTTTGGAATTGTTTCTTTTTTTGGTATTTTATGCATAAGAATATGCTACAAATTTGTGAAATATTTTATTAAAAAAAATATTTTAGGATGTTTTGAAGTCAATAGCAATATTCACTCTCCCTAATTTGGAAATTTTTATTCATACTCTCACTTCTAGTTACATGTTCAAACTTGAATAGAATAAACTATGTAATGGTTTAAATTAGTTGATCTAGAATTTCCCATTAATCTAATTAGTGACCAACTGGGAATCACTTCTAGTATTTAAAACTCAAGCACCCATTTCTTTAGCTAAATTCATCCCGACAATCAATGCCTCATACTCCTCTTGTTTATTACTTGCTCTGAAATTGAACCTCAATATTTGCTCTATGTCCAAGTCTCTTGATCCTTCAAGTATTATGCCAGCTTCAATTCCTTTTATATTTGAAGCTCCGTCCACATAAAGGTTCCATCTATCATCTCCTTGCCCTATTTGTTGATCTTCCCCATAAAACTCAACTACAAAGTTAGCCAAAACTTGGGATATAACCAACCCTCATGGTTAATATTAAATATCAAACTTAGATAATTATACTAATCAAGAGATCATTCTTCCTGCCAACTCTGACTTTCTTAAACACTACTAGAAATTTTAGAATCAGAGACGGAAAAAATCCATTTCTAAATGTGAAAATTTTCGTCTCTAAATATTTAGAGAAGAAATTAGAGACGAAAATTAATACGTCTCTAAAAGTGACGTCTCTAATTGTTAGAGACAGAAAAGTTAATTCCGTCTCTAAATTAGAGATGAAAAATATCCGTCTCTAAATAAAAAAATTCTATCTCTAATTAGAGACGGATAATGTCAAACTTTTAAAAAAAATATTAAATTATAGACAAACTTTTTTCTTCTCTAATTCCATCTTTAAATTTAGAGATGACACTATTCTGTCTCTAAATTTAGAGACGATACTATTTCATCTCAAATTCAAAAAAAATTTAAAAATATAGAGACGAACGTGTTTTGTCTTTAATTTCTTCTCTAATTAAAAAAATTAAAAAAATAAATAAATGCGAATTATGTCTCTAAAATTTTCAAAATTATCTTTTTAATATACTTTTAATTTTATAATTAATCCTGATGCAATTAACCATCACAATAAGTCATATAACATAAGAAAACACAATTTCTTAACATCACAAATATTTGTACCAAAATACAAAATAATAATTAATTATCATTACAAATATTTAAATTGTCAATAAAAATATAAAAATAAAACTAATCACAGATTTGAGTTATCATTATCATCGTCACCTATTGTTCCATAATACACATCAAAATAATGGCATATCATAATGATGCTTTTTGCTACCCATATCACATTGATGATTGCATGCCTCAAGAGAAATGATCCAAGGGGCTTCAGCATTCAGAAATGCTTCCCTGAAAAGATGTCATTTCAAATTATCTTGTGCTTCTTGTAGATAGAATAATAAAAAGCAGAAATCAAGAGACTTAAAGCATCCGAGGCAGAAATTAAGGAACTGTCAGTTAATTATACAGCTCTATTAAAAGAAAAAGAGGTATGGATATTACCTTTCAGCACATATGTATGTACCATTAATCTATAAATTTTTATTTTCTCGTTTCTTATATTGGAGCTACCCAATTATTCAATTGTTTCAGATTCAGCATTTTGGTGGCATTAACAATCTTTTAATACATGAAACTGTCTCTTCAGTTGAATATTTCTCTTTAATAACTACCTACTGATTCTGATTTACTTTTCTAACATAATTATTTATACATGTTCCTCTGAATGGATTAAGTAATGTGCTTTTGGTTGTGTAGTTGAATAAGAGTTCTACCACTAATTCACATGGAAGCACACATTTGGGTTCAAAAGATGAATCTACAACACCCTCTCTTAGTGTTGGAGTGGCATCAAAAACTGCCACCCCGGCTTTTTCAGGCCTGTTGCAAATATGTCAGTTTTTCCTTCAACTACAGCTGCTACTTTGGTAAATCCTCAAGCTAGTGGCACAACTGCTACTGGTATTCCAACTCTACCCAACTATGAAGCTGTCAGGCATGCTCAGGAGCTTGCTGCAACAAGTATTCCAACTCTACCCTACTAATAGAGGAAGCCTCTTCTTATCTAAAACTTTGGTATACAAAAATAAAAAAAGAAAACATATTTCTTAGCAATTAGTATAGACATCTATTACTACTGCCTCCAGTGGGATCCACTTAGTGTTTTATGTGCGACAAGTGCAACTCACTCCCACCCCTGCTTTGATGTTATTATTTGTTTCATGCAGAGTAAATTTGGAGAAGCTCAAGCAAAGGAGCAGAAGGCCAAGCAAGCACAGTTGGCAAAGGCAAAGACTGCTCCTGATATAAATCCAAACTTAATAGAAATAATAGAGGGAGTTCTAATTAAAGAAAAACCCAAGGACCAAATTCCAGAAATTGAGTGGTGGTAAGTTTATGCGTACTTGGGCTGCCAGCTTCTAAATAACCATTGTGTTTGTGAAAGTGTAAGAACTAAGAATTGTGTGTTAAGGGTGTTATTTGAATGCCATAAATTTTTTTAAGTAATTAAGAAAATTTTACCAAGTATACTATATATGCATGTTTAAGTAGTTACGACCTTTTGTTCTTTCCATTATATTGTTTTTAATGATAATTATAATTATAATGATGCTAGGAGAAGAGACCGATAGGAACTTGTATTAGAAACACAACATAGAACAAGAAATATAGACTATATTTCTCCTTTCTTGAACTGATTTTAGGGGTATTAGAATATGTGGGGTCTGATATATATATATATATATATATATATATATATATATATATATATATATTTATATATATAGAAATAGTAGAAACAGAAGGAAAATACAGAAAGAAAAGATAGCCCAAGCTTTTGAGAAACTAAGGATTATCACATGCAAATGTTATGCATAATTTCACAAAATTTGTCAAATATAAAATTATATTTTCTAATTTTATATTTGAAAATCTGTTTCATGGGAAGTACATTACAATAATACAATTAGTAAATATCGTAAATAATACAATTATACAAACCAGGGCAGTTTCGTGGGTATTACTATTATATTAAGTACAATAAGTGTTTGTCAATTCAGTGGCAAAAAAATAGCAGAATATACTTGCAAATGGAAACTTACATTCACAGCTCTGGCAGTGTCTTCAAAAAATGGTGGAACAACACATGATAATACAATTGCAAGTGATAAACTAAACAGAACCAAAGTAGCAAGGATGATTGCCCTTATTGCACCCGGACACCAATTGAACAAAAAGTAACAGGGAATATTAAATATCGTATGCTTCAAAACTCATATACATATATATATATATTATTTTACAAGAAGAGCACTTCATTTAGATATATCAGTTAACAACTTAATCATACTTCAAACTTATAAACTTGATAGTTACTCAATAACAAACAATAAAGTCTAAACACACTTGATTTATAGACTTAATAAAGTATAAAATATATTCACAAGAAATTAAAACGTTTGTGCCACACTCAATCAAGCCCATTTTCATCTGCAAAGTTAAATATTAACACAAATTCATATATCTGCATAAATTCAAAGAATTTACAGATTCAAGGGAAGATTGGAGAGGGTGAGAACCAACGATGTCGCTCTTGACTCCATGAAGTCCGAAGCTTGGTGTGCTATGCTCTTTGATGCTGATGCTGAATTTGTAGCTCAGCTTCAAAATCAGACTTTCTAGTTCTAAATGCAGCTTCCTGACCAGCTGTAACTTTCTGAATTTCATCACATTTTCCATCAAACAAAATTAAATGAACAATAATATATACAAAGTCACAATTAAAAATGAACAATAAACAATATAGAGGGAAAGAACATACAGATTCTCTACCAGCAAGTTTCACTTGAAAATCAAGCAACTCTTGCTCTTTCTTGTTCAGCTCAGTTTCCCGTTTAGTGAGAACTTGTATTCACACAACATAAATCAACACATGAACAAGACTAAGATAGAAAAATACTTAATACAAGTTTCATCTTGACCCAACTGAGAATTTAACAGAAGCAACAATTTGAATTTTGAACAAACAGAGCTAAGAAATTTTCTGATACCAACCCAGTTAACCACGCTTTAATAAAACCATAAAAACCAAAACTTTGTTAAATGAAATCCAAATTCAGCATTCAAAGAAAGCAAAATTGAAACCCTGCATACAAATTACGAAAACAAAAAAAAAAAAGAGAAAAAAGAGATAGAGGGTAGAGGGTAGAGGAAGAAGAACTAACCACCAAGAGTAAGAGAGATGGTGATCGAGCTTGAGAACAAGCAAGAGAGTGAAGCAGAAGAGAAAGGTGTGGGCAGCGAGGGTCTGTGCAGACTTCAATACCCTGCGCCAGCTCATCTTCCCAAAGTCGCTTCGTTTGTTTGTTATTATATTTCACAAAAATAAAAAATAAAAAAATCAAAGCACAGAGAAACCAAATCCCAATCCCAGTAGAAGAAAAAACCAAACAAAAGAGAAAATTTCTCACACAAACAAAAGAGAAATTTTCACTGCTTCTCCTCCGTGGATCTGGTGAAGCATTTCACGGCGGGAGCGAGAGGCTTCGGTTTGGGCGTGGCTGGAGACGGAACGGAGATATTGGTCCGGCAAAGTAGAGGAGTGAAGGAAGGTGGGCATGGTGATGGTTGGAGAGAGCGAGATAAGGTGAGATCGGAGAGGAAGAGCTAGGGCAGACTGAGAGATGGAAAGCTAGGGCAGGAGCTGTAAGAGATGAAGCTGAGAGATGGAAATATTGGATCGAGGGAATTGGGGCTGGGAATATGTGGGAACAACTCCGATAATCCTATCGCGTACAGTATTCACACCCGTTTTAACATTGCAGGTATCGTTCACGCTTCACTCGTAACGATCACCAAATTATCGCCGTCATCTCTTTTTTTTAAGTATACATCATCTATTAACGAAACTTCACGTCGTTAACTAATTTTTTATTCTTCGTTAACTAACTTATTTCACGAAGATAAAGCGCAGTGGTAAAATCTTATGTCATTAACCAACTTTTATATGTAATTAACTACTTTTTTTTATTCTTCATTAACTAACTTTTTCACGCAGTATAGAAATAAAGTTGGTTAATGAAAAACAAAAAAAGTGGTTAATTACGCATGAAAATTGGTTAATGATACAAGATTTTATCACATGATTTTTATGTTCGTGAAAAAGTTGATTAACGAAGAACAAAAAGTGTGTTGTTAACGACGCAGGTGTTAATTAATGTATCGCGACGATACCAAAAAAAAAAAAAATAGAAAAGTGATTTGGTGCATGTTTATGGTGAGTCCCATAAACAAGACTTGGGTGTTAAAAACTATGCAGATCAGACGCGTGGTAGGATGAACATTTTCTATGTGGGAATATTAGAGACAGAAACAACATTCCGTCTCTAATTAATAAAAATTTATTAATTAAATAATATATAATTTAGAGACGGAGCACAGATCCGTCTCTAATATATTTTAATTTTTTAAAAGAATTAATTTAATTAAATAGAGACAGAATTAGAGAGAAAAAATTTAAAGATTGATAAATTTTATCTCTAAATTCTGTCTCTAAATATATTTGACATTTTAAAATATTATATTGACCAAATAGAGACGGAATTAGAGATAAAAAATTCTGAGGCGAATAAATTTCGTCTCTAAAATCTGTCTCTAAGTATATTTGACTTTAAATTGACTAAATAGAGACGGAATCAGAGACGAAAAATTCAGAGACTGATAAATTCCGTCTCTAAATTTTGTCTCTAAGTTTAAGATTTTATTTTTCCTCTCTAATTCGTCAAATTCATCTCTATTTTCGTCTCTATTGGAGACAGAATTTTTTCCATTTCTAATTTTTGTCTCTAAATCAGAAATTTTTAGTAGTGAAAATTTGTTTGATCAATTGATTAGTACGAACAATTATTTGTGATCTAAAAGTAAGGTCTTAGTCATATTGCTGAAACTACTAAGCATAAAGCTACCTTCTTAATCTTCTAATATCTGGTTTCTACTCCTTGCAAGACTCCACTTACAAAATAGATTAACCTTTGCTCTTTTCCTTCTTCCTTGATTAAAGTATAGATTATTGCCTTAGATGTTACTGACAAGTAAAGGAACACGTAAGGATAGGTGGGGTTGATAAGAAGATCTTCAGCTCTTGAAAAGCTTTTTCACACTCTTCTGTCCATGAGAACTCTTTTATTTTCATCAATACCTGGAAGAAAGGAAAAACTTTATCAGTAGACTTCAATAGGAATGGAGCTAATGAGGCAATCCTTCCTATCAGCCTCTGAACCTCCTTAGCGCTCGATGGGCTCTTCATGTCTAGAATTGCTCAACATTTATCAAGATTTGCCTCTATTCCTTTGTTAGCCAACATAAAACCTAATAACTTTCTTGCTTGTACTCTAAAGGCCCATTTCTCAAGATTTAGGTGCATATTATAATTTCTTAATTGTTGAAAGATCTCTCTCAAATCTCCGCAATGATCTCTTGACGCTTTGATCTTTATAACCATATCATTAACATACACCTCAATATTCCTTATAATCTGCTCCTTAAAGACTTTATCCATCAACGTTTGAAAAGTTGTGCTAGCATTTTTCAACCTGAACGACATCATTCTAAAAAAGTAGTTTGCATTCTCAGTAATAAAAGTTGTCTTATCCTCATCATCTAGATGCTTATGAATCAGATTGTAACCTAAATAAACATCCATAAAACTCATATGCTTGTATCTTGATGCATTATCAACCAACCTATCGATGCTTGGGAGAGGATATAAATCCTTAAGCATGCTTTATTCAAATCAATGAAATCAGTGCACATCCTCCACTTTCCATTTGATTTCTTAACTATAACAACATTCGACAACCAGGTAGCATACTGTACTTCTCTGATAAAATTGGCCTTCAAAAGTTTTTGTGTTTCTTCCATGGCTGCCTTCTGTCTCTCAAATTCAATCTTCATTTTCTCTTGAGTAAACAGGTTCACATTGGGATCAACTGTTAATTTGTGGCACATGACTTCTAAATTGATTCTAGACATATCTATTGAATTCCAAGCAAACAAATGTATATTCGTAACGAGCAAATCTTTCAAACTTTGAGCTTCCTCTTTAGACAGGTTCCCCCTGATCTTTGTATATTTCCAATTGAAAATCTATCAGTTCACTATCAAGTTAAGGCCTTGTCTCAATGAAGTCTCCTCTAGGAACCAACTCTATAGAATTCACCTTATGTTTCTTTTCAAATGGTCGAGTTGGCTTCTCTTCTTCTCCTAACCTTAAGCATTCATTATAATATTCCTTGGCTGTGATTTGGTTAGCATGAACAACTCTAATGGTATGTAAGCATTCATTATAACATTCCTTGGCCGTGATTTGGTTAGCATGAACAACTCTGATGGTATTGTTTGATATGGGGAATTTCATGGCTAAATGTGGTGTAACTACTCTTCCCAAAGCATTAAGCGAAGGTTGTCCCAAGATTGCATTATAGAGAGTATGATAGTCAACAATCAAAAATTGATTATTAATCATTTTCTAGGGTAGGTAGTTTACCAGTAATCGTATTCATGTTGCCAAAGGTCGTACTTAGCTTAATGTAACCTTTAACATTCACCCTTTCTCCTGAAAATTCAAACTATAAGCTCCAAAGTCCTTTAGAAACATTCACTTGCTGAAGTTCTTTAGTAACTTTTGAGTTTTGATGATCGACAAACTTAACCTTAAAATCTTTTCTTGTAACCTTCTGTCTTAAGTGTTTGATAGAACAGATTGAGAAGACCCTCAGACTCATTTTCCATAAACCAAGTTATCTAAGCATCGTTTGATGAGAGTCTTGTTAAAGTCAAAAGTTGTCTTCAAGGTTTTTAGAAAAAGACTAAGTAAAGAATAATTTTCTAAGGAAGTGATGAAAACTCTTTAAAGGTAAAGGTTCTAAAAGAAAAATTCCTCAGAAGATAAGTTTTTGAAGTCCAAGTTTATCAGAAGACAAGCTTCAGAAACTAAGTTCATCAGAATACAAGTCTTAAGAAGCAAAAGTCAATCAGAAGACTGCAATAAGAAAGGAACACCATCAGAAAATAAACCTATTAGAAACATCAAGCATCAGAAGAATGAATCTTTTCAGAAGCATCCAAGTTCAGAAGATGAATCTTGTACAAAAATAGCAAAGTCTAAGTTAGAAGGAATCAGAAGTTTGAAACTTCTATCTATCGTTAGAAAAAGACAAAAGCATTTAAAGAAAAGCTAACTGGTCACTATAGGACAATAAAGTAGTAACTATACTATGAATAGTAACCATTGGAACTTCAAACGGCTAGTTTTTGGATGCCTATAAATTGAAGAAGCCTCGAAGTTGGAAGATATGAAGCTAACTGTTATTTTGTCAAACTTTTGATCAAACTTCTGAATTACCAAAACAAACTTCTGATCAAATTTCTCTACTGAAACCTACTTCTGTTTAATTTTCTGAAAAAGAGAAACTCAATCTCTCAAGTTTGTATTTGCATATTGGTGTGTGAAATCCACAAGTGTACGATTTCATCGTCAAGTAATAAAAAGATCGAATCCATAGGGACTATGTCTATGAATACCAATTAATTAATTAATTCAATTCAATTAAACAAAGGGAAAATAAATGTTGAGTGATAAGAATGTAGTAATCAAGTAATTAAATAAATAAATATTAAAGTGCAAAGTTGAGAACAAAAATATCAAGTTGTTAAGAAAGGTTTTCAGATTAAAGAAAGCTTCCAAGATTAGGGATAACCACAATGATACAAGACAAATCATAATTTTGACAACCCTTTTATTAAAATTAAAATTCAATTGAAGGTGAATTATCCTAAATTAGTTAATGTTCTTTCTCAAGAGACCAGAACCATGCCTAATTAAATCAATTTCTACTCTCGTAGTAATTGAATTTAAATTGAACTTATTACATTTTGTGGTAATTCATTAAGTTCTCGAAAGGCAAAACCTAATCTCATGATTTAAACCTTAAGTTCAATTCACCTCTCAGTACGTCCCTTAATGTCTATGAGATGTAAATATGTGACTAGCAAATTTACATGAATAAACGCAATAAGGATTGAATCAAAGAACATTCAAGATTAATAAAAAAGGTAAACCAAGTCAATTAATCATCATCAATGTACCAAAGGGCATTGCCCAATCCTAGAAACAAAGGGAACTACTCAAACATGGAGAAAAAGAAACAAGAAAATATAATAAAGAACATCCAAACCCATAGCGATGAGAGAAGAGAGGAGGAAGATGAAGATCTAGAGCCTCCAAAGCCTCATTTAAACATAAATTGGAACCCTAAAATTGTATTCAGAACATCTATAAATATCCTAGGGCTTCAACTGGTCCAAGCCCATAAAAAGAAAGAAAAACAGATCTTAAAATTTACGTCAGTCTGTGATCCATGGCCGTGGGAAATTCCTCGACCAGGCCGTGGATCTTTCTGGATGAGTGTATTCTGAATAAACTTGAATTCCACGACCGTGGGAAATTCCACGGCTAGACTGTGGATGCTTCTGGAATGAACCTTTAGCCTCAATTTGCTATCCGTAAAGTTCCAACTTCAACCGTACAAGCTTTCCACCAATTTCTAAGCCAATCTAGCATCAATCCTGCACAATAATGCCACAAACACCGCAGTTATCCGAACTAAAGGAAAAACAAATAAAAAGGGAAACTAAAATGCCTAAAATGCTGAAAATGCATATAAAACAAGAACAAAATATGGTGTTGTTTCACACATATCACACATATCCACTCCTTAAGTGTTAGAGAGTTAGAATCTCATTCCTATATCTGTAATCATTTGCTTAAATTCACTCTTTGAGCATTGAGAGATACACAAACCTAACCTTCTCTTTGTATCCTAATCCGTTAGTAATCTTTATGAGTATCTAGCTTGAATAAGCTAAGGTGGAACAAATACTACTTATAATCTAGCTTGGAGAAGCTAGGGTTAATTAAAGAATACTCATGGCAATATAAAATCCTAGTTTTTGACTAGGGACTGGACCTAGGCAAGTGGATTGGCCAAACCAGTATAAACTTCTGAGTGTGAATCTTCTCAACTCTAAACTCTTATCTTTATGATCACTTAGTTGTTAATTTTATCACTTAAGTTTATATTGAAACTAGTTATTAACCTCAACAAGGACTAAGTTCTAAGTTAAAATTGAATCAAGTTCATTTCTCTTAAACAACTCTTTTGTTCTCATAAACTTCTTATCTATACTTTGATACATCCAAGTTGCAAAATTTGAGAAGTTGCAAAGTTTTTCAAGATTCCTTCTGATTTTAAAAGCACGATTCAACCCCCTCTTCTCGTGCTTTTATCACTTTCAATTGGTATCAGAACTCAACCTCTAGGTTGAGCGCTTTAACGAGCGAAAAGGAAAGGTCCTAAAAGGAAGATGGCAAACTAAAATATCTATTTTGTTGAAGGACAATCCATCAACCGTCCTCTTACCTTCACTGGAGAAGACTACCACTACTGGAGAGACAGAATGAAGCTCTTTATAAAGTCCATTCATTTTTATTTTTGGGATGTCATAGAAAATGGTCCTTATACTCCTACTCACTCCCTAGAATATGGAATAATTGTTCTTACACCAAGAGAACAATGGACAAAAGATGAAAGAAATAGAGTTTAAATGAACTCAAAATCAAAATATTTTCTTACATGTGTACTCAGCAAGAATGAATATGATAAGATAATTTCATGTAGTATTGCCAAGGAAATATGGGACAGACTTGAAATGTTTCATGAAGGCACAAATCAAGTCAAGGAAACTAAAATCTGTTACCAAGTGGCTTCCAGTACTCAAGAGGGGGGGGTGAATTGAGTATAAAAACTTTTTCACAAAACTCTTTTTTTAAAATAAAATACAAATATAAACTTGATAAATAAAAGCACGAAGGAATAAGAAGAAGAGAATAAACAGTAAAGAACAGCGTAAAATAAATGTGCAGTAAATTAAATTGCTTAAATTAAAGAGATTAAAGAAGAGAGAAGCAGGCACAGTATTTATCCTGGTTCGACCACTAACCCACTTGTGGTCTACGTCCAGTCCTCGAAAGTCGAGATTTTTCACTAAGTATACAAGCTTCAATAGGTGCTTGTTACCGTTACAAAATAGAGCACTTTTCACACACAGGGACACTATACCCTTGTGCTAAAGTCTCAGCCTGCAGGGATACCTCACCCTTATACAAACCTTTGAGGGATACCTCACCCTCGATACAAATAATCAGAAAAATAGAGATGAAGAGAAACTCTCAAACAGAGTGTGTAATACAAGTTGAAGTGCTAATGGAGCTCTCACAGTAATATCTCAAAGTTTTTAAGCAAGAAGAGCGTAGGAAAAGTTTTCACATAAACAGAGTAATCGAAAAACATTCGGAATAAATGGGTGATGGAAAACGTGACCCGTGCTTGCTATTTATAGAGAGAATTAGGTTAGCGGCCGTTGGGTGTGATAAAAGGCATTAAATGCGATTGAAAACAAATTTCAATTAATCTGTTTCTATTTTCAGAACTGGCGAAGGTTCGTGTTTATTCGAATAGGCAGAGCTTATTCGAATAAAGCTCAACGTGAAAAAACTCATTTGAAAGGGTTATTCGAATAGCAACTTGGTTATTCGAATAACGTATTCAAAACGAAGTTCAGATAGAAACCTTTATTCGAATAACAGATGAGTTATTCGAATAACGTATTTAAAACGAAGTTCAGATAGAAACCTTTATTCGAATAACAGATGAGTTATTCGAATAGCGTATTTAAAACGAAGTTTCTGAAAAGCTCAGTTATTCGAATAAACGAATGTTTATTCGAATAGCCACTTTGAAAACAGGTTTCTCATGAAGACATTTATTCGAATAGGCAATGTTTCATTCGAATAATTCAAGTTAAAAAACTGTTTTGAAATGGATTTTCAAAGATGCTGAGTTCAAAAACAAGTGAGCTATTCTTTGAAAACTTTTCTTTCAAAAGACAAAGAGATATTAAATGTGAGCTCCGTACAATAGATCCTAAGTCCTAAAAAACTAATCAAGCAAAAAGCTTGGACTTGGTCTATTACTCATCTTCATTTAATCTTCTCGTTTGTTATCATCAAAACAAGTCTTCAATGGTAAGCATCCAAACACATTCTCCCCCTTTTTGATGATGACAAACTATTAAAGAGACTATCAAAGAGAAAAGCGTTAGAGCATATAATTGAAATTCACAAAAGGTATAAAAGCTTACTCCCCTCTTTAATTATAAGAGGTAATGTATATCAGATATGTGCGCAGCTCCCCTTTCAATTTGAATCCAATCTTATTTCAATTTTACCTGTCTTTTCTCAATTAAAGTCAAGTGATCAAATAGATATTTCTCCCCCTTTTGTCATGAGCAAAAAGGAGGGTAAAACATAATAAGTCTCATAAACATACTCATGTCATTTTAGAATAATAGGAAACTTCATTTATGCATTAATGACAGGAGACAGATTACAAGCCGAGAAAACAAATTACACTAAGTAAAAAAAAACATAAAAACTAAGAATTATAGTTCCTAAAAGTAAGCATCCAGGAGGTGGTGGTGAAGACGCCGGTGCAGAGGCGGGTGAAGCAGATCGGAGGGGCAACCTCACGTTCAACACCTTCTATTCTATCAAACGGAATAGAGAAGGTATGTTCCATGTAAGCTCGGTTGTCCCTGTAAGGTGGCCATGATCTGTTCTAGAGTGACCGGGAGTGGAGCAAAGCAGCAGTACCTCGGCGAGAGCAGCAGGGGCGGCAGCAGTGGTCAAGCTCGTCCTCAAAGCAACCTCATCCGGGTACACCCAGCCTTCATCGGTTTGGATCATCTTCATCTTTCTCAAGGTGTGAGCTCCAAACACGTTGTGGTGCGTCGGGCGATAGCTCGCTCGCCTCTAGGACACGAGGGTACTTACCCAACAGGGGGGTAGTGACGAGGAAGCCATAAGGAAGGTCGATTTGTCCTTGCCCTTAGCCCTCATCATGTGCCTCATGATGAACACGAGCGATTGACCGATGGCCATTCTTCAGAAACCACAGCATGAAGACGTCTTCCTCGCTGAGATAGGCGTAGTTTCCACCGCGAGGAGCCAGAATGTGAGCATAGGCGTAATGCAGAAGCCTATCTTGGCTTTTCAGCATTCCACCCTTGAGACCTTTATCAGGAGGGGCCAAGCCAGGCTTCAGCAGGTCTTCAACTGCTTGAAGTTTGTTGAAGTCTTCAAGGAAAGGTGTGTCATCATGTTCAACAAGGGCGCCGGAGAACTGCAGCCCGAACAGCGTCAGCCAGTCCTGCGGTGTGATCACAACCTGCTGATCACAGACCTCAGAAAGAAGATTCTGGCCGTCAAACGCCAGATTACAGAAGAACATCTTCACCAGAGCTGGATAGATGTTGGCCCGGTGAGAGCAAAGCTGAAGAACTCCTTGGTTTTGCAGTAGAGTCAGGAAGTCGAAACCGCGGTCAAGCTTTGGAAGAAGGAAAGATCCAGATACTTGGGTTGAACCAAGTTGCGTTCCCAGAAATGAGAGATGAAGCGTGCACGGTACTCATCATTTGAGGAGAGCCTTCGAAGATCAAGCGGGTTGGTGCTGGAGCATTTTTCGTGCGAGGACGTTTGCTAGAGGATGAAGCCATGGGGAAGGTGGAGAAAAGGTGAAAGGACGCAGATGGTGAGACGGTTTGAGAGGAGGAGGTGAGAAGTCGAAAAGAATAGAGAAGAAGGAGGGTGAAAGACTTGGGCGCGTAGGGGGTTATTTAAAGAGCTCCCGTGTTTATTCGAATAAACCGAGGTTTATTCGAATAAACTTCTTGCCTGACAACCGAATGAACAGCAGCAGAAAGCGGAGGGTTTAAAACGACTAAGGTTTATTCGAATAGAAGAGGATCCATTCGAATAAAATAACTTGGAAAGCCAAACGTGTTGGCTATCGGAAAGGTTTTATTCGAATAACTATGGAGTTATTCGAATAGGTAGAGACCCATCACCAAAAGCGATAAAATGAGGTTCGGAGTTATTCGAATAACCTGGGGTCTATTCGAATAAGCAGAGATCAAGACGAGCCCGATAAAGAGGACGCGGTTATTCGAATAAGAAGGGGCTTATTCGAATAAGCGAGAGGGTAGAAGGAGGCACCGATAAACACAGTTTTCGGTTATTCAAATAAAGAGAAGAGCTATTCGAATAAGCAGACACGAGAAGCACACAAAGTGTAAAGCAAGGGAGTCAGTTTATTCGAATAAACTAAGTTTTATTCGAATAAAGCTGATGTTAAACACATATATTAACGAGCAGCAAAGAATGTTATTCAAGTGATGGCATGCTTATTCGAATAAAACTAACACAGAGGCATATGTTTATAACATTTAAAGCATATGATCATATGAACACAACCAGCAATCAATCATACAATTTAAACATTAGATTGATCAATTATGCCCAATTCTCTCGAATATAAAAGAATGCTTCTTTTGCTAAGGGTTTAGTGAAGATATCTGCAAGTTGCTTAGATGTTTCAACAAACTCAAGAATGCAATCCCCTTTTTGTACGTGATCTCTGATAAAGTGATGTCTTATCTCTATATGCTTTGTTCTTGAATGCAGTATGGGATTCTTAGAGATATTTATTGCACTAGTGTTATCACATTTTATTGGGATGCGATCAAGCTGAAGACCGTAGTCTAAAAGTTGTTGCTTCATCCATAGGATTTGAGCACAACAACTCCCGGTGCAACATATTCAGCCTCAAAGAAGAGACAAAGCCACACTATTTTGTTTCTTACTATGCCAAGAAACTAAAGAGTTACCAAGCAAGTGGCAAGTCCCACTAGTACTTTTTCGTCCAATTTGCACCAAAGCAAAATCAGAGTCGAATAACCTATTAGGCTACAAGAGGCACCCTTAGGGTACCACAAGCCCATTTGTGAAGTGCCTACTAGGTATTTTATTATACGTTTAACAGCACTTAAGTGAGATTCCTTAGGGTTTGCCTGATATCTCGCACACATGCATACACTAAACATAATATCGGGCCTACTAGCAGTAAGATAAAGGAGAGATCCAATCATACCTCTATATTTCGTTATTTCTACTGATTTACCTCCTTCATCTTTATCCAAATAGCAAGACGTGCCCATCGGAGTGGCCATGTGTTTAGCGTTTTTCATATCGAATCTTTTGATCAACTCCTTGCAGTATTTGGTTTGACTTATGAAAGTCCCTTCGTCCGTTTGTTTGATTTGAAGTCCGAGGAAGAAGTTCAATTCTCCCATCATTGACATTTCAAATTCATTCGCATTGACTTAGCAAAATCCTCGCAAAGGGATTCATTAGTAGCACCAAATATAATATCATCCACATAAACTTGCACAAGAAGAATATCATGCTCTTTATTTTTAATAAAAAGGGTAGTATCGACTTTTCCTCTTGAAAAACCATTTTCCAAGAGAAACTTACTTAACCTTTCATACCAAGCTCTAGGAGCTTGCTTTAAGCCATATAAAGCCTTTTTAAGTTTGAAAACATGGTTGGGCAATTTATGATTTTCAAAGCCTGGAGGTTGTTCAACGTATACCTCCTCTTGAATAAAACCATTTAAAAAGCACTCTTGACATCCATTTGATATAATTTGAAATCCATGATGCAAGCATAAGCAAGTAACATCCTAATAGCTTCTAGTCTAGCTACAGGTGCATAGGTTTCTTCATAATCTATCCCTTCGCTTGATTATATCCTTTAGCAACCAATCTAGCTTTGTTCCTAGTTATTAACCCATTTTCATCAAGTTTGTTTCTAAAAACCCATTTAGTTCCAATTATGGGGTGATTATTAGGTCTTGCAACTAATTCCCAAACTTGATTTCTTTCAAACTGATTTAATTCCTCATGCATAGCCAAGATCCAATGTTCATCATCAAAAGCTTCATTTAAATCCTTAGGTTCAGTTTGAGAGACAAAAGCTAAGTGATTACAAGTATTTCTAAGGGAGTTACGAGTACTAACACCTTTAGATACATCACCGATGATCTGATCAAGAGAGTGATATTTTGAAGTCCGCCATTCTTTGGGAAGTTCCAAAGCTTGCGAATCTTCGTGTCTTTGTTTATCCTCTTGCTCCTTGATTTCTTTTTCTTTGCTATCCAAGTGAGTTTCCGCTAAGACTTCGCAACATCATCAATAGCAAGATCCTTTCTCGATCCACTTGGGTCGTTTCATCAAAAGCAACATGAATAGATTCTTCAATGGTCATAGTTCTTTTATTATATATACGAAAAGCTTTACTATGATTTGAATAGCCAAGAAAAATACCTTCATCAGACTTAGCATCAAACTTGCCTAAATTATCTTTTCCATTGTTTAAAACAAAACATTTGCAACCAAAAACATGAAAGTATGAGACATTAGGCTTTCTTCCCTTATACAATTCATATGGGGTTTTCTTTAAAATGGGCCTTATAAGGGCAGGTTCATTACATAACAAGTTGTATTTACAAAGATCGCCCAAAAGTATTTAGGAAGAAGCGACCTCATTAAGCATAGTTCTCGCCATTTCTTCTAAAGAACGGTTTTCCTTTCTACAACTCCGTTTTGTTGCGGAGTTCTAGGGGCAGAGAAATTATGATTAATACCATGTTCATCACAGTAATTTTCAAAGACATTATTTTCAAATTCGCCACCATGATCGCTTCTTATAGAAGAAATTTGAAAACCTTTTTCATTTTGAATAATTTTGGCAAGTCTTTTGAAAGCTAGAAATGCATCATTTTTATTTGCAAGAAATAAAGTCCATGTAAACCTAGAAAAATCATCCACAATCACTAAAGCATAGTAATTCCCACCAAAGCTCATAGTTCTAGAAGGTCCAAACAGATCCATGTGCAAAAGTTGTAAAGGTCTAGTGGTAGAAACTATATTTTTCGCTTTAAAAGAGACCTTTATTTGTTTACCCTTTTGACATGCATCACATAATTTATCTTTTATAAAATTAAGCTTGGGTAGTCCAATTACTAACTCTTTAGAGACTAGCTTTTTTAAGTGATCCATGTGAATGTGTGCAATTCTCCTGTGCCATAACCATGAATCATCATTTTTGCTTAAAAAGCATTTCGCATCATTTGAAGATATATCATCCAGGCTAATCATATAGATGTTATTAACTCTTTGACCAATGAATTTAACATGCTTATCATTTTTATCTTCAATTATGCAACAGTTTGAATCAAATATTACCCTATTTCCTTTATCACATAATTGGTTGATACTAAGCAAATTATGTTTCAAACCTTCAACAAGTAGCACATTTTCAATAGAGGAGTTAGGGTTCTTACCGACTTTGCCGATTCCAAGAATTTTACCCTTGTTGTTATCGCCATAAGTGACGTGTCCATGATTCTTGGGAATAAGCATTGTGAACTTTGAGTCGTCCCAGTCATGTGCTTGGAGCAACCATTGTCGAGATACCAATTTGAACTCCCGGCTTTCAAGCACACCTACAACATAAGTTTAGGTTTTAACTTTTGGTACCCAAATTTTCTTGGGTCCTTGTGTGTCGATCTTGGGTATGGTACCCTTGGGAACCCAAACCATTTTTGTTCCAACTTTAGTATTTATGTTTTTCCTTGCATTACATGTTGAAGCACTATGTCCTCTTCTTCCACAATAAAAACATTTAATAAAAGGACTACTAGAAACACTTGGAATGCACAAAGAAATTTTTATAGAGTTTTTGTTGATTTTTCGGGTTATATCCTATCCGGCCTTTTGAAAAACCACTCTTTGTCTTCCTAATAAAATATTTAGGTTATCTCTTCCAAAAGTGAATTTAGAGAGAGTGTTTTTTAAATCCTCTATTTCTTTTTCAAGTATATGACATGAAGAACAAGATGAAGAAGTAGAAGCATGTGAGGAATGATTTGTGCAAGCATCAATGATTCCTAAAGTTTCGTTTTCTATTTTTAATTCTTCTATTTCTTTATTTAAAACAAGAATTTTATTTTCTAAAGAAGAAATTGTTTTCTTAGAAGAAGAAATAATTTTTGTGAGTTTTAGAGATTCTACATGTAGTTCTTCAAAGGCATCTTGTAACTCATCATACGAGGGTAATAAAGAAGTAGTATTAGAACTTACCTCGTTTTCACTTTCTTCTTCATCTCCTTTTGCCATTAGACACAACTGAGCTTCTTCGCTATCTGAGCTGTCAGTTGAGTCTATGTCGTTTTCATCCCATGCTATGTAGGCTTTTCTTCCTTTTCTATCCTTGAAGGGCTTCTTTTCGAATTTCTCCTTCTTCTTTTGATAGACTGGGCACTCCATTTTCATGTGTCCAGGTTTCCCACATTCATAGCAAGTTGGAGTAGATGAAACTCCTTCGCCTTTAAAGTGTGTCTTTTTCGGAGGGAAGGGAGGTCTCCTTTGCGTTCCCTTTTCTGAGAAATTTACCAAATTTTTAACTAATAAACTAAAATTTTCTTCACTTACCTCAATGTTCTCTCGAGCCTTCTTCATTTTCTTCATCATCGTTGTCGAATGTTGATGAAGTGGCTTTAAGAGCTATCCCCTTTTTCTTTTTATCATTCTCTTCACTTTGATTCATCCGCTCGTTCAAGTTCGTGCTCATGAAGTTTTCCAAAGAGAGTAGCCAAAGTCATTGTAGACAAATCCCTTGATTTTGATATGGCTGTTACCTTGGGTTGCCAAATCCTGCTAAGACATCTCAACACTTTGTTAATCAAATCTTCATTAGAAAAACTTTTACCTAAAGATGCAAGATGATTAACTATGTGGGTGAACCTCTTTTGCATTTCCTGAATGCTTTCTCCTTGGTTCATTCTAAAAAGTTCATATTCGCGAGTTAGAGAATTTATTCTCGACCTTTAACTTCACTAGTGCCTTCATGGGTAACTTGTAAAGTATCCCACATTTCTTTAGCGTTTTACAATTTGAAATTCTAAAAACTCATCATAACCCAAAGAGTAGTAATAATATTTTTGGCTTTTAAATTAAATTGAACTTTTCGTTTGTCTTCATCGAGACCATTTATTTCGAGGTGTTTCGGTCCTTACACCATCGATCTCATGTGTGGGTATAAAAGCGCCGTTTTCAACAAAGATCCCAAACATCTAGATCAATAGCTTCGATGAAGATTTTCATTCTTTCCTTCCAATATGCGTAACCATCCCCATTGAAAAAGGGTGGTCGGTTTATGGAGGATCCTTCGAAAAACCATTTGAAGAAGCCATATACTCTTGAAGTGCTAAGCTCTTTATACAAAGTCTAGCTCGATACCACTTGTTACCAAGTGGCTTCCAAGACTAAGAGGGGGGGGTGAATTGAGTATAAAAACTTTTTCACAAAACTCTTTTTTTAAAATAAAATACAAATATAAACTTGATAAATAAAAGCACAGAAGGAATAAGAAGAAGAGAATAAACAAGAAAGAGCAACAGTAAAATAAATGTGCAATAAATTAAATTGCTTAAATTAAAGAGATTAAAGAAGAGAGAAGCAGGTGCACAGATTTATCCCTGGTTCGACCACTAACCCACTTGTGGTCTACGTCCGGTCCTCGAAAGTCGAGATTTTTCACTAAGTATACAAGCTTCAATAGGTGCTTGTTACCGTTACAAAATAGAGCACTTTTCACACACAAGGACACTATACCCTTGTGCTAAAGTCTCACTGCAGAGGATACCTCACCCTTATACAAACCTTTGAGGGATACCTCACCCTCGATACAAATAATCAGAAAAAATAGAGATGAAGAGAAACTCTCAAACAGAGTGTGTAATACAAGTTGAAGTGCTAATGGAGCTCTCACAGTAATATCTCAAAGTTTTTAAGCAAGAAGAGCGTAGGGAAAAGTTTTCACATAAACAGAGTAATCAGAAAAACATTCAGAATAAATGGGTGATGGAAAACGTGACCCAGGCTTGCTATTTATAGAGAGAATTAGGTTAAGCAGCCGTTGGGTGTGATAAAAGGCATTAAATGCTGATTGAAAACAAATTTCAATTGCATCTGTTTCTATTTTCGAACGAAGGTTCGTGTTTATTCGAATAGGCAAAGAACTTATTCGAATAAAGCTCAACGTGAAAAAACTCATTTGAAAGGGTTATTCGAATAGCAACTTGGTTATTCGAATAACGTATTCAAAACGAAGTTCGATAGAAACCTTTATTCGAATAACAGATGAGTTATTCGAATAACGTATTTAAAACGAAGTTCGATAGAAACCTTTATTCGAATAATGGATGAGTTATTCGAATAGCGTATTTAAAACGAAGTTTCGAAAGTTTCAGATTATTCGAATAAACGAATGTTTATTCGAATAGCCACTTTGAAAACAGGTTTCTCATGAAGACATTTATTCGAATAGGCAATGTTTCATTCGAATAATTCAAGTTAAAAACTGTTTTGAAATGGATTTTCAAAGATCTTGAGTTCAAAAACAAGTGAGCTATTCTTTGAAAACTTTTCTTTCAAAAGACAAAGAGATATTAAATGTGAGCTCCGTACAATAGATCCTAAGTCCTAAAACTAATCAAGCAAAAGCTTGGACTTGGTCTATTACTCATCTTCATTTAATCTTCTCGTTTGTTATCATCAAAACAAGTCTTCAATGGTAAGCATCCAAACACATTCTCCCCCTTTTTGATGATGACAAACTATTAAAGAGACTATCAAAGAGAAAAGCGTTAGAGCATATAATTGAAATTCACAAAAGGTATAAAAGCTTACTCCCCCTCTTTAATTATAAGAGGTAATGTATATCAGATATGTGCGCAGCTCCCCCTTTCAATTTGAATCCAATCTTATTTCAATTTTACCTGTCTTTTCTCAATTAAAGTCAAGTGATCAAATAGATATTTCTCCCCCTTTTGTCATGAGCAAAAAGGAGGGGTAAAAACATAATAAGTCTCATAAACATACTCATGTCATTTTAGAATAATAGGAAACTTCATTTATGCATTAATGACAGGAGACAGATTACAAGCCAGAAAACAAATTACACTAAGTAAAAAAAACATAAAAACTAAGAATTATAGTTCCTAAAAGTAAGCATCCGGAGGTGGTGGTGAAGACGCTGGTGCAGAGGCGGGTGAAGCAGATCGGAGGGCAGCAACCTCACGTTCAACACCTTCTATTCTATCAAACAGAATAGAGAAGGTATGTTCCATGTAAGCTCGGTTGTCCTGTAAGGTGGCCATGATCTGTTCTAGAGTGACCGGAGCTGGAGCAGCAGCAGGTACCTCAGCAGGAGCAGCAGGGGCAGCAGCAGGGTCAAGCTCGTCCTCAGCAACCTCATCTGGGTACACCCAGCCTTCATCGGTTTGGATCATCTTCATCTTTCTCAAGGTGTGAGCTCCAAACACGTTGTGGTGCGTCGGGCGATAGCTCGCTCAGTCTCTAGGACCTGAGGGTACTTACCCAATGTGGGGTAGTGACGAGGAAGCCATAAGGAAGGTCTCGATTTGTCCTTGCCCTTAGCCCTCATCATGTGCCTCATGATGAACACAGCGATTGACCCGATGGCCATTCTTCGAAACCACAAGATGAAGACGTCTTCCTCGCCGAGATAGGCGTAGTTTCCACCGCGAGGAGCCGAATGTGAGCATAGGCGTAATGCAGAGCCTATCTTGGCTTTTCAAAGCATTCCACCCTTGAGACCTTTATCGGAGGGGCCAAGCAGGCTTCAGCAGGTCTTCAATCGCTTGAAGTTTGTTGAAGTCTTCAAGGAAAGGTGTGTCATCATGTTCAACAAGGGCGCCGGAGAAGCGCAGCCCGAACGGCGTCGGCCGGCCTCTGCGGTGTGATCACAACCCGCCGATCACGGACCTCGAAAGAAGATTTCGGCCGTCAAACGCCGGACATAGAAGAACATCTTCACCGAGCTGGATAGATGTTGGCCCCGGTGAGAGCAAAGTTGAAGAACTCCTTGGTTTTGCAAAGAGAGTCAGGAAGTCGAAACCGCGGTGCTGCTGGAAGAAGGAAAGATCCAGATACTTGGGTTGAACCAAGTTGCGTTCCCAGAAATGAGAGATGAAGCGTGCACGGTACTCATCATTTGAGGAGAGCCTTCGAAGATCAAGCGGGTTGGTGCCTGGAGCATTTTTCGTGCGAGGACGTTTGCTAGAGGATGAAGCCATGGGGGAAGGTGGAGAAAAGGTGAAAGGACGCAGATGGTGAGACGGTTTGAGAGGAGGAGGTGAGAAGTCAGAAAAGAATAGAGAAGAAGGAGGGTGAAAGACTTGGCGCGTAGGGGGTTATTTAAAGAGCCCCGTGTTTATTCGAATAAACTGAGGTTTATTCGAATAAACCTTGCCGGACAACCGAATGCATACAGTGCGCGCAGAAACCGGAGGGTTTAAAAATGACTAAGGTTTATTCGAATAGAAGAGGATCCATTCGAATAAAATAACTTGGAAAGCCAAACGTGTTGGCTATCTGGAAAGGTTTTATTCGAATAACTATGGAGTTATTCGAATAGGTAGAGACCCATCAGTCAAAACTGATAAAATGAGGTTCAGGTTATTCGAATAACCTGGGGTCTATTCGAATAAGCAGAGATCAAGACCAGAGCCTGATAAAGAGGGACGCTGGTTATTCGAATAAGAAGGGGCTTATTCGAATAAGCAGAGGGTAGAAGGAGGCACTGATAAACACAGGTTTCTGGTTATTCGAATAAAGAGAAGAGCTATTCGAATAAGCAGACACGAGAAGCACACAGTGTAAAGCAAGGGAGTCAGTTTATTCGAATAAACTAAGTTTTATTCGAATAAAGCTGATGTTAAACACATATATTAACGAGCAGCAAAGAATGTTATTCAAGTGATGGCATGCTTATTCGAATAAAACTAACACAGAGGCATATGTTTATAACATTTAAAGCATATGATCATATGAACACAACCAAGAATCAATCATACAATTTAAACATTAGATTGATCAATTATGCCCAATTCTCTCGAATATAAAAGAATGCTTCTTTTGCTAAGGGTTTAGTGAAGATATCTCGCAAGTTGCTTAGATGTTTCAACAAACTCAAGAATGCAATCCCCTTTTTGTACGTGATCTCGATAAAGTGATGTCTTATCTCTATATGCTTTGTTCTTGAATGCGGTATGGGATTCTTAGAGATATTTATTGCACTAGTGTTATCACATTTTATTGGGATGCGATCAAGTCAAGACCGTAGTCTAAAAGTTGTTGCTTCATCCATAGGATTTGAGCACAACAACTCCCGGCCGCAACATATTCAACCTCTCAAGTAGAGACAAAGCCACACTATTTTGTTTCTTACTATGCCAAGAAACTAAAGAGTTACCAAGCAAGTGGCAAGTCCCACTAGTACTTTTTCTCATCCAATTTGCACCCAAAGAAAATCAGAGTCGAATAACCTATTAGGCTACAAGAGGCACCCTTAGGGTACCACAAGCCCATTTGTGAAGTGCCTACTAGGTATTTTATTATACGTTTAACAGCACTTAAGTGAGATTCCTTAGGGTTTGCCTGATATCTCGCACACATGCATACACTAAACATAATATCGGGCCTACTAGCAGTAAGATAAAGGAGAGATCCAATCATACCTCTATATTTCGTTATTTCTACTGATTTACCTCCTTCATCTTTATCCAAATAGCAAGACGTGCCCATCGGAGTGGCCATGTGTTTAGCGTTTTTCATATCGAATCTTTTGATCAACTCCTTGCAAGATTTGGTTTGACTTATGAAAGTCCCTTCGTCCGTTTGTTTGATTTGAAGTCCGAGGAAGAAGTTCAATTCTCCCATCATTGACATTTCAAATTCATTCTCGCATTGACTTAGCAAAATCCTCGCAAAGGGATTCATTAGTAGCACCAAATATAATATCATCCACATAAACTTGCACAAGAAGAATATCATGCTCTTTATTTTTAATAAAAAGGGTAGTATCGACTTTTCCTCTTGAAAAACCATTTTCCAAGAGAAACTTACTTAACCTTTCATACCAAGCTCTAGGAGCTTGCTTTAAGCCATATAAAGCCTTTTTAAGTTTGAAAACATGGTTGGGCAATTTATGATTTTCAAAGCCTGGAGGTTGTTCAACGTATACCTCCTCTTGAATAAAACCATTTAAAAAAGCACTCTTGACATCCATTTGATATAATTTGAAATCCATGATGCAAGCATAAGCAAGTAACATCCTAATAGCTTCTAGTCTAGCTACAGGTGCATAGGTTTCTTCATAATCTATCCCTTCTGCTTGATTATATCCTTTAGCAACCAATCTAGCTTTGTTCCTAGTTATTAACCCATTTTCATCAAGTTTGTTTCTAAAAACCCATTTAGTTCCAATTATGGGGTGATTATTAGGTCTTGCAACTAATTCCCAAACTTGATTTCTTTCAAACCTGATTTAATTCCTCATGCATAGCCAAGATCCAATGTTCATCATCAAAAGCTTCATTTAAATCCTTAGGTTCAGTTTGAGAGACAAAAGCTAAGTGATTACAAGTATTTCTAAGGGAGTTACGAGTACTAACACCTTTAGATACATCACCGATGATCTGATCAAGAGAGTGATATTTTGAAGTCCGCCATTCTTTGGGAAGTTCCAAAGCTTGCGAATCTTCGTGTCTTTGTTTATCCTCTTGCTCCTTGATTTCTTTTTCTTTGCTATCCAAGTGAGTTTCCGCTAAGACTTCGCAACATCATCAATAGCAAGATCCTTTCTCGATCCACTGGGTCGGTTTCATCAAAAGCAACATGAATAGATTCTTCAATGGTCATAGTTCTTTTATTATATATACGAAAAGCTTTACTATGATTTGAATAGCCAAGAAAAATACCTTCATCGACTTAGCATCAAACTTGCCTAAATTATCTTTTCCATTGTTTAAAACAAAACATTTGCAACCAAAAACATGAAAGTATGAGACATTAGGCTTTCTTCCCTTATACAATTCATATGGGGTTTTTTTAAAATGGGCCTTATAAGGGCCCTGTTCATTACATAACAAGTCGTATTTACAAAGATCTCGCCCAAAAGTATTTAGGAAGAGCAAACCTCATTAAGCATAGTTCTCGCCATTTCTTCTAAAGAACGGTTTTTCCTTTCTACAACTCCGTTTTGTTCATGAGTTCTAGGGCAGAGAAATTATGATTAATACCATGTTCATCACAATAATTTTCAAAGACATTATTTTCAAATTCGCCACCATGATCGCTTCTTATAGAAGAAATTTGAAAACCTTTTTCATTTTGAATAATTTTGGCAAGTCTTTTGAAAGCTAGAAATGCATCATTTTTATTTGCAAGAAATAAAGTCCATGTAAACCTAGAAAAATCATCCACAATCACTAAAGCATAGTAATTCCCACCAAAGCTCATAGTTCTAGAAGGTCCAAACAGATCCATGTGCAAAAGTTGTAAAGGTCTAGTGGTAGAAACTATATTTTTCGCTTTAAAAGAGACCTTTATTTGTTTACCCTTTGACATGCATCACATAATTTATCTTTTATAAAATTAAGCTTGGGTAGTCCAATTACTAACTCTTTAGAGACCAAATTTTTTAAGTGATCCATGTGAATGTGTGCAATTCTCCTGTGCCATAACCATGAATCATCATTTTTGCTTAAAAGCATTTCGCATCATTTGAAGATATATCATCCAGGCTAATCATATAGATGTTATTAACTCTTTGACCAATGAATTTAACATGCTTATCATTTTTATCTTCAATTATGCAACAGTTTGAATCAAATATTACCCTATTTCCTTTATCACATAATTGGTTGATACTAAGCAAATTATGTTTCAAACCTTCAACAAGTAGCACATTTTCAATAGAGGAGTTAGGGTTCTTACCGACTTTTTGCCGATTCCAAGAATTTTACCCTTGTTGTTATCGCCATAAGTGACGTGTCCATGATTCTTGGGAATAAGCATTGTGAACTTTGAGTCGTCCCAGGTCATGTGCTTGGAGCAAATTACATTGTCGAGATACCAATTTGAACTCCTGGCTTTCAAGCACACCTACAACATAAGTTTAGGTTTTAACTTTTGGTACCCAAATTTTCTTGGGTCCTTGTGTGTCAGTCTTGGGTATGGTACCCTTGGGAACCCAAACCATTTTTGTTCCAACTTTAGTATTTATGTTTTTCCTTGCATTACATGTTGAAGCACTATGTCCTCTTCTTCCACAATAAAAACATTTAATAAAAGGACTACTAGAAACACTGGAATGCACAAAGAAATTTTTATAGAGTTTTTGCTGATTTTTCGGGTTATATCCTATCCCGGCCTTTTGAAAAACCACTCTTTGTCTTCCTAATAAAATATTTAGGTTATCTCTTCCAAAAGTGAATTTAGAGAGAGTGTTTTTTAAATCCTCTATTTCTTTTTCAAGTATATGACATGAAGAACAAGATGAAGAAGTAGAAGCATGTGAGGAATGATTTGTGCAAGCATCAATGATTCCTAAAGTTTCGTTTTCTATTTTTAATTCTTCTATTTCTTTATTTAAAACAAGAATTTTATTTTCTAAAGAAGAAATTGTTTTCTTAGAAGAAGAAATAATTTTTGTGAGTTTTAGAGATTCTACATGTAGTTCTTCAAAGGCATCTTGTAACTCATCATACGAGGGTAATAAAGAAGTAGTATTAGAACTTACCTCGTTTTCACTTTCTTCTTCATCTCCTTTTGCCATTAGACACAACTGAGCTTCTTCGCTATCTGAGCTGTCGTTGAGTCTATGTCGTTTTCATCCCATGCTATGTAGGCTTTTTCTTCCTTTTCTATCCTTGAAGGGCTTCTTTTCGAATTTCTCCTTCTTCTTTTGATAGATCTGGCACTCCATTTTCATGTGTCCAGGTTTCCCACATTCATAGCAAGTTGGAGTAGATGAAACTCCTTCGCCTTTAAAGTGTGTCTTTTTCGGAGGGAAGGGAGGTCTCCTTTGCGTTCCCTTTTTCCTGAGAAATTTACCAAATTTTTTAACTAATAAACTAAAATTTTCTTCACTTACCTCAATGTTCTCTGAGCCTTCTTCATTTTCTTCATCATCGTTGTCGAATGTTGATGAAGTGGCTTTAAGAGCTATCCCCTTTTTCTTTTTATCATTCTCTTCACTTTGATTCAGTCTGCTCAGTTCAAGTTCGTGCTCATGAAGTTTTCCAAAGAGAGTAGCCAAAGTCATTGTAGACAAATCCCTTGATTCGATATGGCTGTTACCTTGGGTTGCCAAACTCGCTAAGACATCTCAACACTTTGTTAATCAAATCTTCATTAGAAAAACTTTTACCTAAAGATGCAAGATGATTAACTATGTGGGTGAACCTCTTTTGCATTTCCGAATGCTTTCTCCTTGGTTCATTCTAAAAAGTTCATATTCGCGAGTTAGAGAATTTATTCTCGACCTTTAACTTCACTAGTGCCTTCATGGGTAACTTGTAAAGTATCCCACATTTCTTTAGCAGTTTTACAATTTGAAATTCTAAAAACTCATCATAACCCAAAGCAAGTAGTAATAATATTTTTGGCTTTTAAATTAAATTGAACTTTTCGTTTGTCTTCATCGACCATTTATTTCGAGGTGTTTCGGTCCTTACACCATCGATCTCATGTGTGGGTATAAAAGCGCGTTTTCAACAAAGATCCCAAACATCTAGATCAATAGCTTCGATGAAGATTTTCATTCTTTCCTTCCAATATGCGTAACCATCCCCATTGAAAAAGGGTGGTCGGTTTATGGAGGATCCTTCGAAAAACCATTTGAAGAAGCCATATACTCTTGAAGTCGCTAAGCTCTTTATACAAGAGTCTAGCTCGATACCACTTGTTACCAAGTGGCTTCCAAGACTCAAGAGGGGGGTGAATTGAGTATAAAAACTTTTTCACAAAACTCTTTTTTAAAATAAAATACAAATATAAACTTGATAAATAAAAGCACATGAAGGAATAAGAAGAAGAGAATAAACAAGAAAGAGCGGCGTAAAATAAATGTGCAATAAATTAAATTGCTTAAATTAAAGAGATTAAAGAAAGAGAGAAGCAGTACAGTATTTATCCCTGGTTCGACCACTAACCCACTTGTGGTCTACGTCCAGTCCTCGAAAGTCGAGATTTTTCACTAAGTATACAAGCTTCAATAGGTGCTTGTTACCGTTACAAAATAGAGCACTTTTCACACACAGGGACACTATACCCTTGTGCTAAAGTCTCAGCCTGCAGGGATACCTCACCCTTATACAAACCTTTGAGGGATACCTCACCCTCGATACAAATAATCAGAAAAATAGAGATGAAGAGAAACTCTCAAACAGAGTGTGTAATACAAGTTGAAGTGCTAATGGAGCTCTCACAGTAATATCTCAAAGTTTTTAAGCAAGAAGAGCGTAGGGAAAAGTTTTCACATAAACAGAGTAATCAGAAAAACATTCAGAATAAATGGGTGATGGAAAACGTGACCCAGGCTTGCTATTTATAGAGAGAATTAGGTTAAGCAGCCGTTGGGTGTGATAAAAGGCATTAAATGCTGATTGAAAACAAATTTCAATTCTGTCTGTTTCTATTTTCGAGCTGAAGGTTCGTGTTTATTCGAATAGGCAGCAGCTTATTCGAATAAAGCTCAACGTGAAAAAACTCATTTGAAAGGGTTATTCGAATAGCAACTTGGTTATTCGAATAACGTATTCAAAACGAAGTTCAGATAGAAACCTTTATTCGAATAACAGATGAGTTATTCGAATAACGTATTTAAAACGAAGTTCAGATAGAAACCTTTATTCGAATAACAGATGAGTTATTCGAATAGCGTATTTAAAACGAAGTTTCTGAAAAGCTCAGTTATTCGAATAAACGAATGTTTATTCGAATAGCCACTTTGAAAACAGGTTTCTCATGAAGACATTTATTCGAATAGGCAATGTTTCATTCGAATAATTCAAGTTAAAAAACTGTTTTGAAATGGATTTTCAAAGATGCTGAGTTCAAAAACAAGTGAGCTATTCTTTGAAAACTTTTCTTTCAAAAGACAAAGAGATATTAAATGTGAGCTCCGTACAATAGATCCTAAGTCCTAAAAAACTAATCAAGCAAAAAGCTTGGACTTGGTCTATTACTCATCTTCATTTAATCTTCTCGTTTGTTATCATCAAAACAAGTCTTCAATGGTAAGCATCCAAACACAAAATCAGCATGCTTATGCATCAATATAAACTATTCAAAATGCTTGACTAGGAAATAGTTGATGACATGTTCACCAAATACATGCATATCATCAATCAACTTTAAGCTCTTGGAAGAATTTATTCTAATCAAGAGATGGTCAGAAAAGTGTTGAGAAGTATACCAAAGGTCTGGAGACCTATGGTAATAGCAATCCAAGAGGCCAAGGATTTGAACACCTTAAGTCTTGACGAGCTAATGGGTTCCTTAAAAATCCATGAACAAGAATTAGTTGATACTAATGAAAATGTTGGAAGGAAAGTGAAATTAATTGCCTTTAAAGTTAGTCAAAAAAATGTTCCTCAAAACTCAGTAAGCTTTAGAAGATTCTGAAGATGAAGAAGACAAGGATTCTGATTCAGAAGATGAAGATGATGAAATAGCTATGCTCTCTCACAAAGTAGCTTGGATGTGCAAAAGAAGAGCAAGAAACAAGAAAAGATTCTTCTAAAAGAAGGACCAAAATAGAGACTCAAGCAATTCTAACAAAAATTAAATCATTTGCTATAAGTCCAAAAAGCCAGACATATTAGAATAGAGTGTCCAAATCTAAAGAAGGAATCCAAGAAGTTTAGAAAGAAGAAATCTATTATGGCTACATGGGAAGATCTTGATAATGACTCATAAGATGCTGAAAACAAAAGAAGGAGAAACTGCTACTTCTGTATGATGGCGAATATTGACATTGAGGAAGAGGTATCATATTCAGAACCCTTTTATGTCTTATGATGAGTTATAAGATGCTTTTAATGAATTTTTGTGTGACTCAAAACTTATCTCATCAAAGTATTCCTCTCTCAAGAAAAGTTTTTTAAAATTATCAAAATATTTTGATCTTTTAAAACTTGAGAATGATAAATTAAGGCATGAGAATGATGAGTTAAGAGAAGAAAATGGTAATATTAAGACATGTTTGGAACTCAATAATGAGAACACTTAAGAAAAATCATCTCATGTACTAATTTTTGAGGTTAAAGCTTTGAAAGACAAAGTAAAAGAACTTTTTGATGACCTAGCTAAATTTTTAAATGAAAAAAGGAATTTAGATATGATGCTGGGAAGTTAGATATGTGTTTTTGACAAAGCCGGTTTAGGTTACAATAAGTTTAAATCTCAGAAGCTTTACAAAAACCTATTTGTCAATCCATCTGATAAAGAAAAATGCTCTTTCTATAACAAACATGGTCATACTTTTGATATATGCTTTCTAAAGTACAAAAGTAAAAGAAAAACTATAGAAAAGAAGAAAATTAACCTTAGAGGACCCAAGAAAATTTGAGTACCTAAAATTAACCTTAGGCACTTGAGTTTCCCTTTTTATTTGTTTTTCTTTTAGTTCGGATAACTGCGTTGTTGGTGGTGTTATTGTATAGGATTGGTGCTAAATTGGCTTAGAAATGGGGTGGAATGCTTGTATGATTGAAGTTGAAACTAAAGGATAGCAAATAGGGACAAAAGGATCATTCTAGAAGTATCCATGACCTGCCTATGGAATGCCCTACGGCCATAGATCGAGTAGCTGTGCAAAGAAGCAAACATGACTTGGCAAAATAGTCCACGGCCTAGCTATGGAATGCACCCCGGCTGTGGAATGTAGCACGGCCTGGTTGTGGAATGCCCCACGACCGTATCAAAGAAACAACGTGCGCCCATCCAGCAAGATCCACGACCTGGCTATGGAATGTACCACGGCCTAGCTGTGGAATTTCCCACGGCCGTGGATCGTAGTCCGAGACAATATTTTAATTTTATTTTTATTTTTTTTATTTGCTTGGACCAATTGAAACCCTAAGGGTATTTATAGATGTTCTGAATACAATACTAGGGTTCCAATTTTTGTTTGAAGGAGGCACGTTTGGAAGCTCTAGATCTTAATCTTCCTCTTCTCTTCTCTCTTCGCTACGGGTTTGGATGTTCTTTATTTTATTTTCATGTTTCTTCTTCTCCATGTCTGAGTAGTTCTCTTTGTTTCTAGGATTGGGCAATGCCCTTTGGTACTTTGATAATGATTAATTGACTTTGTTTACCCTTTTTATTAATCTTGAATGTTCTTTGATTCAATCCTTATTGCGCTTATTCATGTAAATTTGCTGGTCACATATTTGCATATCATAGATATCTAGGGACGTACTGAGAGGTGAACCTAGGTGTTGGAACCACAAGAATTGAACTTAAGGTCTAAATCACGAGAGTAAGTTTAGCCTTTCGAGAATTTAATGAATTACCATAAAGCGTAATGGGTTCAATTTAAATTCAATTACCACGAGAGTATGAATTGATTTAATTGGGCACGGTTCTTATCTCTTAAGAAAGAACATTAACTAATTTAGGGTAATTCACCTTCAATTAAATTTCAATTTTAATAAAAGGGTTGTCAATTAGGATTTATCTTGTATCATTGTGGTTACCCCCAATCCTGGAAGCTTTCTTGAATCTGAAAACCTTTCTTAACAACTTGATATTTTTGTTCTCAACTTTGCACTTTAATATTTATTTATTTAATTGCTTGGTTACTACATTTTTATCTCTCAATGATTTTATCCCCTTTGTTTAATTTAATTGAATTAATTAATTAATTAGTATTCATAGACATAATCCCTGTGGATTCAATTTTTTTATTACTTGACGACGAAACCGTACACTTGCGGATTTCACACACCAAGTTTTTGGTGTCGTTTTCGGGGAGAAAAAACTTGGTGTGTGAAATTCACAAGTGTACGGTTTCATCGTCAAGTAATAAAAAGATCGAATCTACATGAACTATGTCTATGAATACCAATTAATTAATTAATTCAATTAAATTAAACAAAGGGGATAAAATTATTGAGAGATAAAAATGTAGTAACTAAGTAATTAAATAAATAAATATTAAAGTACAAAGTTAAGAACAAAAATATCAAGTTGTTAAGAAAGGTTTTCAGATTCAAGAAAGCTTCCAGGATTTGGGGTAACCACAATGATACAAGATAAATCCTAATTGATAACCCTTTTATTAAAATTAAAATTCAATTAAAGATGAATTACCCTAAATTAGTTAATGTTCTTTCTCAAGAGACAAGAACCGTGCCCAATTAAACTAATTCCTACTCTCGTGGTAATTGAATTTAAATTGAACCCATTACGCTTTATGGTAATTCATTAAATCCTCGAAAGGACCTACTCTCGTGATTTAAACCTTAAGTTCAATTCTTATGGTTCCAACACCTAGGTTCACCTCTCAATACGTCCCTAGATATCTATGAGATGCAAATATGTGACCAGTAAATTTACATGAATAAGCGCAATAAGGATTGAATCAAATAACATTCAAGATTAATAAAATGGATAAACAAAGTCAATTAATCATTATCAAAATACCAAAGGGCATTGCCCAATCCTAGAAACAAAGAGAACTACTTAGACATGGAGAAGAAGAAATATGAAAACAAAATAAAGAACAGTTAAACCCATAGCGAAAAGAGAAGAGAATAGGAAAATTAAGATTTAGAGCCTCCAAGCACGCCTCCTTCAAATAGAAATTGGAACCCTAGTATTGTATTCAGAACATCTATAAATACTCTCAGGGTTTCAACTGGTCCAAGCCCATAAAAAGAAATAAAAATGAAATTAAAATACTGTCTCGGACTGCAATCCATGGCCGTAGGAAATTCCACAGCCAGGCCGTGGTACATTCCACATCCAGGCCGTGGATCTTGCTGGATAGGCACATGTTATTTCTCTGATACGTTCCACAGTCGTAGGGCATTCCATAGCCAGGCCGTGGTACATTCCACGACTGTGGTGCATTCCATAGCCAGGTCGTGGACTCTTCTGCCAAGTTATGTTTGCTTCTTTGCACAGCTGCTCGATTTATGACCGTGGGGCAATCCATGGGCAGTCCGTGGATGCTTCTGGAATGATCCTTTTGTCCCCATTTGCTATCTTTTAAGTTTTAACTTCAATCATGCAAGCATTCCACCCATTTCTAAGTCAATTTAGCACCAATCCTACACAACAACACCACAAACAGCGCAGTTATCCGAACTAAAGGAAAAACACATAAAAAGGGAAACTCAAGTGCCTAAAATACCTAAAATGCATGTAAAATAAGAACAAAATATGATGTTGTTTCACACACATCAAATCCCCCCAAGCTTAAGATTTTGCTTGTCCCTAAGCAATAACTAAGTCCAAACCAAGAATTAGAATCTAGAGACGATAATGAATGAGGAACCCAAGAAAATAACCAACCAAGCAATAGGCAAAGGCAAACTAAGGATTAGAGAGGTAATCAAAATCAAGTCCAATTAGAGGTTTAAGTTCTCAAAAATCATGCTACTCACTAAATTAGATTCACTTTACTAACCACACTCAAAGTATTTAAAGGTGAAGACAACGCGCTCAAGATTCCTCAAAGAAACAGCACTTCCATAAGCTTGATAAGAAACCAAATTTTCACTAATAATCAGCATGCATGCAAGAATCAATAAGTCTTTCAATGGTTGTAATGGGGCCATGGGAATGATGTTAGTTAGGGTAAAGAAAGGAAGGTATGCACAAGGGGTTAACAAAATTTTTAATAAGCACAAGAAACCCACTAGATAATAAATGGAGCAAATGCATTTTTCAAACAAGAGCGTAACTCCACATTTTCAAGCATCTTCTTCTTCTTTTTTTCTCTTCTTTTTCAAGCTTTCATCTCATGATTTTATTTTATTTTTTTTTCTTTTTTTTTCATTTGAGAAAGAGAAAGCTCAAAAACATATGATTCCTAACACAACTTTCAAACTTAATTTGCTCCATTTATTATTCTAAATGATTACCAACAATATATCATCATAGGCATCAAGAAAAACAATTATGAAATAGGTTTAAGATGGGCAACTAGTGGATCAAGGTGTGACAATTATTTCAGAAGGCTAGAAAAATAGCTAAGATGCCTTAATCACATTCCAGCATGCAAACAAAAATTTTGCCTCAAAATGGTTTCAAATCAAGTTCTAGAGCACAAAATCAATAAGGAATTATCACTCAACACAAAGAATTGGAGCAAAAATCATATAGTGCATACATCTCATACAGGCTCAAAACTCACATTCAGAGGTTCAAAAATCAATGAAAAATACAAATTCAGAGAACATATGCTAATTATCAACTATCAAGTAATCACCTCCACTATCAATTAAAACAACGCATGTTGCCTACCATAAGAATCAACAAGTTGAGTTCCAAATCAATACCGTCTCAAAATCCTTAAAAGAAAGGGGCACAAAGTTCAACCAAAAAGTCGAGAGAAATGATGGTGTGAAAATGTAATATGAAGATGCAATGCAAAATGAAACATGAAAATGCATGAAACTAATGATCTAAAATGAAAATGAAAATGAAAATGAAAATAGAGATCAGTCCATGTTCCTAACACTTAAATAGATAGATGGAGATTTAGTCACCTTTGCAGACAAATCTCAATCCAAGATCATAAGAATATGTAATGTCGGTAAGGAATCCTCTCTCATCATTAATGACGTACTTCTAGTTGAAGGGTTGAAACATAATCGTCTAAGCATTAGTCAGTTTTGTGACAACAGCTACAAAGTTATGTTTGAACTTTCTCAATGCATAGTAAGGGATCCCAGATTTGACAAAGTCCTTCTTATTGCTAAAAGGTATTATAATACTTATATCATGTATCTAGATGATCATTTAAATCAAAATGTAACGTGTTTGGCATCTTTCAAAGAAGCAAAGTGGTTATGGCATCAGAAACTTGGTCATGTCAACATGAAAAATATTTCAAAGCTTTATAAAAATAATTTGGTCAAGAGATTGCCTAATATCAAATTTGAAAATGATTTGATTTGTGAGGTAGGCCAAAGAGCAAAATAGACTAAAGCTTCTTTTCAAGCCATAAATGTTGTTTCAAACTTGAACTCTTACATATTGATTTGTTTAGACCAACTAGAACCACGAGCTTAGCTAGTAAAAGATATGGCTTTATCATTATGGATGAGTTCTCTAGATTCACATAGGTTTTATACATAAGCCACAAGGATGAATCTTGTGAGGCCTGTAAGACCTTTTGCAAGAAAATACAAAATGAGAAAGGTTTTTACATTACTGCTATCAGAAGCGATCATGGAGGAAATTTTGAAAATCAAACTTTTAGAGAATTCAGTGATGAAAATAAAATTTCTCATAACTTCTATTCTCCTTTAACACCTCAACAAAATAGTGTTGTAGATAGAAAGAACAGATCCTTGCAAGAAATGACAAGGACTCTCCTTTGTGATAGTGGCTTACCAAAATGCTTTTGGGCAAAAGTGATAAACATTTCTTGTTATATTCAGAACCGTGTTTTTATAAGGCCAACAATCAAGAAAATTCCATATGAATTGTGGAAGGGAAGAAAACCCATCATATTTTCATACTTTTGGATATGAATGCTTTATTTTGAATAACAAGGGTCAACTTGGTAAGTTTGGCTCAAAAGTAAACAAAGGTATATTTCTTAGATACTTAACTTCTTCAAAATCTTACATAATCTACAATACTAGAACTCTTACTGTAGAAGAATCTATGTATGTTTCTTTTGATGAAGCTAATCATTCTTCTAAAGTTAAGGTTTCTAATCTGGAAGAAGAATTTGAGAACAACACTCTAGAAGACACTCCTAAGCTTGTTTCTGATCTACCAACTCCAAAGAGAGAACCTTCTAACTCTACTGATGACCCTTCTAATGACCATAAGAAGATTCCCTTTGGAAACAATATCAGAAGTCAAACTCAAATGTCAAAAGAATGGAGACATCTCACATCTCATCCAAAAGATCAAATCATTGGAGAACTTTCTCAAGGAATGAGAACCATATCATCATTCAGAAACATTATGAATATGACACTTATATCTCAAATCGGACCTAAAGAAGTAGAAGAAGCACTTCAAGATAAGAGTTGATAAAGGCTATGCAAAAAGAACTAAATCAATTTGAGAGAAACAAAGTTTGGACACTAGTTCCTAAACCACAAGATCATATAGTTATTGGAACTTGATAGGTGTTCAAAAATAAGTTGGATGAAGGAGGAAATGTAATTAGAAACAAAACAAGGTTGGTAGCTCAAGGTTACTGTAACACCCCAAATTTCGTATATCTTAAACAGTAATTTTGACAGTTAACAGAATTTCACTGTTTAGTGATCTCTGTGTGCTGTAAAATTATTTTGATTATTCCATCAGCATATTTGATCGTTTTGAGTGATTTACTCCGTGTCAAGAAAATAATAATAATTTTTGAGTCGGAGAAAATCTTTCTGTATTTATTTCTCTTGACTGCTAATTATTTTTAACAATCTTACTTGATTTTCATACGTTTTCTAATATTTGTGATTTTTGTGGATGATTATGAATTTTTTTTTCTGTATGTGGGCCCAGGTGGTTCTAGGTGGGCCCAGGTGACCTTACGTAGGCTCAGGTAGGTCCCGCAAAGTGAAAATTTTTCTACGCATAGAAAAAATTATACTGTTTAGACGGAGACAGGGGATCTTACTAAACCTGAATCCAGAAACAGTTTTAGAAATTTTCTTGTATTGTGTTTGGCACTGTATTTAATTATCGGGCGATAAAAATACAGTAAATATATTCTTTCGTAGAGTTTTTAGTAGATAAAAATAGAAATTATATTGCTTAAGTCAATATTGGTGGTTTGGATATCCACCATTGATTTAATTAACGGTGGAGACTTGATCTTGATTTAATCAACGGTTGAGAAATAAATTTAATAAAGAAACATTGGATGTTAACCATTGATCTAATCAATGGTAGATATTTAATCTAGACAAGCTTAATAAGAAAGGCTTCAATATCAACCGTAGATTTAATCAACGGTGTAGAATTGGTCTTGTAAAGTAACAAGGACCATTTATAACCATTGGATTTAGATTAAATTAAGGGTGGAGATTTAGTCTTAAAAAGTGAAAAAGACCATTTATGACCATTGGATGAAGAATTAATCAAGGGTGGAGATTTGGTCTTAAAAAGTAGCAAAGACTAATTATGACCATTGGATTTAAAGTTTGAAGGAGCAATCTTGACCATTTATTTTGGAGACACATCTAATGGTTAGAATTTAAAGGAAAAAGATCTAATGACCTAGATTAAGTCTTCTAAATCAAAAGTCTACCTAAATCCTAACCATTGAATTAATCAATGGCTAGAAATGCTCTAGATGGTGACTAATAATGATGACAACTTCATGAATGCATTAGGAAGAGGGGGGACGGTTTTGGAGAATGCATAGAAAGGAGGAGACAATTTTGAGTAACCTTTTTAGGCCAAAGAAAAAGATGAAGTCAACAATAGTAGCTTTAATTTGATTAGTCACTAATTAATCCTAATTTGGTTAATCTAATGGTCTAATTAACAAGCTAAGTAAACTAAATTAAATGTTAAATTGTTATAATTTAATTCTTAATTAGATATCCTAATTTTAATTAGAGGATATAATATATACAATTATATGTCTAATTAATTAGTTATGTAATTGGATAATTAGTTAAGATTGGTTAGGAAACTAAAACTAATTTAATTAGCTATTTGTTTAGCAAGTAATTAGACTTGAATTAAAATAAATTAATGTCCCTAAACTCACTTGAAGCCCACGGTTTGCAGCAGCTTAGAGGAGTCATCTACATGGTTCTTGAATCATCCATAATAGTCATGCAAGTCAAATTGATGACCTATGCCATGTGCTACTCCATGTGCATCCAATTGGTGATATTTTGAGTCAAGCAAATCCTCTAATTTCACTACCCATTCACGGCAGCTGTAACACCCTAGCTCTGATACCAACTAATGTAACACCCTGGCTTTGATACCAACTAATGTAACACCCTAGCTCTGATACCAACTAATGTAACACCCTCCTTAGGGCATCACATTTCTGACTTCCGACTCATAATCTGAAAAGAAGTTCGCACAAAGTTTGAGTTATAAAAGATGAGTTTCAAATTTTCTTTTTTACTGAAACATAACTTACTGAAAATATTAAGTAATATTGAAAATCATATTTCAACTATTTAAGAGAAAAATAAAATTAACAGACTTATTTTTTTTTGACAGTAGCAAACCCCATGACGGGTCCTACTTAATAGCACGATACAACACTAACATTAAATCTTAGCATACTCGTTCCTTCTCTTGTATCAACTTGATGCATCAGAACTTTACTCCTTGTCTACCCGGCACATCTTCGAACTTAAGACAGCCACTTTTCAATGTTTCCATCAATCTCTGAGTATCTACCACTCGTTATGTCTAAGACAACTCATTCCTTCTACTGTATAATTTTAACAATACAGACAAAGCAAAATAATATAACAAAGAGGTGAGATCACCTACACCAATACCAACATGGCAGCACAGAGATAACACAAACAGCAATATCATACAGATAGATCATACCATAATCATGCTATCAGCATTAATCAATTATCATTATCTAATCATTTATCAGTTCAATCATCATCCAAGTACTCAAAATAATTGTCATAACCAATATTCCTCAATTAATATATCACACGGATATAAATGCTCAGATTTATGCATATGCACAAAGATTCAGTTTATTAAAAATAACTCCATAGAGGTTTTCACAATTTTGAGAAGAATGCTCTGGTTAATTGTCAGCCTTAGCCCAAAGACAATCTCCCAGTCGTTGAAAAGAATCGTGTTCTTGTCGGGTATCGTCAATGCGTTGCAACAAACTGCATCGCCAAGTGGCACAGGGTACTCGCCAGCTGTCCACTGGTCGACCGCCGCGCCTCTACGCCCCCAAAATCCATCATAGACCTCACTATCAATTCTCATTCCCTCTTCAACCACAAGGGCCATAATAGCTATTAGTTATATTTTATACAATGCACGAATATATCAGTGCAAGTCCAACCCCAAAGGGCCAAATCTTTTCAATTTCATTTGTTCGATGTAATCATATGTTCAACGCATATTTTTCCAATGCATGTATAATGCATCAAATCCATTCACAGGCATCTCTTTCCAATGCATATAAAATGCATCAAATACCAGTCATAGGCAAAACACGTCATTTTCTCATACAGTGTCCATACACTGGTTCAACAGTAATTATGCTATATTTTCAACACAAAATCATGTTATCATGTTTTCATAGTTATAAAACACTTTCGCCGTGTTTTCACAAAATTGCGTAACATTTCCATTATGTTTTCACAATTCCAAAATATTTCTGTTACATTTTTAAAATTCTGAAACGTTTCTATTATATTTTCACAATACTGTAACACTTTTGTTACATTTTCAAAATACCACAACTCTTCTGTTGCATTTTTAAATCACGTACTAATTTTTCAACATTTTTCTTAATCGCATAAAAATATACGTTTCTCAAATCGCATATTATTTTTTCACTATTTCAAAATTGCGTATCTTAAAAATCATTCTTTTAAGTTACGTAAATCATTTTCTATCATTCTCAAAATATTTATAACACTTTCCAAATCTCATAACAATTTTTCACTATTTTTCAATCACGTAAAATATTTCTCAAGTATTCCAAATATTATTTTGGACTTTCAAATAAGTCAATATCATTTTAAATACATTTTTAAGATACGTAAATAATTTTTCACCATAATTCTATTACGAAAAAAATATTTCTCAACCTTCAAAAATTCTATTTCATCTTTTCTCAAAATATTATGACTTTGTATTTCATTTTTCACATTTTCTTATTCAAGAAAATCTTTTTCCATGTTTCTTTACTCAAGAAATTCTTTTTCAAATATAATCCACAAAATTACTTTTCCATTGATATAAATCAATGTTTCAAATCTTAAAATTTCCAAACTTGAAAATAAGTTATACTTTAGTAAATTCTCAAATCACCATTATATTCTCCATATTTCTCAAAGTATTTCCAAACACAACCTTTTTCAAAATAAATTGAAGTTCAAATATTTTTGTTTACAAAAACTTAATTTCTCAAGTGATTAAAATGCTTTGATTCCCTTTTCAAATTCCTTGTATTAAATCAATTTACGTTTCTACTTTGAAAATCACTTTGTTCATAAAAATCAAGGCATTACATGCCTTCAAAAACGTGGACATGACTATTGAAACCATCAAATATTTTTTCTTCTAAATTGATATGATTTTACACAAACAAAACCATTAAAGTTTTATTTTCAAAACCAAAGTACCGATTGGTCATAAAACAAACCCATTTGTTCAAATTTATTTTCACTTTCTTTGCAAATCCTTTTTCATTTTTAGTCAAAAATCTTTTCCTTAATATATATTTTCTCAAACTCATTTTTTATTAATCTAGTCCTACAAAATCATATTGAGTTAATTTAATTATTGTTTCTTAACTTTAAATTTTCTAACATTTTTTAAAACCCAATAAATAAATTCTTTGTTAGAAATTTTAAGTTACAAACGTTTTCCTTTATATTTCTAAATCACTTCTAAAAAATTGATTAATTTGAAGTTCAATACTTTCAATCTTTTTTTTCTTTTATTTATGAAAATTCCACTTCACTTAATTTATAACATTTAATTCCCTTTTCAAAAATCCTTATTTGAAAATTCTTGTATTTCATAGCATCAAAACATTTTTTTTAAATTATCAAAACCTTATAGATGACCATTGGAACCATGAAATATTTTTCTTCTAACTTAAATAAGTTCCATTCTTGTTTCTACACAAAATAAATCAATAAAATTTCATTCTAAAAATTGTGTTCATGTTTTCTTAAAAAAACAAACATTTAGTTCATTTTTCATACTCCTCAAATCAATCCAATTTTATTCTTCCATAAAAATATTAATTTGTAAACACCTATTTTAAGGTGTCTTGGCCGAAATTCTCATTGTTCTAGGGATCAAAATTTAATTTCCTTGTTCTTGAAAAATTTTAACATTGACCCAAATCAAGGGCATCAAAACCGTAGTTCTTCCTTGGCTATTGGAACCAAAATCAATTTTCTTTCCATCCACACATCATGGGATACATATATATATTTCATTATAAATATCACAAACATGCCATATACTCATCATGCATATTATAAGTATACTATCAAAGCCATAAAATCATGCAAAGCATATTAAACATAGACAAAAATAATCAAAGCACAAGAAAATAAAGCAAAGCTCATAAACACACAATTAATTATTACATGACCATGGATTGGAATTCTCACATGAAATCACAATCCATCAAATATAAGACCATCTCCCACCACCATAATTGGTTGGTGAGATGGATCTCCCTCTTACCTCTTGAAGATCCTCAAAGCTTCTTGATTTTGCTTCTCTTTCCAAGTCCTTCACCACTAAGGACTTCTCAAATTCAAAACAAAATACATAGAAATTAGTATACTAAGCTTGATTAAGAGGAACCATGGATCAAACATGGTTTAGATCATGAAAAAGAGATAAGAATTGAAGTCTTCTTACACTTCACCTTAAAAACTCAATAACTTGGCTCTTAAAGAAAGTCCATGAAGATGAATGATTTTGAGAAAGTCTCCAACATAAAAGTTGCTTAGAATATCATGTAGATTCAAGATCTATGGTTGGATGAAATTAAAAGTGATGGGTGGTGCTTTTGGTGGTCATGGCCGAACCATTTGATGAGAAAATGAAAGAAAATGGTTGTTTTGTGTTCTTGGCTTGGTTGAGTGATGAAGATGAATGATTTAGAGAAAGTCTCCAACATGAAAGTGTTTTGAATTGATGAGAGAATTCAAGATATGTAGCTAAATAAAATTATGGAAGATTGGAAGTGGTTCCATGGGTGGTGACCGAATGCTCAAGGAAGGAAAGAAAATGGTGTTGTTCTTGGTGTTCTTGACAAATTGGAAGAGAGAGAAGAGAGAGAATGAGTTAAGTGTTATAAAATGTGATACAAAATCAAATCAAAATGGCTGAATTGAAGTGGGCAGCCGTAGCATTGCATGGAGAGAAAGAAGAAAATAATTTTGCTTTAGGAAAATGACCAATAATTGGTCAAGACATCTAATTAATGTCTTCAAGCTTTTTCTTTGGCCTAAAAAGGCTACTCCAACATGTCTCAACATGTCTTTTCTTCTTTCTTGCTTCTCCAACCGTCCCCCCCTTCATCATGCAATCCAAAGGAAGCAAACAAAACAATAATGGTCATATTGACCATGACAAACAATAATGGTCATTAATTTAGTTTGCATGGCTATTATTGGTGGTTCAAGAACCATATAAAAGTCTCCCCAAGCTGCATGAAAATCGTGTGGCTCCTTGAGTATTTTAGGGAATTAATTGTTCTCAATTTACACCTAATTGCATGCTAATTAATTAGGTAATTAGTTAGGTTAAATTTCCTAGCTAATCTTAACTAACATTCTAACTATATAACTAATTAATTAACATATTATTTCATATATTATAATCTCTAATTAAAATTAGGATATCTAATTAAGAATTAGATTATAACAATTTAACATTTAATTTAGTTTACTTGGCTTGTTAATTAGGCTATTATTTGAAGCATTTCTAGCCATTGATTAATTCAATGGTTAGGATTTAGGTAGACTTTTGATTTTTAGAAGACTAAATCTAAGCCATTAGATCCTTCTCCTTTAAATTCTAGCCATTAGATGTGTCTCTAAAATAAAGGGTCAAGATTGCTTCTTCTTACTTTTAATCCAAGGGTCATAATTAGTCTTTGTTACTTTTTAAGACCAAATCTCCACCCTTGATTAATTCTTCATCCAATGGTCATAAATGGTCTTTATCACTTTTTAAGATCAAATCTCCACTCTTGATCAATTCTAAATCCAATGGTTGTAAATGGTCACTTTATATAATCAATTTTACACCGTTGATTAAATCTACGGTTGATATTGAAGCTTGCCTAATTTTATTCTCACACCATTGATTAAATCAATGATGATTATCTTATGTTTCTTTATTAAATTTATTTCTTAACCGTTAATTGAATCAATAGTGGATATCCAAACCACCAATGTTGACTTAAGCAATATAATTTCTATTTTTATCTACTAAAAATCTCACGAAAGAATATATTTATTGTATTTTTATCACCCGATAAATTAAATACAGTACAAAATACAGTACAAGAAATTTTCTAAAACTATTTTCAAATTCAGGTTTAGTAAGATCCCCTGTCTCTGTCTAAACAGTACAAATTTTTCTATGCGTAGAAAATTTTTCACTTTGTGGGACCCACCTGGGCCCACGTAAGGTCACCTGGACCCACCTAGGACCACCTGAGCCAACATACAGTAAAAAATTTCATAATCATCCATAAAATCATAAAAATTAAAAAATGCACAAATATCAAATCAGATTACATAAAATAATTACCTAACGGTAAAAATTAAATTACGTAAAGTTTTCCCCAGCCCAAAAATTTTTATTTTTCTGACACGGAGTAAATCACTCAAAACGATCAAATATGCTGATGGAATAAACAAAATAATTTTACAGTATTCAAAAATTACTAAATAGTAAAATTTTGTTAACTGTCAAAATTACTGTTTAAGATATAGGAAATTTGGGGTGTTACAATACTCCCCCTCTTTATAGAAATTTCGTCCTTGAAATTTCATGACCATGATTTCACACCCTCAGAATAAATACGGATATGGTGCTTTCATCTTATTTTCTAATTCTCATAAAGCTTCCTCTCTTACGTCTTGCTATACTATTCTAACCAACAAAATCTCTTTGCTGATGTTCAACTTCTTCTGATCAAATAGATATCTCAGACTCCTATAATTACTAGAAATGTTGAATGTTACTCCAAAAAGAAAGAATTTCCATATCTCTAATACCAACATAACAACAACCGATCTTTATTCATGCCTAGAATAGTTTTTCTCAGATAACTTCCAACTAATGTAATGAAATGTTTAGCTAATGTAATGTATTACTTAAAATTTCCTTATCCTCGTATCACTACATATTCTAGATTTTTGCTTTTAACAGGAAATGTCTCACTAACTGAGTTCTTCTTTCCACAGCACTAAACCGGATACTTCTGCAAAAAAAAAAAAATTCTACGATTTTCCATTACCATCGTAAGTTTTCCCATAGAAGAATTGTTCCAATCTTTTGAAGAATTCACCACGCTTCTGCTGCGTTACTCAGATACGTTAACACGGATACAAATATAGAAATATCCATTCTTGCAAGATATTCCTTCAGTTGCAGGAGATGAAAGAAAACATCATGGAAGATAACAAAACGAATCGAACCTGTTATCGAATATATCCAGCAAAGAATTGGATGTAACCCGATTTTCAAGAATGAATTTTCTCTGGATTACTCACAGTCTGTTAAAATAATCTCATTGGATATGGCTGGAAAATAACCAATCCATTTTCAAAGACCACATCTGTTTATGAAACAGATCAAACTAACACAAAATTTTTGAACAACAGATCAAACTAATGCAAAGATTTGATCCGCAACAACAATTTGAATAACTTGAATAGCTCGATCAGCTAAAAATAGAAACAGAAGTAAACAAATCAGAGGATAACGAATAACTCTAATATATGATTGATCTACTCAATCATATGTCATAAGGAATAGGTTATTCACAGAAATATTCAGTATAGTTTATAGGATTAGCTCCAATGACACAATCTCCATTGTTTAAATCTTCCTCTCAGAATACTCCCGTTCCATTCAGAGTAACAACTTCCCTTACTATAAAAAATTTTACTAATAGAAAACTCTATTTTCAAAGAACACATCAGAGATTATACTCTTTGGAAATGTGTCTAACTTTTTCACAAATTATTTTCTTGACGTACATTCCTTCTTTCACATCACTTACTGCTTTTGGTTTCCTCAATGGTTGTAAATACATCTTTCGTCAAAATCAATTACTTTCTCAATATCCTAAAAAGAAATTTCAGGTTCCAAAATTACGAAATTTTATATTCCATGACTGATTCTCTTCCATCAGATTCTAAACTTCAACTTCCAGTTTCCACTGAACAGCGGTCCTTTGTTCGTGTAGTCGTCTTTCCACATTGCTCACGTTGCTCCCGTAGCTGCAACTGCATTACTAGTAACATGTTTCACTTCCACACAAGTATAACTATCCCGAGAAGGCGTGCAGATCGAAATATAATGGATCTAATATCCATTATAGATAACATTATTTCCTTTCGAAAAACAAACACAGAGAACACAACACAAGCAAAATAGACCTAACCACAAACCCCAAAAAACTCAAACCGTGCTCTGATACCAACTAATGTAACACCCTAGCTCTGATACCAACTAATGTAACACCCTGGCTCTGATACCAACTAATGTAACACCCTCCTTAGGGCATCACATTTCTGACTTCCGACTCATAATCTGAAAAGAAGTTCGCACAAAGTTTGAGTTATAAAAGATGGGTTTCAAATTTTCTTTTTTACTGAAACATAACTTACTGAAAATATTAAGTAATATTGAAAATCATATTTCAACTATTCAAGGGAAAAATAAAATTAACAGACTTATTTTTTTTTTGACAGTAGCAAACCCCATGACGGGTCCTACTTAATAGCACGGTACAACACTAACATTAAATCTTAACATACTCGTTCCTTCTCTTGTATCAACTTGATGCATCAGAACTTTACTCCTTGTCTACCCTAAGACATCTTCGAACTTGAGACATGCCCACTTTTCAATGTTTCCATCAATCTCTGAGTATCTACCACTCGTTATGTCTAAGACAACTCATTCCTTCTACTGTATAATTTTAACAATACAGACAAAGCAAAATAATATAACAAAGAGGTGAGATCACCTACACCAATACCAACATGGCAGCACAGAGATAACACAAACAGCAATATCATACAGATAGATCATACCATAATCATGCTATCAGCATTAATCAACTATCATCATCTAATCATTTATCAGTTCAATCATCATCCAAGTACTCAAAATAATTGTCATAACCAATATTCCTCAATTAATATATCACACAGATATAAATGCTCAGATTTATGCATATGCACAAAGATTCAGTTTATCAAAAACAACTCCATGGAGGTTTTCACAATTTCGAGAAGAATGCTCTGGTTAATTGTCAGCCTTAGCCGAAAGACAATCTCCCGGTCGTTGAAAAGAATCGTGTTCTTGTCGGGTATCGTCAATGCGTTGCAACGGACTGCATCGCCAAGTGGCACAGGGTACTCGCCACGGTGTCCACTGGTCGACCGCCGCGCCTCGACGCCCCTAAGATCCATCATAGACCTCACTATCAATTCTCATTCCCTCTTCAACCACAAGGGCCATAATAGCTATTAGTTATATTTTATACAATGCACGAATATATCAGTGCAAGTCCAACCCCAAAGGGCCAAATCTTTTCAATTTCATTTGTTCGATGTAATCATATGCTTCAACGCATATTTTTCCAATGCATGTATAATGCATCAAATCCATTCACAGGCATCTCTTTCCAATGCATATAAAATGCATCAAATACCAGTCATAGGCAAAACACGTCATTTTCTCATACAGTGTCCATACACTGGTTCAACAGTAATTATGCTATATTTTCAACACAAAATCATGTTATCATGTTTTCATAGTTATAAAACACTTTATTTGTGTTTTCACAAAATTGCGTAACATTTCCATTATGTTTTCACAATTCCAAAATATTTCATTACATTTTTAAAATTAAAACATTTCGTTATATTTTCACAATATCAGTAACACTTTTGTTACATTTTCAAAATACCGCAACTCTTCTGTTGCATTTTTAAATCACGTACTAATTTTTTAACATTTTTCTTAATCGCGTAAAAATATACGTTTCTCAAATCGCATATTATTTTTCCTTGTTTCAAAATTGCATATCTTAAAAATCATTCTTTTAAGTTACGTAAATCATTTTCTATCATTCTCAAAATATTTATAACACTTTCCAAATCTCATAACAATTTTTCACCATTTTTCAATCACGTAAAATATTTCTCAGTATTCCAAACATTATTTTGGACTTTCAAATAAGTCAATATCATTTTAAACACATTTTTAAGATACGTAAATAATTTTTCACCATAATTCTATTACGAAAAAAATATTTCTCAACCTTCAAAAATTCTATTTCATCTTTTCTTAAAATATTATGACTTTGTATTTCATTTTTTACATTTTCTTATTCAAGAAAATCTTTTTCCATGTTTCTTTACTCAAGAAATTATTTTTCAAATATAATCCACAAAATTACTTTTCCATTGATATAAATCAATGTTTCAAATCTTAAAATTTCCAAACTTGAAAATAAGTTATACTTTAGTAAATTCTCAAATCACCATTATATTCTCCATATTTCTCAAAGCATTTCCAAACACAACCTTTTTCAAAATAAATTGAAGTTCAAATATTTTTGTTTACAAAAACTTAATTTCTCAAGTGATTAAAATGCTTTGATTCCCTTTTCAAATTCCTTGTATTAAATCAATTTACGTTTCCACTTTGAAAATCACTTTGTTCATAAAAATCAAGGCATTACATGCCTTCAAAAACGTGGACATGACTATTGAAACCATCAAATATTTTTTCTTCTAAATTGATATGATTTTACACAAACAAAATCATTAAAGTTTTATTTTCAAAACCAAAGTACCGATTGGTCATAAAACAAACTCATTTGTTCAAATTCATTTTCACTTTCTTTGCAAATCCTTTTTCATTCTTAGTCAAAAATCTTTTCCTTAATATATATTTTCTCAAACTCACTTTTTATTAATCTAGTCCTACAAAATCATATTGAGTTGATTTAATTATTGTTTCTTAACTTTAAATTTCCTAACTTTTTCCAAAACCCAATAAATAAATTCTCTGTTAGAAATTTTAAGTTACAAACGTTTTCCTTTATATTTCTAAATCACTTCTAAAAAATTGATTAATTTGAAGTTCAATACTTTCAATCTTCTTTTTCTTTTATTTATGAAAATTCCACTTCACTTAATTTATAACACTTAATTCCCTTTTCAAAAATTCTTATTTGAAAATTCTTGTATTTCATAGCATCAAAATATTTTTTTTAAATTATCAAAACCTTATAGATGGCCATTGGAACCATGAAATATTTTTCTTCTTACTTAAATAAGTTCCATTCTTGTTTCTACACAAAATAAATCAATAAAATTTCATTCTAAAATTTGTGTTCATGTTTTCTTAAAAAAATAAATCTTTAGTTCATTTTCTATACTCCTCAAATCAATCCAATTTTATTCTTCTATAAAAATATTAATTTGTAAACATCTATTTTGAGGTGTCTTGGCCGAAATTCTCATTGTTCTAGGGATCAAAATTTAATTTTCTTGTTCTTGAAAAATTTTAACATTGACTTAAATCAAGGGCATCAAAACCGTAGTTCTTCCTTGGCCATTGGAACCAAGATCAATTTTCTTTCTATCCACACATCATGGCATACATATATATATTTCATTATAAATATTACAAACATGCCATATACTCATCATGCATATTATAAGTATACTATCAAAGCTATAAAATCATGCAAAGCATATTAAGCATAGACAAAAATAATCAAAGCATAAGAAAATAAAACAAAGCTCATAAACACACAATTAATTATTACATGACCATGGATTGGAATTCTCACATGAATTCACAATCCATCAAATATAAGACCATCTCCCATCACCATAATTGGTTGGTGAGATGGATCTCCCTCTTACCTCTTGAAGATCCTCAAAGCTTCTTGATTTTGCTTCTCTTTCCAAGTCCTTCACCACTAAGGGCTTCTCAAATTCAAAATAAAATACATAGAAATTAGTATACTAAGCTTGATTAAGAGGAACCATGGATCAAACATGGTTTAGATCATGAAAAAGAGATAAGAATTGAAGTCTTCTTACACTTCACCTTAAAAACTCAATAACTTGGCTCTTGAAGAAAGTCTATGAAGATGAATGATTTTGAGAAAGTCTCCAATATGAAAGTTGCTTAGAATATCATGTAGATTCAAGATCTATAGTTGGATGAAATTAAAAGTGATGGGTGGTGCTTTTGGTGGTCATGGCCGAACCATTTGGTGAGAAAATGAAGGAAAATGGTTGTTTTGTGTTCTTGGCTTGGTTGAGTGATGAAGATGAATGATTTAGAGAAAGTCTCCAACATGAAAGTGTTTTGAATTGATGAGAGGATTCAAGATATGTAGCTAGATAAAATTATGGAAGATTGGAAGTGGTTCCATGGGTGGTGACCGAATGCTCAAGGAAGGAAAGAAAATGGTGTTGTTCTTGGTGTTCTTGACAAATTGGAAGAGAGAGAAGAGAGAGAATGAGTTAAGTGTTATAAAATGTGATACAAAATCAAATCAAAATGGCTGAATTGAAGTGGGCAGCCGTAGCATTGCATGGAGAGAAAGAAGAAAATAATTTTGCTTTAGGAAAATGACCAATAATTGGTCAAGACATCTAATTAATGTCTTCAAGCTTTTTCTTTGGCCTAAAAAGGCTACTCCAACATGTCTCAACATGTCTCTTCTTCTTTCTTGCTTCTCCAATCGTCCCCTCCTTCATCATGCAATCCAAAGGAAGCAAACAAAGCAATAATGGTCATATTGACCATGACAAACAATAATGGTCATTAATTTAGTTTGCATGGCTATTATTGGTGGTTCAAGAACCATGTAAAAGTCTCCCCAAGCTGCATGAAAACCATGTGGCTCCTTGAATATTTTAGGGAATTAATTGTTCTCAATTTACACCTAATTACATGCTAATTAATTAGGTAATTAGTTAGGTTAAATTTCCTAACCAATCTTAACTAACATTTTAACTATATAACTAATTAATTAACATATTATTTCATATATTATAATCTCTAATTAAAATTAGGATATCTAATTAAGAATTAGATTAGAATAATTTAACATTTAATTTAGTTTACTTGGCTTGTTAATTAGGCCATTATTTGAAGCATTTCTAGCCATTGATTAATTCAATGGTTAGGATTTAGGTAGACTTTTGATTTTTAGAAGACTAAATCTAAGCCATTAGATCCTTTTCCTTTAAATTCTAGCCATTAGATGTGTCTCCAAAATAAAGGGTTAAGATTGCTTCTTATTACTTTTAATCCAAGAGTCATAATTAGTCTTTGCTACTTTTTAAGACCAAATCTCCACCCTTGATTAATTCTTCATCCAATGGTCATAAATGGTCTTTGTCACTTTTTAAGACCAAATCTCCACCCTTGATCAATTCTAAATCCAATGGTTGTAAATGGTCACTTTATATAATCAATTTTACACCGTTGATTAAATCTACGGTTGATATTGAAGCTTGCCTAATTTTATTCTCACACCATTGATTAAATCAATGATGATTATCTTATGTTTCTTTATTAAATTTATTTCTTAACCGTTAATTGAATCAATAGTGGATATCCAAACCACCAATGTTGACTTAATCAATATAATTTCTATTTTTATCTACTAAAAATCCCACGAAAGAATATATTTACTGTATTTTTATCACCCGATAAATTAAATACAGTACAAAACACAGTACAAGAAATTTTCTAAAACTGTTTCCAGATTCAAGTTTAGTAAGATCCCCTATCTCCGTCTAAACAGTACAAATTTTTCTATGCGTAGAAAAATTTTTACTTTGCGGGACCCACCTGGGCCCACGTAAGGTCACATGGGCCCACCTAAGACCACCTGGGCCCACATACAGTCAAAAATTTCATAATCATCCATAAAATCACAAAAATTAGAAAATACACAAATATCAAATCAGATTACATAAAATAATTACCTAACGATAAAAATTAAATTATGTAAAGTTTTCCCCAGCCCAAAAATTTTTATTTTTCTGACACGGAGTAAATCACTCAAAACGATCAAATATGCTGACGGAATAAACAAAATAATTTTACAGTATTCAGAAATTACTAAACAGTAAAATTCTGTTAACTGTCAAAATTACTATTTAAGATATAGGAAATTTGGGGTGTTACAGCAAAAGCCTTCCATAATTCAATCTCACAAATTTCATTTTCTCTCTCATCCAAAAAGCTTTCATCTTTTCTCTCAAAAAATCCCAAGAACCAAGCAACCATTTTTTCTTCCTTTTTCCTCCATGGTTCGGCCAAGCAACCCACAAGCACCATTACTCACCTATAATTTTCACTCTCATCATTTCTTAAAGCTAAACACCATTCTAAACACTTTTCATTTAGAAAGTTTTCCCAAAATCCCACTCTAAGTGTTTCAAAATCCCACTTTTACCTTACTTCCTTGGAGGTAAACTTTGATTTTTATAGTTTAAATTCATGTTTATGATTTTCTAAACCATGTTTGTTCCATGGTTTGTTTAATTTAATCCAACCATAGATCTTGAATCTACATGATATTCTAAGCAACTTTCATGTTGGAGATTTTCTCTAAATCATTCATCTTCATAGACTTTCTTCAAGATCAAAGTTATTGGGTTTTTGAGGTGAAGTATAAGAAGACTTCATTTCTTCTCTTCTTTTTCATGTTCTAAACCATGTTTGATCCATGGTTCCTCTTAATCAAGCTTAGTATACTAATTTCTATGTATTTTGTTTTGTATTTGAGAAGCCTTTGGTGGTGAAGGACTTAGAAAAAGAAGTAAATCAAGAAGCTTTTGAGGATCTTCAAGAGGTAAGAGGGAGATCCATCTCACCAACCAATCATGGTAGTGAGAGATGGTCTTATATTTGATGGATGATGAATCCATGTGAGGATTCCAATCCATGGTCATGCAATAATTTATGTGTGTTTTATGAGCTTTGATTTATTTGCTTATGCTTGATATGCTTTGTATGATTTTATGATTTTGATGGTATGCTTATACTATGCATGATGATAATATGACATGCTTTTGATATATATATATATATGATGTGTATGTATGTGTATGCCATGATTTGATGATGGAAAGAAAATTAATTTTTGGTCCCAATGGCCAAGGAAAGACTACGGTTTTGATGCCCTTGATTAGGGTTCATATTAAAACTTTTCAAGAACAAGGGAATTAATTTTTGATCCCTAGAAACATGGTGAATATCGGTTAAGACACCTCAAGATAGGTGTTCATAAATGAATATTTTCATGAATGATGAAAATAGATGTTTAGAAAAACAAGAAAAATAAACAAAGAGTTTATTTTTCAAAGAGTACAAGAACATGGTTCTTGAGGAATTTTTATTAATTTATTTGGTGTAAAAAGTTTCTAAGTGTTTTACAAAACATGAGATTTAAATGAAAATAACAATGATGATTTTAAGAATTTACAAAGAAAGTGAAAAAGGATTTGCAAAGAAAGTGAAAAAGGATTTGTAAAGAAAATAAAAGTGAATTTGAACAAATGAGTTTGGTTTTATAACCATAAGTCTTGCGGTTTTGAAAACAAAATTTTTAATGGTTTTGTTTATGAAAAACCATATCAATTTAGAAGGAAAAATATTTGATGGTTTCAATAGTCATGTCCACATTTTTGAAGGCTTGTAATGCATTGATTTTGATGAAACAAAGTGATTTTCCAAGTGAAAATATAATTAATTTAATACAAGGAATTTGAAAAGGGAATCAGAGTATTTTAGCACTTGAGAAATAAATTTTTATGTAAATGAAAAAGAGAGGCTGCAAGTGAGCCTCAATTTGTTTTAAAAAGAATTTATTTTTGTTAAAATCCCGTTGGATTTTGGAAAGCGTTAGTAATTTTTAAAGTTAGAAATATTGATTTAATTCAATGGAATTGTGAATTTGTGAAATATACTATGAAAAAGGATTTTCTTGAATAAGAAGATATATTAAATAAAGTAGAAAGTTATATTATTTTGAGGAAGGTTGATTTGGAAATGATTTGGGAAAAATGAAAAATATAATGGTATTTTAAAAATTTACTAACGTATAACTTATTTTTGAGTTTTAAAGTACGTTAGAAAATGCTAAGTTTTGAAACGTTGATTTATATCAATGGAAAAGTGATTTTTTGAATTATATTTTGGAAAAAAATTTATTGAATTAAGATTGATTTATTTAAGTCCAAAATAATGTTTGGAATATTGAGGAATATTTTACGTAATTGTAAAATGTTAAAAAATATTTTACGTATCTTAAAAATGATTTGAAATACAGTAAAATATTTCTACACAATTTGAAAAATGTTAAAATATTTCTACGCAATTTGAAAAGCGTTTAAATATTTTACACTATTGAAAATATTATTGAAAAATCACTACGTGATTAAATAATGATAGAGTATTTTTACGTAATTGTGAAAATGACAGAAAATTTTATGTGATTTGGAAAGTGTTTTAAATATTTTGAGAATGATGAAAAATGATTTACGCAACTTAAAAGAATGATTTTTAAGTTACACGATTTTGAAAATGATGAAAAATCATTACGCGATTTGAGAAACGTATATTTTTATGTGATTGAGAAAAATGTTAAAAAATTTAAAACGTGATTTAAAGGTGCAATGAGAAGAGTTGCGTGATTGTGAAAAACGTAATGAAACGTTTTAGAATTGTGAAAATGAAATGAAAATGTTGCACAATTTTGTGAAAACACGACGAAAGAGTTTTATAACTATGAAAATGTGATAATATTATTTTTCTGTTGAAAATACAGTATAAATACTGTAGAACCAATATATGGATGCTGTGTGAGAAAATAACATGTTTTGCCTGTGATTGGCATTTGGTGCATTATACATGCATTAGAAAGATATGCCTATGATTGGATTTGGTGCATTATACGTGCATTGAAAAAATATGCGTTGAAACATATGATTATATTGAACAAATGAAATTGAAAAGATTTGGCCCTTTGGGGTTGGACTTGCACTGATATATTCGTGCATTGTATAAAACATAGCTAATAACTATTATGGCCCTTGTGGTTGAAGAGGGAATGAGAATTGATAGTGAGGTCTATGATGGATCTTGGGGGCGTCAAGGCGCGGTGGTCGACCAGTGGGACGGTTAGCGAGTACCCTGAATGCCGCTTGGCGATGCAGTCCATTGCAACGCATTGATGATACCCGACAAGAACACGATTCTTTTCAACGACTGGGAGATTGTCTTTGGGCTAAGGCTGACAATTAACCAGAGCATTCTTCTCGAAATTGTGAAAACCTCCATGAAGTTGTTTTTGATAAAATAAGTTTTTGTGCATATGTATAAATCTGAGCATTTATATCTGTGTGATATATTAATTGAGGAATATTGGTTATTGGTTATGACAATTGTTTTGAATACTTGTATGATAATTGAATTGATAAATGATTAGATGATGATAGTTGATTAATGTTGATGGCATAATCATAATTGCGATATGATCTATCTGTATGATATTACTGTTTGTGTTATCTCTGTGCTGCCATGTTGGTATTGGTGTAGGTGATCTCACCTCTTTGTTATATTATTTTGTTTTGTCTGTATTGTTAAAATTATACAGTAGAAGGAATGAGTTGTCTTAGACATAACGAGTGGTAGATACTCAGAGATTGATGGAAACATTGAAAAGTGGCTGTCTCAAGTTCGAAGATGTGCCGGGTAGATAAAGAGTAAAGTTCTGATGCATCAAGTTGATACAAGAGAATGAATGAGTATGTTAAGATTTAATGTTAGTGTTGTACCGTGCTATTAAGTAGGACCCGTCATAGGGTTTGCTACTGTTTAAAAAAAAAGTCTGTTAATTTTATATTTCTCTTTAAATTGTGATATTAATTGGTGTCAATATTGCATAATGAATAGTTAAAACATGATTTTCAATATTACCTAATATTTTCAGTAAATTTACGTTTCAGTAAAGAAGAAATTTTGAAACCCATCTTTTATAACTCAAACTTTGTGCGAACTTCTTTTCAGATTATGAGTCGGGAGTCGGAAATGTGATGCCCTAAGGAGGGTGTTACAGTTACAACCAGCAGGAAGGTATTGACTTCATGAAACTTTTGCTCCTATTGCTAGACTAGAAGCTATCAAAATCTTACTTGTTTATGTTGCTTATAAATGTTTCATCTTATATCAAATGGATGTTAAATATGTTTTTCTAAATGATTATATTTATGAAGAATTTTATGTAAAACAATCCCCTGGATTTGAGCATGAAAAGTATCCTAATGATGTTTTTAAACTCTCAAAAGCTTTATATGGTCTAAAGCAAACTCCTCGAGCTTGGTATGAGAGACTCAGTTCATTTCTTTTGAAAAATGGTTTTGAAAGAGAAAAAATTAACACATATCTCTTTACAAAACATTAGAAAGATGATACTCTATTTGTTTAGATTTATATTGATGATATTGTTTTTGGATCTACTAATGAACTTTTATGCAATAATTTTTTTGAGCTTATGCAAGGAGAATTTGAAATGAGCATGATGGGTGAATTAAAATTCTTCTTGGGCTTACAAATCAACCAACAAAGTAATGGAGTCCTAATCCATCAAGAAAAATATACTAAAGATCTTCTCAGTAAATTCAAAATGGACTCAGCAAAGAAGATGAGCATACTCATGATCCCTCTTAAGTTCTGGATTCAGACAAGAAAGGTAAACCTATTAGTGAAAAACTATATAAAGGTATGATAGGATCTCTTCTGTACTTAACTGCTAGTAAACCAAATATTCAATTAAGTGTTGGTATATGTGCCAGATTCTAAGCAAATCTTAAAGAATATTGTTTACAATATGTTAAGAGAATCTTTAGATATTTAATTGAAACTACTAATCTTGGTCTTTGGTATAAAAAAGGTACAAGTCTTGATCTTATAGGCTACTGTAATGCTGACTTTGCTAGTGATCATGTTGAGAAAAAAAGCATCAGTGGATGTTATAGTTTTTTGGAAATTCCTTAATCACTTGGCCAAGTAGAAAGCAACATTCAATTGCTTTATTAGTTGCTAAAGCTGAATATGTCTTTGCTTCAAACTGCTGCTATCAACTTTTGTGGATAAAGCACTAACTAGAGGATTACAACCTACGATACACCAAAATCCCTATATATTATGATAACACTTCTGCTATTAATTTGGCTAAAAATCCTATTCAGCATTCTAGATCAAAGCATATGGACATTAAACATCATTTCATTAGAGATCATGTTCAGAAAGGTAACTTGGAACTTAAGTTTATAAACATTGAAGAATAATGGGATGACATCTTCACTAAACCACTTTCTGAAGATAGGTTTTGCTTAATTAGAAATCATCTTAACATGGTTTGCATCTGAACATATTACATAAGTTTCGATTTGAGAGAATCTCGCTCAGACAGATTATCAAAAAGTTTCCATCAGGAAGACGTTCAGAGAGTTCCCATCAAAAAGATGTTTAGAGAGTTCCCATAAAAAAGATGTTTAGAAGTTGTCTCATAAGCTTTTATCAGATGATAAATATTGAGTCAGTTAAGATATTTAAGAGAAAAAGTTACCGTTGCTGACATTGTACCTTTAACGATAATATAGCTGTTACAATTCAGTAACTCTAATAAGAATGTTCTAACACCAATATCTCTCCTCTCCAATGTCTATTTTAGACCTTCTATAAAAACTCACAAATAGTGAATAAAAAAATCACTATTTCTCCTTCTCTTTTGAGCTAAATTACTTTTTTCATCTCTCATCTCACGTTCTTTTTTGCTCTTTCAAACTCATAAACCACCAAACACTTTTAAACCATGAAGAAGTTAAGACATCTTATCAATGCCCTACCAGAAAAGCGGAAATCCACTAAATCAAATTCCACTCTTCCTCCAAAGAAATCCAAACTAGAAGTTGAATTAGAAGACTCCTCCCTTGAACCCTCAACCCTACTTTTCACAAATAAATATATCCAAACCAAGTTTGACACCAAGTTCAAAGTTAGACCTACTATCATCGAGAGATCAGTAAATCTTGACAAGATTGCTAGAGACAGAATGGACGTAAGAGATATCATTAACTTTTAACTTTGGAGAAAGTTTTTGAAAATTAGAGAACTAGTCTACCCAAGACTTTTGCGGGCCTTTTTAGCTGCTGACAAGATAAGTGATGATCAATCTACCAAGGATACTCTGGAGATAAGAAGCAATGTCAAAGAAGTTGACATTCTTCTGAACAAAGATTCTCTATCCAAGATCACCAAGGTGAAGAATCGTGGTGAGTCAATCTACCTTCAGAAGAATTAGTGGAAAAACTTTGGTGCAAGCTATTAAGATGTACTCTCATATGTTCTTGCCAATCTTGAAGAGAAAACAATAACTGCAAAGAAGCTGAATTAGACTTCAAGGTTTCTTCACTCTATCATCCAGCACATTGTTCTACCGAGAGTTGGAAGTCTTGAGATAGTGTTTAAAGCTGACCTGATAGTACTATACCATCTAAAGGAGAAGAAGTTGTTGAACCTTCATTACCTCATCATCCACTTCATGATGGATGCCTTGCCAACCAAGAAAACTATTGGGTTGCCCTATGGCATGTTTCTTACCAAAGTATTCTAACACTTTGTGGTGAAACTTAAAGGAGAAAAGACTCTAGACGCTAAACCAGAATTCGCATAGAAAAACCTCTTAGCTATGGGAATCAAGATGGTTCATCTGAAGAAGCAAAAAAAGAAAGAAATTAGAAAGGAAAAATAAAAATAAGCTCTTGAGTTTATTGTTGAAAGAATCAAAAGAAAAAGAAAAAAGAAAGAAGATGTTGCTACTGTAAAGCTGAAGGAAATCGCTCCAAAGCCCTTAGCCTCTAAAAAGAAAAATCGAGAGAAGAAAAGAAAAGAAAGATTGAAGCTATGAAGGAAGTTGAAAAAGAGAAAGAAGTTGTTCTCGAAGAAGAGAAGAAATATGAAGAAAAGGAAGTGATAAAGCAAGAAGGTAAAAAATAAAAACAAAGTAAAGGAAAAGAAAAGGTTGAAAAAGAATAAGGAAAGACTTTAGAAGAAGAAGAAGTTGGCATAGTTGAAGAAGTTGCCAAGATTGATGCTGCAATAGAAAGAAAAAGAAAAGAAAAAGAGAAATGAGCTGGAAGCTCGAGGGTTTTCAACTTTGAACTTCTATCCTTTCCATAAGAGAGTGACAAAATAATCAAAGTAGTTACAAGCGAGCTAGAGAAATTGTTTGGCCCAACCTCTAAAGAAAACCCTATTCCCATTGTCAAATTCACTCAAGGTACTATTCCAACCTTTGAGCAGATTTTTGAAGTTGAAAAAGTTTAGAATGTCTCTTAAAAGACTCCTCATTTCTCCTCTAAAACAAAACATTCTAATGAAGAAGAAGAAAAGAAAATAGAAGAAAAATCATTTGACCTCATCACTCAAATTTCTGATAAAACCAAAGATGAACCATATACTCCTCCAACTATGGGAAATCCTTTGTTTGATCGGTCTGCACAAATACCCACAGAACCTATCCTTAAAACCCACACCACCTTTACTAAGGAAACCAAATTTCTCGAGTTTAGCTCAGACGGGAAGACTGTTGAGAAGATTGCTAAAGATGATATTTTCATACAAAAATTAGTTGAATACAAAAGAGCTGCTCACTTGCAAACTTCACCATCCTCCCGAACTATTACATGTCTATTTACTTTACATCTAGGTTATTGGCAAGAAAGGAAACTTGAGACTGTTGAAGATTGTCTAAATGCCTTAACCATTGAAGTTCATCAGATGAAAATAGATTTGCAAGTTGGGATGGTTGAAGTGAATTCTGTTATTACTACGCTCCTATAGAAGTTTGCTCGGTTTGAAGAATGGTGGGTTTAGAAGTTTGAAGATGTTGTACTTCCAGAAGACTCAAAGAAAAGGGATCGACCCTTCTGGTCTTCATTCTTTCTGAGCTCTCTATGATGACATTTTCTTCACCCCATCTTTTTATCGATGCCTAAAGGGGGAGAAAAGACATAGACTTTAGAGCATCATGTTTAGGGGGAGCATGCATACTTTTGAAATCATCTTTTTACATTTATACTTTTGTACTTACCTCTTTCTACTTAAATGATAAAGTATGAATGTTGAATATTTCTCTTAATTATATGTTTTTGATATTCATCTCTAATAATGTATGAATGTTGTACTTTTGATTTTTTTTAAGTCTTTTCTTATTCTTAATATTTAGAAAGATAAAAAGATCTAAGCCTAGTTTCTCATCATCAAAAAGGGAGAGATTGTAAGCTCCAAAGCCCATAAGAAGCATTCACTTGCTGAAGTTCTTTAATAACTTCTGAGTTTTGATGATCAACAAACTTAACCTTAGAATCTTTTCTTGTAACCTTCTATCTTAAATGTTTAATAGAATAGATTGAGTAGACCATCAAACTCATTTTCATAAATCAAGTTATCCAAACATCATTTGATGATAGTCTTGTTGAAGTCAAAAGTTGTCTTCAAAGATTTTCAGAAAAAGACTAAGTAAAGAACTGTTTTCATGAGGAAGTCACAAAAAACTCTTCAAAGGTAAAGGTTCTAAAATAAAAATTCCTTAGAAGATAAGTTTTTGAAGTCCAAGTTCATCAGAAGACAAGCTTTAGAAACCAAGTTCATTAGAAGACAAGTCTTAAGAAACAAAGTCAATCAGAAGACTGCAATAAAAAAGGAACACCATCAGAAGATAGACCTATAAGAAACATCAAGCATAAGAAGAATGAATCTTTTCAGAAGCATCCATGTTCAAAAGATGAATCCTGTACAAAAATATCAAAGTCCAAGTCATAAAGAATAAGAAGTTTGAAACTTATATCTATAGCTAGAAAAAACAAAAGCATTTAAAGAAAAGCTGACTAGTCATTACAGGACAAGAAAATGGTAACTGTACTATGGATAGTAGCCGCTGGAACTTCAAACAACTATTTTTTGAATGCCTATAAATTGAAGAAGCCTAGAAGTTAGAATATATAAAACTAACTGTTGTTATGCCAAACTTTAAATGACTAGTTTCTGAATGCTTATAAATCGAATTGGAGTCAGTTGCGAGCAACATGGCCGAATTGAATATGTCAAGATGCTCCTGAGGATTAGTCGATCCATCATACAGCTCGATAGTGGTCGGCATTTTAAAGTTCTATGGCAAAGGAATTGACATGATGAAGTTTATGAAGGGATATGGTGAGATGTTAAGATTTCTCGAAGATCCATTTCTTGCACTCCATTAGACCAATCCAAAATTGTGAGCTTGCTCTTGATTCGTCTATGGCTCACTCTGTTGAGTCTCTTCTTCCTCCTATTGTGTAGCATTGTAACAAGACGGCTCAGTACGAGCACGCTCATCCTTGAGCCTAGCAATTTATTGGCGCAATTCCTCTAATTGTCGCTGCATTTCTCAAATAATAGGGTCTTCATGAACTAGGATACCATCATCAGTATGATGATCATTCTACTGTTCCCCCACTATGTTTTGGCTTCTTGTTCGAGCCATCACTACTACAATTACCAAAAAAATAACAATAACAAAATTGTAGCCAAAAAGCAGCAAAATAATAGCAAAAATGCAGCTAACAATAAGTGAAAGAAAGAGCTATAGAACTGGATAGCACAAAGAAAAAATGCAGCAGCTTAAAACATTATGCTACCGATAAATTTGCTTTGATTGATGCAAGAAAAAATGGGTGAAAAATCATATTTTATCGAAATTTCCCACAGACGACACCAATGTTTCTTCCAAGCTCTAGGCAGAGGCCATGGAGATACTTGCTAATGAGGTATAAAGGTTTCAAGAGTCCCCCTTTATGGATGATGTTAGCCTTTTATAGAGGTGAATCTAGGTAAGGAAAGTGTGACTTCACCCCTTAATTAGCAATCATAAAGTGGTTATGGAATGCTCTAATGAGGGTGTGTCATGTGGCCACCCATTCTCTCTCTTGTAACTAACCTACCTCTAGGTTCTTCTTATATGCACAAGTGAGCTATGTATGAAGCCTTTTCTCGAGCCTACGTTTTTGGGCTTCTTGGAAAAGGTACAATCCAAATATATATCTCATCAATCTGCATTTATTTTTCATAAACTTCTAGATTAATGAAAGGGATGTAGCATTGAGAGTAGAGTGTGCTTGATTATTGTCCTTTTGTTTAATATAAGTAGGTAGTAGGTGTATACTTCTTATTTTATATAAAGTATAGGTGCTGTAATAACAAATTTTGGATAGCTAGCTTTTGTATTTAATAGTAACAAATAATTTAGGAAATGTTATATGTCTTGCACTAGACAGATCTAAAGTTATGCTTGTTAGCGTAATTAATTATAATTGAGATTATGATTGATCACGATTAATTTTAGTAATGATTGTAATTATTTTAGGATAGAATTAGATTGATTTATTACATAATTGTATTTTATTATTTTCCTTTTATATACAACAGCCTTCTTTTATAAATAGAGGTTAATCCTCTTGTATACAATTATTCAGATATATACACAAATTATTAATATTTATGTTTCTTTTTCTGTATCTATTTTTTAACATGGTATCAGAGTCATGATATCTACATTGAGGAGAGTTTCTCCTTTTTATTATATAGAGTTCGTGGAACTCGTTAGAATCGTTACTAATTACTATCAAATTCAGATTTAGTTTTGTTGTTCTCTTCTTCTTTGTCTACTTCGGTCCAATTCTTTCGCTTTTCCATTGTGCATCCTCGTTGCGCTCCTCTACTACACTCCTCTGTTGCGCTCCTCCACTCCGTTTAGACTTCGTTCTCCGTCCTAGATTCCAAATTTCGTTCTGATAGTAAGACTTCGTTCCCATTGTAGACTCTAGACTTCGATTTAGACTCTAGACTTCAGATTCAATTATCATCCTGGCCAATTTTGCACTCTGGTTTCCAAATTCAAGTTAGTTTCTTTTACACCCACTTGAGTTTAAGGTGGATGTTAGTGTGATTAATTATAATTGAGATTATGATTGATCACGATTGATTTTAGTGATGATTGTAATTAATTTAGTATAGAATTAGATTGATTTATTACATAATTATATTTTATTATTTTTTTTTTTATATAGCAACATTCTTCTATAAATAAAGGTTAATCTTCTTGTATACAATTATTCAAATATATACACAAATTATCATTATCTGTTTCTATATTTTTAACACAGCTTATAACAACTTGGAAGCATGATTGTTTGATGGCCTTAATCTATAATTGTTGTGCAGAGATTTTTATATGATACAACTGAAATTTAGAGAAAGTACATGTATGTTTTCGTGGCAAAGGAATGTGTACCAGTAGGTTAATTAATTTGAACAAGTTGCTGGCCAAAATTTGGAATTATGCATAACTTATGAAATGTTTTCAGAAGTTTATGCTCGGTTTAAGTATCGAAAGATCTCATCAGCCCTTGAAATTTGAATAATAAGTAGTTAGACACCTTAGGATTAGATCTAGAAATTCTATTAATTTTAAACGCCCCTACCTAATTTAACTTTATAGAGATAGCATAGTTACAGAATATGAGCTACTCTTGAGAAGCCTCTAAAACCAAGTTAATATAGAAAGATGAAATGGACTAATTTTGAGTTGAGAAGTCACCATAAGGTATTTAATGTACTAATATAAAAGGCTTGCAAATTTTGGAAAGTAGAAGAAATGAAGAAGGTTTAGATAGTGAGGGAGGAAAGAGATGTGTTTCAGTTTTGTTGAAGAAGGAGGCTTATCGTCTCTTTCTCTTTTCTCTCACCCACTACCTCTTGTTCAAGTGTCTTAAGCTTCTCTTTCTCTTTTCTCTCATCCACTACCTCTTGTTCAAGTGTCTTAAGCTTGGGCTAAGTGTCACTAATCTTAGCTTAGTTATAAACTTAGATCATTTATTTTTAAATAAGCTAAGGAACCAATTATTTAATTTAAACTGGGAAGTGTCATTGTCAAGATTCCACTATCTCCAACCATAATCTTTCCACTAACTTATCATTGGCTAAATTTTCCTTTTCTTTTAATTAAGGACAAAATTTAAGTAAAATTTTTTAAGTGCTTGTGATATTTTTTTTTAATAAAAATATGATATGAGTATATTGTTTTATAATTCGTTAATGAAAACTTTAAAAATGATGATTAAGTAGTTAAAAATTATGAGCATGTTTGGGACGGATTAAATCCACCTCCAACATACATTCATTGAGTAAAAAAATTACTGTTAAGAAAAATAGCATGTTTGAGTTTTTTTTATCAAAAAGCTGTTGATGCAAAAATTTATGCCATCAATAGCTTTTTTCTAAAAGCTAATTTTTTGGCTATTTTTAAAAAAATTGTTAATATTATTTTTAATAGTGATATGTAAATATTATTTGGTCTTCTATCAAATAATTTTTTAATCAAGCAAATAATTTTTAAATCATTCTATACTTATTTTGATAATTTAATACATAAAAGTAATTTTTTATATCATCCAAACGAAAGCATTAATTAGGCTTAAAATTACTTTTCAATTAACATATCCAAATATAAAACTTTTTTTTTTCTTATAATCGATTATAAAAAAACTTTTATATAATAATCGATTATTAAAATAATCTAATTTTTACGGCTATCTCAAACACGCATCTATGACATATGTTATATTTTTATTGGAGAATAGGACACATGTCATATTTTTATTAAAAAAAGTACTACAAGCACTTAAAGAACTTTACCTAAATTTTATCCTTTAATTAACCTTTTCTTAATTAAACTTGTCATACTTAATTCTCTTTCCTAAGGCCTCTAATTAATTATTTTTATCATGCCTAATTAATCATACTTGTCGTTTAGTATTTGTATTTAATGCTATTGCAGTATAAAATTAAAATAATTGAAGCTTATAAACACTCAACTCATTCTAAGCTCTAAACTCATAAAAATATAATAAAATGTATATGAATAAATAGAGCTTTAAAGGCATAATGACATAATAAAATTTATCAGAATTAGTTTTGTATTATTAATAAGGAGAATTTTCATTAGGATGTTACGCATATCCCCCGGCATTGTTCAATTCTCGCTTCAAAGTGACCCTGTTATATAGTCAAAGCGTTGAAGCAAGTCGTTACTTGCCATTGCAATATAGCTCCCAGCAAATAGTTGTTGTTGGGTGTTCTCTAACAATTTAAGATTGGTTTAGGAATATGGTGTTGGTTACAGTAAAGTTCGTCCGATAGTTCTGAAACGGTTGAAACCCTTATACGAGAATGAAGTATACGTGTTCATTTGCTATTACATGCCGCTTGGTTATCAGGATCCCAGTTCCAAAGCATATCTTAAGCCTTCTAAGATTGATTTTAAGCCCAAGAATATTAAGGCAATGCAGATGTATATATTGAATTACTGATTTAAGATTGAGTTTTTTGAATTTAATCGGGATGGTTAATAATTTACCTTTTATCCCAACTTTCTTTATCCCTATACTAAAACATTCCCTAATTTTGGGCCTTATAGGAAAAGTACAAAATAGAGAAAACTCAAAAAAAAAAAAATCCTTCAACTTTACTCGATGTGCTTTTTGGTCCTTAAACTTAAAAAATATACATGTGTGTTCTTCAACTTACAAACGTGTGCACTTGACTCCAATTTGGTAACATCCAACTAAATTTGGACAGAAATCTACACATGACACACACATGACATGAGGGTATTTGGGTGGAATTTTTTCAAAAACCTATAATTGATTTCCATTTTATCCCCCTCAACTATAAACCATGTGCACTTTAATCCTAAAACTTCATAAACGTGCAAATCGATCCTCCAATTTTCAAAACTGCCCATCTTTGTTCTTTTGTCTGATTTCCATCAAAGAATTATTGAAAAACAATATAAGTGATCACGTGAGAGTCATATAATTATCTTCTTTCCATTGCGAGTCACTGCTAGTAATGCTCCCATGTTCATAGCCCTGAAATTACCTAGACATAGACACTCACTTTCTCCTTTACAAGCCTCAACATGCTTTAATGACCCAAATCACTCAACCTCTACCACTCACATCATCCCAAACAAACGTAGGACCCAACGAACCAAGCTTCCACATAGACAAATCACAGCAGCAATGCACCGGCTAGCATCAAAGAGAGACCACCTAGCAACCACAACTCACTGCCTACTTTGCTTGATATCATCGGTCAACAGTAGCCCATCAGCCAACAATCAACCACAATGAGTGTTTGTGTAACTTTTGGGGTATGGGTCTGCTGTTTGCTTGAATTGCAAAGAGCTTGGCAATGTGATTTTCTTGGTAATTTGGCCTGGGGTTCAAATTAGTAGGCTTTCACGGTTAAAGGCTTAGGCATTAGATAGAAGGTAATTAGACGGAAGAAGATAATTTGTGATTCTCACGTGATCACTTATACTACTCACCGTTACTTCTTTGGTGGAAATCAGATAGAAAGACTAAGATGCACAATTTTAAAAATTAGAGCATGATTTGCACATTTTTTATAGCTAATATTTAATAATACATATATTGTTTCTCAAAAGCAATTTAATAACAATATTTAATAATATATTACCATTAATAGTTGTGGTCAGATGGTTCGAACTAAGTTGTGCACACCTCAACTATTTTACCTTCATGGTTCAGTCAGAAACATGTCATCTACGCTAAGACTAGAAGATTCACAGAGATATTTCTCGTGACATGATTCAAGAAATTGATATAGTTAAGGTTTAAACCTCTGACCGTAAACCTATTTATACATCACATGTTTGTCTACTACTAGACTAATCCCTTAGGGTTCGTATCATTAATAGTTAATGGCAAAGATTGTTATTTTACTAATATAATAAACATATAGATAGAATCGCCTATTATTTATTCCGCGGCAGATGTTTACTAACTAGTTGATTGATTACAGCCATGCAAGTTGAATTGGTCTAGGCAGATATGAGAAGTATTAAATCTTGTCCGCACACTCTAGGATTCGGTTCGGTGAAACGGGAGATTTGAAGGGATACAAAATAATATGCTCACTTATTAGTTATTACTCTTGAATTTACATGTATAGTCCTTGTGTTATTTGTTAATGAGTTCATGTTAACATAAATTTAATGGTGTAACGTGTGGAGTTTTGAATTTGTGAAAGAGCATTGCTATCCCGCCCGAAAACTTTTAGGTGGTATCAATGTTTATCTTAATGTCCTTATGCATCTCTGATTGCTATATTTTCTAAATTCATCCACAACCACCCCAAAGTATAGATTGCTTTGTAAACATTTTAACTTGATATAGTATTGTGTTCATGCTGACTGTGTACAAAATCATGAGTCAGGAATCACACATTGGCTTCTGCAGCACGATAAGAATCTTCAATCTCATAAGATGAGACTTGCCCACGAGGTGGAGCATTTCTTAACTGATCAATTGTGTTTGGCTTGGTCTTTTCTACAAACTTAATAACTGTATTTACATTACCTTGTACACTGGGATTTTCATGTTCTTCGCTCTCCAATGCTACCTTGTATTCTACCAATTTGGTCTTCCACTTTATACCAACTGCCTTTGCCTGATCAGCAAACAGACCTTCCGATAAGGGTGAACCACAGATTTCTTTGTAAATATCATAATTAGCAGCACATGTATTTTCACCTTCCAAAAGTTTTGCCAGCGGATGCAAAACCAAGATTGGACCATCACTTCTCTCCAAGGTGTCCTTCAATAAAAGAAACTCAGAAACTAGTTCAGTCTTGTTAAACTGAACGAACATTGCAGTTGCATCCAAGTGGTAGACTGAAACTACAGAAGTTGGACCAAAAACATTAGATATACACTCTCTTACTTCACTTGCCTTCAGCTTGGAAGGAAATCCCCAAATAATAACAATGTTCTCAAACAAAATTTTTGGGTACCGCCTCTTGAGGCTATAGCTCGGTGAAGAATCTGCAACCTTATCACCAGTATTTAGATCAATAATGTCCCCATGCATCCAACTAAGATATAGATGGTTTACGTACTTCTGTAGTTTCTCATTGAGGGCTAATTGTTGTGAAGATTCATGCAGTTTAAAATCAACTCCTAAATCACTGCATAACTGGGCAAAGATGCATCCAGTCATGAAAGCATCATATCCTGCCTCATGCATGCCTCCAGGATTCCAGCTGGATGACCTGCAAATATACATCTCATGTTGGGATGAAAGATACATCTAAAGAAACAGCTTGGACAACATGTGAAATGGAAGGCAACGTTATTTTATTTAAAGTAGACAAATAAGACACTAATTCTTTAGACTTGGCTGTCAACATTATGAAGAAATCACCTGAAGCTATATGCATATATGTAGACAACAAAGCCACACAAGAAATGAAGATGTTATCCACCATTTACAATTTTTTCAAACAACAAAAGAGAAGGGAAAATGTGAATACCTGTATATCTATAAACTTTGCATTACTGGGGTCAGATATCAGAAAAGAAACAAAAAAGAAGGGGGGAAAAAAAGAAGGAAAGAACTGTGTCATGTATGAAAACTGTTGAAAAATGTATAACTACAATCACATGTGAACAAAGGGGGTGTTTGATTTGTTTTCTGTTTTGATTTTCAGTTGATATGTTTTTCCTAATAATTACAAAAATACTATATTGTTTTAATTTTGATTCCTGCTTTCAAAGTTTTGTAAAGGAATCCTTGTTTTCACCATTTTCTTAACAAAATTTTGAAAACAGAAAACAAAGTAAAAATAAGATGACATTTTTGTAATTATAAGTACAAACATATCAATTGAAAATGAAAATAGAAAACAAACCAAACACTACCTAATAGTTGAAACATAGATTATATTGTCATAATCTCGAGTCACTGATCTGGCGTTCCCTTCCTTCGATATGCATAAAAAGAATCACCTTGAATTATGCAGATAAGATAACACCATCTTCTATAACCACTAGACTGGTAAACTTAAATTACACATTACCAGGTCAGGGTTTATAGAAAGAACACAAACAAACCTTGAATCATCAACTTCAATGTCCACTTTCACATGTGAGAGCGAACCCAGATCGGTGCTTTTGGAACCTGCAGCAATTTGTGGACAAAACAAGGCAAACGCAGAGGCCAGTGATTTTCTGGACCTTTTCATCCTTTCTTGGAGCATATAATTGGTGTTCAAGAGTATTTTGGTGTCAATAATGTGTGGAAAGTACTTGTTAACAGAGGTGACAAACTCTTCAGTAGTCCCCGGCAGAGGACCTATAAATTTGCTGTAGACGTGAGCAATGTCTGTATCATGGAATGATATATATCATCTTAGTATCTTATAAAATCAAATAGCTTTTAAAGGATTCAGAATGAAATTGATACCCAGGAAACAATTGTGACCGACTATCAACTTCTGTTCTGAGGAAAGGAGATCAATAACATGGCGAAATCCCACTGCAACTTGGATCTTCATCTCTGCCGCCCTGCGATTTTCCTCTTTCACCTCCTTCTGCAAGATATTAAGGAACACTTTTTTAAGGATTTAATAAGGCACTGTGGTGTCAATAAAACTCAGTTCACCACTCTATTTTAGCTTTATCATCTTTAGGCACCATTGTGCTTGGCTAATACATGAGATACCAAATTCTATGCTAATAGAGCATAGATGCATTATTTTTTGAATATTTAATTGTGTCCACTTATAATTAAAATTAGGGTTAAGCTCTGTTTCCATAAAATGCTTAGCCATCTAAAGATTCTAAACTAGAAAAAGGGCACGTATAAGGTCAATTCAGATTTTCATTTTTAGTGGTAATCAAAAGATTCAGTGGGTTAACCCCTCCACCATCATTTCAGAAGTGCTGAAGGAGCAATTAGATTCCAAAAATCATTGGCAATGAAGAACACACATCACAATTTAAAAGGGAAAAAAATAATATCAAGATTTAAGTAGCTTCTCAACTAATCAAATGTCCTCAATAATATCTATTACCAGAAGTAAGTTCAGATCATCCTTCGAGTCTGTATATATAACTATTTGTTGTAAACCAGAAGCCTCACTGTTCACACTGACATAAGCAAGATCTTTGAAGTGCTTTATGATGACCTGAAATATTTTCAACTAATAATCATCAAAATTAAGCCATTGTACAAACATAATACATTTATAATACTACAATGTCTTTAACAAAGGACTTTGATAGATGACACAATCAAAATAGCAATACATGAGAGATAAAATGTGAACATATCAACTGAGGGGACAAGATAATAACAACATTACCAATTGAATCAATTTAAGCTGATGAAAGGTGAATCCATTAAGTCTAAGAGCTGGATGCATCTTAAAGAAAATCACTTGAAATTGTTGTTTTGAGTCTTTTGAAATTCCTTGACTTTGGTCTCCTCGATTTTGCTCCAGTAATAACCCATCACGCCATTCACTGAATTTGTTTTTCATTCGTTCACTGAACAAAATGTCTGCCATGCTGACCAATGGTCTGTCTCTAACATCTTTTAATTTACAAATGTCTGACCACTCACTATCATATGTAGAATTCAAACTCCTTATTGCTTCCCTTTCTTGTTCTCTGGATAAATAAGATATTCCTGACATTATCCAAGGATGCAAATTCTCAAACTACAGAAAGCATATAGAAGTCATGATGGAATTAAACGTACAGACCTATGCCTATCCTTTTAGTCAATGACAGACTTTGTTGGAAGATCAACCAATACCAAAATCCACCCAGAGATTGAAAACTATAATTAGTAGTTAAAGATCATAGGCTTTCAGCACTGTTAGAGAATATTAAGAATATCTTTTAATATCTTTCATGATTTGTTTTCTTATTTAATTATGTTTAGTTGTATGGTTAACGGGCTTAAGCCTATACACCTAAGTATTAGTATAAATAGGAGTACTAGGTTATGGAATTGTATTACATATCATCTTATCAACAATATATTCAGTGTTTCAGTTTTAGCCGTTTTCCTTCTTTTCCTTCGCTCTAACCCTAAATCTATAATTCTTCAACATGGTATTTGAGTGTTACCATCCGCTGTGACCTGTCCATGATTGCTTCCGCTATTTGAGTTCCCAAAATATGAAACTCATGTATATCCCCCTTTCTGTTTTTCTCAAGTAATTTTTGAATAATTTTTTGTTTTGAAAAAAAAAAAGACAGATTAGTGTTTTGAAGGAAAAAAAAAAGGGAGGCAGAACACTAACGTGACCTAGGTCACATTTGAAGGCTTGAGCATGCCCACTGTTGCTGCTTCAGGTGACCAGCGCGTGATTGCTGATGGCTGGTCACGGTCAGCTGGGGCTGGGAGAAGGTCCAGCAAGTGGGGTGGTGGTACTGGGTCCGCGTTTTGATGTTGTTGTGGAGTGGAGTAAGGTAGTGGCTTTTGAGTTCTAGCCTGGGGTGCACACGGGGTGCCTGGTCAGTGACATCTTAGGTGTCTTCCAGCTGGTTCTGAGGTAGCCAGCAGTTTTCTGGTCAGATCTAAGGACGGTGCGCAGTTATCAGGGGCTGCGTCATGGTGGTTCAATGGCTGAGCATGGGTGCACGAGACCCAGAGGTTGTGGGTGGCCAATGGTTCTGATTTCTGGCACAGACAGGTGCGAATGGTGGTGAGGGAGGTCGGTGACTGGAGGTCCGGCAACTTCTCCGATGTGGTGGTTACAACCCCAATTTGGTGCAATCTAACCCGTTTTAGACTATCTGCTGGTTGTGTGATTCTTCTGCTGGGCTTTTGTTCGTGGCTAGGTGCTCTCGTTTCTGACACAGAGTAGGTCGCCCGTGGTTAGCTCCGGTGAGTTTTCCAGCGAGCTTTCTAGCAACTTTGTTCTGGATTTATTTTCTTCTGTTTTGTATCAAACTTTGTTTTTCATCATGTTTGAGTATTTTCTGGGTTTGTTTGAGGCTGAATGAGTGCGACCGGGCTGGAGATGATTTTGTGGTTTATCTTGTGATTCGTGAGTTTGGACTCTGGTTTGTTGCTATGATGGAGGCTTGGCGGCTAGTTTATGGATATGTCGATTTGATACCTTTGAAGGAGGCAGGCTGAAGTTGTTGTTCTATCTTGTGTTTCTCTGTTCTTCTTATGGATTTTCTAGGTGCACCTTGAGCTTGGAGGAAAGGGCTGCCCGATTGGAGGCAAAGAGCAACCAACGAAGTGGAGCCGCCCTAGAGATGTTAGAGGAAAGGGCTTCCAACTAGATGGAGCCGCTAGGAGGAAAGGGCTATCAACAAGGTGGAGCTGCCTTAGATTCTCACTAGCAATGGTGTTGCAGGTTTGAGAGCAAGAGTTTCCCAGTTTCTCTTCTTTTTCCTTCTTGGACGCTAGGATGGTTTAGCATATTCTCTTCTTCCTTATGCTGTATTTGAATGGTTCAACATCCTTGTGCTGAGTTTCTCTTCTCGCTTACGAATAAAGATAGGGTTATGTTATTTGTTTTATATTTATGGGTTTGCTACTTGTAACAAGTTTTAACTTGAGGGAGAGTGTTAGAGAATATTAAGAATATCTTTTAGTATCTTTCATGATTTGTTTTCTTATTTAATTAGGCTTAGCCTTATGGTTAATGGGCTTAGGCTTATACACCTAAGTATTAGTATAAATAGGAGTATTAGGTTATGGAATTGTATTACATATCATCTTATCAACAATATATTCAATGTTTCAGTTTTAGCCATTTTCCCTCTTTCCCTTCTCTCTAACCCTAAATCCATAATTCTTCAACTAGCACGTTTGGGGGTCTTTGGCAACTTTCAAAACTAGTTTAAAATGGTACAAGATGAAACTAGTTACAAACGTCAATATAAAAAAAAATCAGTTTAAAATTGAGCTGAATTTAGTTTAAAACTACTTCAAAACTGATTCTAATATTGAATTTCTTTACATAAATGTGAAAGCTTGTAATTATCTAAATTAAAAAAAGTTGGCATGCTTATTGACTCTTGGATGAATGAGTGATCCCTACAACTTTATTTTATCCAACAACCATCCTTGAATTTAGATGAAGGAGAGAGAAAGGGAGAATTAAAATGAAGAGACAGAGCAGGAAATTTTGGACTAGAAAAAAAAATAAACTTTGAGTTGGACCTTTTAAGAACCAGTTTTATCTCAAATTTAGTTCAATTAAGAACCAGTTTTTTTAAATTTAAGTGATAATCAAATATCCTACACCTGAAAACCAGCCATACTGTATGTATGTAGATATGTAATTATTTTAAAGTTGCCAAACACCCTTTAATGTCCCAAAAATTTCCTAATGTCCTATAACCCTAAAATTCCTCTATATGGACCCTTCTAGTTTACATATAACCTTGAAAATGATGTATAATATCCCTTCGTTTATTACCCCTTCTCCATTGAACCACCCAAGCATGTAAGTTATATACCCTGAAGTGAAGCATCAACATCTTAGTCCATTTAAAGAAATAAAACATACAAGCCAATCTCACCTACTATGGCTGGGACCTTTTACGACAGATATTGGTGCACAAACTCCTTTCTTCTATTAATTAGCTAATTAGCTTAGTACCAAAGGCAATGGCAGGAAATAAAAGGAAAAGTAAGCAACCTTCATGTATGCATGCATTAAAATCAAACTGGTATTTAGCCAAGAAATCCATTGAAGTAGTCTGGCAGAGAAATTCATAACATGGACCCAAACCCGCAAGCTCCTGACGTGGAAAAACATAGAAATTGTGCCTGTCAATAAGCAATTTTCTAAATCAGAACACCAGCAGCATCATTCATCACATGAACAAATAAAATAAGGAAAAAGAAGTGTAAAATGAAACCATGTCCAGCAGCAATAGTAAAAAACATCATAAAAAAAAGAAAAAGAAAACTACGTAAGTCCTGGTAAACAGTATTTGCATGCTCATAATTCCATATCAATTACCAAAACAGCAAATAATATCAGTAACAAAAAAAAAAAGCTCTTTTCTATTACTTGGAAGTTGAAATATAATACAAATGTATTTAGAAACTCCATTCAAACTAGCTTTTGAATGAATCAAGTTATGTTTTTCACTTTATTAATCTCAATAAAAAACACATTATAAAGACCTAACATGATAACTACAAAACCATGTTGTTGCATTATCAAACTGGTACAAAATTACAATGTTATCACTTATTACTCCCATTTCAATGACAAAAATTTCCACATTTTCTTGGATGGTTCAGAACACTATCTACCATTTAAATTTCCCTAGTGTCAAGGACACCATTTAATCTTCCATAAAATTTGATTTGGCCTAACACTAATAACAAACACTGCAATTAAAAATATACACTCTCGAAACTTGACTAAATATATCTGACTAACACCCAATCTAAGTTCACTTCCCCCCCCCCCACACCCCACCCCAATTTTCTCAACACACTAAGCCCAATTACACAACTAGTATCATAATCCCAACCTCATCATCCAATTTCCCATCAGGTTCAGAACACTATCTACTATTAAAATTGTTTAAGGACACCATTTAACTTTCCATAAAACTTGATTTGGCTAAGACAGATAACATTCACTACAATTACAAGCATACACTCTTGAACTTGACAATATATCTAATTAACATACATTCTAAGTTCCCTTTCCCCCAATCTTCTGAACACACTAAGCTCTATTACACAACTAATATCATAATCCCCACCTCACCATCCAATTTTCCATCAAATTCCTAATCTTTTTTTTTCTCTTCTGATTTAATTTTCTCGGAAACCAAACAGAAAGGCAGAAACTAAGAAAAAGAAAACAGTGAGGGAGAAAGAAACAGACGGATAAGCGGCGAAGGAGTGGTTGGAGGGATCCCAACGGAAGGGGCAGACGCCGAACTGGACGACGGCGAACTTGTGCGCGGAGTCCCTGACCTTGAGGTACCGGACATCGGAGCGGTCGAACTCGAAGGACTCGCGCCACGGGGCGCTGGTGACGCCGGTCATCTCCAGGTCGATGGCCACGAAGTCCGAGGCTCGAACATGGTGACGGAGCTCCGCCAGCGAGGCTTCGAAGTTGGCGGTGGTCACGGTCTTCAGGGGAAATGGTGATACAGATTGCGATGCGGCAGCGGTGGCGGTGGTGATGGAGGTGGAGGTGGCGGAGCTCAGGGCACGTGAGAGCGCACGTGAGAGTGCCAAGGCAGGGAGTTTCTGTGTCTTCATTGTGTGGGATGCATTTTTCGTCGTTGCGGCGGGGTTTAGAGGAGGAATAACGAGAATGAAGTGCTCTATTTGAGTCTTTGTTGCCACGAGGAAGGTGTCAAGGTGAAGATCTAAACGGCGTCGTTTTTGTGAGAGGTCAATGCCATTCGGTCTGGGCCAGATTTGACTTGAGGCCTTGTGCAAATAATTTGCTGGCCCAGTATATTTCAAAGCATGTGTGAGATAGATATTGTTTGCTCTGTCCAAGAAAACAAAAATGATATTGTTTGCAATAATGGACAACAAGCAATAATCACAACTACAGATCTGGAAATTCCTCAGAGGGATGTATTATTGCTTCCAAATAACCAGTGACCAAGTATACAGAGAAGTCACTCAATTACAAGAAAGATAAGCAAGAAAATGCAGAAGTAAGAAACTCAGAAATGTTTAAAAAGAAGAGAAGAGTCCAGAGATGGAGATACAATTTACACATTTTTCCTACCCTCTCCTCTTCCCCTTTTTTCCTATATAGGTTCTATTCAGTAGTGGATTCTGAGGTGTATCTGAGATAGACACATTCTGGTAGTTTTCTTCTTACGCAGTAGCAGCGAAGCATGTTGAAATCAAGGGGCAGGAGCGGTTGGTACCTGCAAATAGACTCCAATGCTCAAGTCAAGTTGTATACAAGTAAGGTTATGTTATAACACTAAGTTACTTGTAGAAAGTGATTAAGCCTGATATTTATAGTGTGCGATTAGGATTTAGTCTCCCTTAATTGTAGTAGAAAATCCCTATAAGATCGGAACATTGATATTGCAATTATAAGCAATTTGAGACGGTTATGAGCGTTATAATCTCGTAAGATTGTGATTGACAATTATAGATATTTTGGGATTTATCATCTATGTAAATCTTGTGATCCTAAGATACTTGCCCAATGTCGTAGTCTGATATATGTAGTACCGAGGTCTTAACAATGTGTCCAGTATTTGGTTGGGATGTCCATGCGAACTCCTGTGGTATGCGTGCCGGGTTGGTCCACTAGACGAGGTACAGATCACGATCTATAACAGTTTCCCCCAACTTGACGCTTAGATGAGACAACTAAATGTCAATGTATCCAAGTGTGATAGGAACTCATGGCACGCAATGGACAAAGGGATCCAAGTCAGACTTAACGCCGGCTTTCACGATGTTTTCTAAAGGGCCGAGATCCGTAATGCACCATGACATGCCCCGAGGCTGATGAGTAAGGTCAGGATCTGAGTTGAATCGTTCTGTTCATGTCATCAATTCCTTCATCTGGGGTACATCATGAGTTGCCCCCATATGTAGTTCACAGAGTCTATTTTGTTTTTTCTTGCAACTTTTACTCTACAATTTGTGGCAGTATGAGCTTACTTGGGAACCATCGCTTTGACTATTGGGAATTAAAAACCCCTTTTAAAAAAAGGCAGTAGTTGCAAATTGTTTCCCAATTGCTTGCTACTTGTGTGGCTAATCACAAAGAGGGAGCATTAAAACGCGGCCTCAAATATGCAATTAGTTTGCCTTCTCAGGGGCCAATCAGAACGCTTCATTCCTCTTATAAATAGGGAATGTTCGCATTAAGGCTGACATTCCTTTTGTTCTCTGGTTTTGTTTGAGAGTGATCTTTCTCTAGAGGATGACCTCTCTCTCATTTCTTGTGAACATGTAGAGGTTCTTGCCCCCTTCTGAAACCATTTTTTGTTTTTCCCAAAATTCTCAAAGGTATTCCTTTTATTGCCATTGATTTTTTCAATGGAGGCCTTTCTCTCTTGGCATAACGGCTAAGTGAGGACCTAATAACTGCCCTAAGTGGCTGGGTTAACATGCCTCTGGGCAGCAGAAACCTTTCTCTCTCGGTGTACACAGGAGCGTGTGTCCCTCTTGCTCTTGTCGGGAGGGTCCATGGTTTCGACCTTAGTTCTTACAAGGCGTGGAGATGCTCCACACTCCACCCCCTCATTTTCTCGACTGTTCTGGAGGCACTTGGTTACTCCGAAGCGCAGTTGGATATGCAAGTAAGTGGAACAATCCCTTGGAGCAACTTGGGAATGAAGCATTCTACAGTTGTTGGCCAACTGGAGAAAATATGGGTGCTGCTGTCTGGAAGAACTGTGGAGGTGGTTGTGGTCGTTGACATTATCATTGTCACACCTTCATCCAACTTCCTTCCTAGCTTTTTCCAGTGGGCATTCTTGACTTAGTAGTTTATGTACTCTTTTTGTTAGGGTTGACAATGTATGGAATGAATGAATAAAATCCTTTTTTGAACCTTATACCTTGCATCTTCTATTTTCCATTTTCATTTCCTGCTTTCTTTTCCTTTTCTCTTGGATGAGTCCAACGCTCATCAAATAGAAATATAGTTAGCCTTACCGTGTTGCCCCCAGCTTAGTGCTTAGCTATTATAGCGAAGTAGCAAGATAAGTCTCAATACCTCAGGTGACAGTCATGGTCCTAACTGCCTATAGGGTTAAGAGCTTTAATCTGGAGGTGTTTACGACCAAGTCATTTGACATTCGCGGATATGTCATAGTCTGGATAGGGTCCACACATCAATTGACCATAAGTGGATGTTCTGGGGGATAGCCGGGGTTCGTAGAAAGAATCTAGACTCAATTACAAGGCTTGATTGATGTTTGGTTTTCTGTGCAATCATCCTTTCAACTGCTGTGACAGCTGTGGAATCCATGTGGTGCATTCTAACTAGGTAGATGTGGATAAGGTTCTGCGCGCCATGATGAGTGGCTTTTGAAATTCGAAGTGTTAAGACAGAATTGCCTCCTAACCATCTTGCCTCTATAAATAAGGATTAAAGCACCTTTTCCACATTTTTTTGTTTCTGACTACTTTCTGACAACCTGAGGGGATTTATGGTGATCGTGAATAGTGGAAAAGTGCAGTTTGTAGCAGTTTGCAGTGGTTTTTCTTCAGTTTCACTTTCTTTTGTCACTCAATTCCTTCACTTTTTTCAAGATGTGTTGTCTTTTACCCTCTATTTTTGTTGTTTTTACCATCTTTAAGATAAAGGGTTTCTGCCCTAGGGTATTGTGAAAATAGGTTTGCCCCAATGATTTAATATGTTAAGTTTTGATGATGACAAATACAAGACAAAAAGAATGATGCTTATGCTTTATAGTTGTATTTTATAGATGACAAATGCATCACAAAAGAATATTGATCATGTTACATATATGTGCTTAAAAGAGATATATTGGATCATGCATGATTATGTACTTTATTTAGTTATACTTCACTTAATAATCATGCAATAAGATACATACAACAGTCTTATATGCATGTTAGACTAACTAGAGTTATACATTTATGAATTATGCATATTAAGATATTAAGTTATGAATTTGGACTAACTATGCTTGTTTTAAGTGAGCAATACTTTATAAGATAGTTCAAGTATCAAGAATGAGCATTGCAACTAGAAAGCAAAAGATCACAACTATGCTCAACTCAAGAAGAATGAGAATGACAAAGATGTTCCAAGCAATTTGCAAGATTTGAAGAGAAGAAATTTGTGGGAGCTTGGATTACATCAAGAAGCCTAATGACTAGAATTGGTATATTTTTCTTTTAGGGTTTCTCCTATGTAAAGATAGAGGTTTTACAAGAAAGGAGCTCAAATATGTTTTTAAGTCTTTAAAAATGGTTTTTACATGTTTAAATGCCCAACAAACTGTTTCTGAAAAGTTAATCTTGGTGGTAGTTCAAACTTTTGAAAAATAGTCAAGTTTGTGTTTTACAAAATTAACATTTGGTTACTATTTTGATCATAACTTTTAAAATAATTTGATTTTTATTGTGGAACTTATTGCATATGAAAATAGACTCAAATATCTTTCCAATAAGTGGTCATTTGCTTTAAACGGATAAGAAATGAAGAAGTTGTGACCATTTAAAGTCCGTTTTCAAAAATAGTCAAGTTTGAGTTTTGAAAAGCTGACATTTGATTATTCTTTTGATCATATCTTTCAAAATACTTTTATTTTTATTCTAAAACTTATTTCATTTGAAAATAGACTTAAATATCTTTTCAATGAGTTGTTATTCACTTTAATCAGATAAGAAATGAAGAAGTTGTGACATTTTAAAGTCAGCTTTCAAAACCAAAAATGCTGTAATCGATTACACAAGTCCTGTAATCGATTACAACGTTGACAGAAGCCATGTAATTGATTATCAGAAGTGTGTAATCGATTACCAAGTGGCCAGAAACATTCCCAATGGCTATAAATAGTTAGTTTTCATAAAAAAAATTATTTCTAAACACTACCAATAGCTATTTTATCACTTGGGCTCTATATATAAGTGTTGTATGAAGCATATACAACTCTTGAACACTTGATTTGATCCTTGAATCACCAAAATCATATTTTGAGCTCTTTATTGCAAAATCCTTCTATTACTTTGTTCTTCAATTTTTATTATCTACTCTTGAGAGAGTTTTCTATCATCTATACTTTATTCTTCAAGTTATATATCTACTCTTGTGAGAGCTTCTGTTCTTTCTATTCACCTTGAAATCATTGTAAGAAGGTGAGGTATCCCTTAAGAGAGAAAAGAGTGAAGTATCCAATGTAGTGAGACTCAAACACAAAGGGTGAGGTATTCCAAAGGTGTTATGAGTGCTCTTTGTAAAGGTCATCAAGCACCTATGAAGCTTGAAGAATTGGAGGCTCTAGCACAAGGGTGAGTTATCCCAAGGTGTGAGAAGTGCTCTTGTTTGTACAAAGGTTTTTCTAGCACCCGTGAAGTCTAGGAGATAGTGAAGAAAATTTCAAGTTAAGTTTAGGGACTGGATGTAGGCCACAAGTGGTTGGTGGCTGAATCATGATAAATCCCTGTGTTTGCTTTTCTCAACTCTATCTCTTTACATTTATGCTTTAATTACATATGCTTGAGTTGAACTTGATATTTAGCTTATTTGCTTGATTTATCCTATATCTCAAGTTGTAGTTGAGTAATCTATAATACTTGTACCTTTATTATGCATGTTCAGCTGCATTTATTAATTGAGTGCTTCAAAATGCTTAATTTGTCAAAGTTGCTTTAAAATTTGTAATCACCCAATTCACCCCCTCTTAGGTGATGGTTGCCATGGCTAACAAATGGTATCGAGCTTCGTGCTCTGGTAAAAGCTTAACCGCTTAAAGTTAAAGATCTTTATTTATTGGCAACCATTAAAAACTTTTCAAAATGAATGGTTTTGGAATTAATAAACGACCTTTCTTTGATGGTGTGAATTTTGTTTATTGGAAAGCTAGAATGGAAATTTATATACAATTTATTGATCTTGATTTATAGGATATTATACTTGATGGATTTATATACAAACCAAAATCAAGTTGGAATGCTTATGACAAGAAATGCTTTTCTTTTAACATTAGAGCTATGCAAATTTTGAGAAGTGGTTTAAATGATGATACTTATGCTAAAATTAAGAGTTGCTCTAGTGCTAAAGATATATGGGATGCTCTTGATTCTATCTATCTTGCTAATGATTATCTTGTGCATAAAGTTGTATGTAGAGAGCAAGAAGAGCAAAAGCCATTGAAAGAAGCTTGTCATGGAAAATGTCCTCAAGAATATACTCTTGAATCTTGGATGGACAACAATGAGGAAGATGGTGATTCTCTTACAAAGGACTTTAAGGTAAATAATGCTAAACTAGATTATAGTCCTTCCTATGATGAGCTAAAATATGCATATGATGACTTATATGATGGTTTGTTGAATTTAGAAAAGAAAAACTCATCTTATTTGAAAAATATTTCCTCCATTGAAAATGAAATTGAAATCTTAAAAAATGAATATGTTTTTCTTGATGAGGAAATGTCTTTGAAATGTGAAACTTCAACTTCTTATGAAAAGTACATTGATGAGCGATGTCGTACTCGCCTCAAAATAGACTAGGATTTAAATGGAATATAGCATAGTGCATAACCTAGGTCATCTCCCAAGGATCAATTCGGATTTCTCAAGCATATTGAAAATTATCAATAAGTAGGGGGTTTTGTTCATCAAGTAACTGAGTGCAAATTCAACAGTAATTAGGAATAAATTCGAAACTGAAAACACCAATCCAAGGTCTTCAATTCAAGTGGCAAAGTAAATCATAGTTCAAAGAGAGTAAAATTCTTTATGCAATTACCTCTGTTAATTCGAATTCAACTAGATAATCACCTAGAATTTGATAAACTAAAACAGAATCACAATCGCAATTCTTGATTAAGATTGAATTAAACACAATTTCGAATTAACATAGATTATCAATCGATGATCTATTGTCAATCCAAATCTATCTTCAATATACGAAAATATAATCATAAATCAATTGAATAAGGAGAAGAGGAGAGAACACAATCAGAAATTACAATTAAACAAAAGAACTCAAAACTCTAACCACAATCATTGAATTCCTTAGATTGATTGGATCTTTAGCCTTCCATGGCCATCACTATTGAAAAGATACAGATCAGAGAAAAGAGAAAAATGAAATAGAGAAAATGAAAAAGAGAAGAAAAAGGGTTTCTTGATTCAAATCGTAAAACTCAAAAATCAAGATTCAAAAAGAGGTACTTTTCGTATTCTGCCTTAACCTATTTGTAACTAAAAATTATTCTGTAATTCCTAATCTAACCCTATCGCAAACTATAGCCCTCTGAATAAGCTTTTCAGAGACATATAATTTGCCTTATTTGGGTTTAAATTGAGAGAGTTAAGCCCAAATCAGTGAGGGAAGGTCCAAGTTTTATGACAGCAACAGCGTCCTAACTTTGAGGCTTAATTTCATCCTGAATCTAGCTGAATTAGAAAAACTGCATTAGATACAAAATTGTGTATCTTTGTCTCAGCTTTCAGGGGACACCAAGATCATCCAAATGTGATATTTGTAGCCCAAGATATGGCCTATACAAGACAGAAAGGTCAAAATGAGTTAAATTCCAAAAATTAATAAAGCTTTTACAACTAAGCTCAATGAGGCCCAATCATCTAAAACTCACCCACAAACATAATATTGGATACAATTATCATCAATTAGGCTAAATATAAAGCAATAATGAATGCCTCAAAATTGATTGATCATACATTGATTTAGAAAATCAAGTTGAGGACTTTTCTTCTAAATTTGCCAAAGCTAATGATTCAAATTGCTTACATTCTATGCTTGTTAATGAGAATAAAATTAATGTTATTTCATATGAAAGTTCAAGCAAGGCTAATAGTAAAAATAGTTTAGAATATAAAATCAACAAAAGGCTGAAGTTTTCCAAAAATGATTTTCAAAGGACCAAGTCATCATTAAATTCAATTGTTTGTAATTTTTGTGGTCATCTAGGACATATTTCTCATTTGTACAATTATAGAAGAAATTCTTTCATGAGAAGTAATATGATATGAGTTTCTAAAGATCTTAAATGCCCTAGTACTAATATTCAAGGACCCAAGATGAAGTGGGTACCAAAATGTCCTCTTAGTGTTTCAATTATGCAGAAAATTTCTCAAAAGAATGGACAAATTAGTCAAGTGAAAAAGAAATCATCAAGCGGAATGATTCCAAAGCCAATTGGTAGAAGTTTTGGTCAAAGAAGGAAGATGGCTTCAACCAAAGCTTCTCAAGTATAAAATGTGGAACTTGCAAAGTTTAAAACACTAAAAGAGAAGTAATGGGTAAGGAAAAGAGTTTTCTTGATTACCAAGGCCAAGGTATCAAATGTTTTAACCTCTTATGCACATTTACTTAAAAAGACAATGAATATGAGGTATATTCCATGTAGGCCTTATATAAAGGATAGAATCACGTGTATTTGGTAAAATTTAAATATTATGTTTAGCACATGATTTGTAACATAAGGTTCTAAAATGCCTAGGTATGCTTGCATGATATTTGAAATTACCTTAAGACATTTTGAAATCAATTTGAATGCTTTAAGATTAGCCCTTTACTATCAAAAGTGCAAAAAAAATTGAATTTTAGTAAACTGGTAATCGATTGCAAGACCTTTGTAACCAATTACAAAGGTTCTGCCAAGGATGGTAATCGATTACACCAACCCTGTAATCAATTACAAGGTCCCCATAAAGTTGGTAATCAATTACACAAAACATGTAATCTATTACATGGATTCCAGAGGACTAGTAATCGATTACACACACATTGTAATCGATTACACAAGCTTTAAAAATGAGTTTCAGTGCGCAAAAAGCCATATTTCTTCTGTTACTCACATTTTCTCTTGGTATGTGCTTAATGATTAATGAAATGAAATATATTTTGCCCTTATGAACTCATTTATTATTTTTCATGTTTATTTGCTCATGAGTTTGTTATAATGACTAACTTCTATGGATTCAAAATTGGTGGATACCAAAGAAAGTTCTTTGAATTGTGTTGTAGGGTGACTATTAATTCAAGCATGCATTGAAGTGAAATACAACTATGCCATTTAAGGTCGAAAAAATTTGAAATAGTCCAAGTTTTTCAAGAATAATGAAAACATAAAGGGATGGCATGGAGAACCACAACATTCTCAAGGAGCCTTGATGCATATAAGTTGGAATCACCTACAAAAACTCAAAGAGTACACTTTTGGTGACATCAATCTCTTATTCTCATCTATGCTTTAAATTGAATATCATGTGATATTTAGAGAAGTAGAAAGCTGTTTTTACATGCCTTACATGATCATTGTTTGCCCCAAAATGCTTATATATGTTTTGATGATGATCATGTCTTTCTTGACAAACTTGAATCTTGCTTTGAAAATGCTTAAACTATGCTTTTGGATTCAAGTGCATATGTTCTTCCTTTATTCTTGTAAGAGCGAACATTGCATGGTTGATAATGTAGTACATGTTTTACATTGTATATCAACTTAAATTATACTTATAAATAAGTTTAAATGATATTTGATGCTAACCCATGTTTTTTAGAACTTTTGAAATATAGTTATCAAATATTGAAATGTCAAGTATATGTGAATAAATGAGAAATGTTGAAGGAAGAAGAACATGAGGAGACTTTCTTTAAGTGCAATGGAATGAAATACTCAATGGAAAAAAGCACAAACTCAAAGGACCTATAAATGAAGAACATTTTAAAGGAGCATCATTTTTTATCTAACCCAATAAGTATCTCTATCCTTAAACTATTGTGGTATTCTATATGCTATAGATTATATGATACTTATTGATAAATTGATCTTAAAAGATTAGATACTTTCCTTACATGAGAAGTATGCTTAGCATTGACAAAGTACCTAATTGGACATTATATTGCTAGTTTTGTCATTGCATATGGGGAGGATGACATTAGTTCTATACATATAGCATATTTCATTATGATGAATGTTTTGATATCTATGATTCTCTTGGTTTATGGTTTCTTAGTAGTATAACACTTATGAGAATTATGCTCTTTTTGAAAAGAATTTCTTATTTGATTAAAAAGTTTTTTTAAGGCAAAATCTCCTATCATATTTGAAAGAAGCTTTTAAAGTTCCATATCCTTGATAATCCTTTAAACTTATCTTAAGACCTTGAAAGTATTATCACCTCCTAATTGTCTTGAAAAATTGGAAATTATTTGATTTGTGCTATAAATGTAATACTCTCTTCATTGCTTTGAAATATTTTATTAAATCTTGAGAGAGTATTTAAAAAAGTTTCTAAATAAATGTTTTGAAATATTCTATAGAGACTATCTTAATACTTCAAAAGATAAGCCTTGTTCTGCAAAAATGTTTTATCTTTCCAAGGCTCTTGTTTAATGAGAAATAGAGGAGATGTAATTTCAAATGTTCCTTTGACTTAGATTTGTTCACTCTCAAGGAACATGTGGTTTCAATATAAAACCCTTTCTACCCTTCTAAAATACTTTTAGAAATGTAATGTGTTATTATAAAATTCTTTTTGAAATAGAGAGAAGTTTTAAGATGATTTGTGATTGATGGATTAAGAATATATATCTTTGCCTTGCTTCTCTTTATGGTAATGTGCTTACATGGTCTTGGCATACATATTTCCATTTATCTATCTTGTGTTTCAATAAGGGGAAGCTTATCTTACATATCCTTCTTCTATATCATTGTTGACTAAGAACATATGCATAACTATGTTAAACTATTATGTTTGATATTTTGATAATATATATATTTTGAGGGGGAGCCTAGATCTTAAATTGTTGCTTATATCTCTTGGCTTACATCCTTATTTGACATGAATGTTTTATTGTTAATATTATCAACATGTCAACAAAGATTATCTCTTATTGTCTTTCCCTCTATCAATGAAAGAAGGTAAACATTCTTAAACTTCATATCTTTTGATTCTTTTATTAAGAAAATCCTACTCCTTTTGACAACATGAGTTTTATCTATAGGGGAGAAAATATTATCTTTCCTTTCTAAGCCTTTTTGTTGATGTCAAATAGAGGGAGTGAAATTTGAAAAGAAAAATATGTTCTTGTGCTTATTGTTTAATATGCTTACATGAATATCTATTCTTGTATATTGCTAAACATATTTTTATTTGGTGATTTGTCATAATCAAAAAAGGGGAGATTGTGGAAAAAGGTTTGCCCCAATGGTTTAATATTTTAAGTTTTGATGATGACAAATACAAGACAAAAAGAATTATGCTTATGCTTTATAGTTGTGCTTTATAGATGATAAATGCATCACAAAAGAATATTGATCATGTTACATATATGTGCTTAAAAGAGATATATTGGATCATGTATGATTATGTACTTTATTTAGTTATACTTCACTTAATAATCATGCAATGAGATACATACAACATTCTTATATGCATAGTAGACTAACTAGAGTTATACATTTATGAATTATGCATATTAAGATATTAAGTTATGAATTTGGACTAAGTATGCTTGTTTTAAGTGAGCAATACTTTATAAGATAGTCCAAGTACCAAGAGTAAGCATTGCAACTAGAAAGTAAAAGATCATAACTATGTTCAACTCGAAAAGAATGAGAATGACAAAGATGTTCTAAGCAATTTGCAAGATTTGAAGAGAAGAAATTTGTGGGAGCTTGGATTACATCAAGAAGCCTAAGGACTAGAATTGATATATTTTTCTTTTAGGTTTTCTCCTATGTAAAGATAAAGATTTTACAAGAAAAGAGCTCAAATATTTTTTAAGTCTTTAAAAATGGTTCTTACATGTTTAAATGTCCAACAAATTGTTTTTGAAAAGTTAATCTTGGTGGTAGTTCAAACCTTTGAAATATAGTCAAGTTTGTGTTTTGTAAAACTGACATTTAGTTACTATTTTGATCATAACTTTTAAAATAATTTGAGTTTTATTGTGGAACTTATTATATATAAAAATAGACTCAAATATCTTTCCAATGAATTGTTATTTGCTTTAAATGGATAAGAAATGAAGAAGTTATGACCATTTAAAATTCGTTTTCAAAAACAGTCAAGTTTGAGTTTTGAAAAGCTGACATTTTATTACTCTTTTAGTCATATCTTTCAAAATACTTTGAGTTTTATTCTAAAACTTTTTCATTTGAAAATAGACTCAAATATATTTCCAATGAGTGGTCATTCACTTTAATCGGATAAAAAATGAAGAAGTTATGACCTTTTAAAGTCAGCTTTCAAAACTAGAAATGTTGTAATCGATTACAATGTTGACAAAAGCCATGTAATCAATTAGCAGAAGTGTGTAATCAATTACCAAGTGCCCAGAAACATTCCCAACGGCTATAAACAGTTAGTTTTCATAAAAAAATCATTTCTAAACACTACCGATGGCTATTTTATCACTTGGGCTCTATATATAAGTGTTGTATGAAGCATATACACCTCTTGAACACTTGATTTGATCATTGAATCACCAAAATTATACTTTGAGCTCTTTATTGCGAAATCCTTCTATTCCTTTTTTCTTCAATTTTTATTATCCACTCTTGAGAGAGTTTTCTATCATCTATACTTTGTTCTTCAAGTTGTATATCTACTCTTGTGAGAGTTTCTATTCTTTCTATTCACCTTGAAATCATTGTAAGAAGGTGAGGTATCCCTCAAGAGAGAAAAGGATGAGGTATCCCTTGTAGTGAGACTCAAACACAAAGGGTGATGTATTCCAAAGGTCTTGTGAGTGCTCTTGATTGTAAAGGTCATCAAGCACCTGTGAAGCTTGAAGAATTGGAGGCTCTAGCACAAAGGTGAGGTATCCCAAGGTTTGAGGAGTACTCTTATTTGTACAAAGGTTTTCCTAGCATCCGTGAAGTCTAGGAGATAGTGAAGAAAATCTCAAGTTAAGCTTGGGGACTGGATATAGGCCACAAGTAGTTCGTGGTTGAACCAGGATAAATCCCTGTGTTTGCTTTTCTCAACTCTATCTTTTTACATTTATGCTTTAATTACATATGCTAGTGTTAAACTTGATATTTAGCTTATTTGCTTGATTTATCCTATATCTTAAGTTGTAGTTGTGTAATCTATAATACTTGTACCTTTGTTATGCATGTTCAGCTGCATTTATTAATTGAGTGCTTCAAAATGTTTAATTTGTCAAAGTTGCTTTAAAATTTGTAATCACCCAATTCACTTCCCTCTTGGGTGATGGTTGTCATGGCTAACAGGTATTCCCTTCCTCTTTGTAGTGAAGTGATTAGGGATACCTACATTTCTAGGTTCATTTTATGGTTTTGCTCTGCGGAGCACCCTTTCTGCTACGTTGTATACGATAGAGGCTTCCAACTGAGGCTTAGGCTATTGAGGGCATGGAGGCCGTAGTTTTAGATAAAGAAGGTGGTTGTGGATGTGGACTAATAGTATTTCCCTCCATAGTTTGCCTTTCTATGTCTGAATTTATAGTATGGTTTTCTTGATTCTGACAATATTTACCGACCTCTATGGGTGTTTCCAGGAGTTTCATGACAAGGAGAAGAGTGGCGGTGTAGAAGAGGCCGATAGTTGAGGGACTTTTGGTACTTGCCCCGATGAGGATTGTATACCCTTGAGTAAGGGACGACGTCTGAAACAAAGAGTCTGTATTCTGAGTTATGGGGAAGATTGATGAGCTCAAGGTGTATTTGAGATTGACGGATGATGGCCTAGGGGACTATGAGTATCAAATTCTCGTGCCGAAGGAGAATGAGAGAGTATGTTCGGGATGGGAGACGGGTGCACACTTCATGTTTTTATACAAAGATATCTTCATTCGGCTGGGACTTTGAATCTGTTCACCGAATTTCAAATAGCGGTCCTTCATACCCTCAATGTGGCTTCGTCTTAGCTTTACCCCAATAACTGGGGAATTATTCTTGCCTTCGAGAGATTCTGCCGAGTAGTCAAGCTATGGTACTCTGAGAAGGTGTTCTTCTATCTCTTCACCCGGTGGTGTCCCCAGGGAGAAGAGGCATACCAAAAGAACTGGCTCACGATCCGGTCACAGTCCGGATAGAAAATGTTCGAGGTCTTCTAGGATAGCTTCAAGGGGTTCAAAAAGAAGTTCTTTAAGTTGATGGAGGCGCCAAACTCTCGTTCGTTCTTTCTAGACGCCAATGGGGAATTGGTATTCCACTTGTACTAAACAACCCAGGCATGGAGCACCCTCCTTAGGTTGATTGAAAAGGAGATGCGTGATCTTGACCAAGATGACATTGAGTGCAACGAGTTCATGAACTTATGGGCTTAGGAAGTTGGGTTGATTCTGTGCAAGGATCTTCTAGAAATCCCCGATGACGAAATTCTTGGGGTTATACTAGGTAGGTTAGGCTGTGGTGCATAGTTCGTAGTTCGTTTTTACCTTTTACTTTCAATACTTTCCCAGCTAATTCACATTTGTTTGCTCTTCTTGTTTTGTTGCAAAAAAGGCATGACATTTAGGTCATCTATCGTCACCTTATAAGCTTTCAAGGCAAGGAAAGAAGAGGTCAAACCTTCAGAGGAGGAAGAGAAAGGCGGCTAAGGGCACTATGATGGAAGATTATGCAAAGAAGACAGCAACGGATGAGGATGAAAAGGAAAAGGAAGATTCAATGCCCCTGATCACAGGGCACACAGACCCCAAAGAGTTTGTTGATGAGTAACTCCAGAGCAATGAAGTTGTAAAGTACATTACCTATAGGAATGCATTGGAGACTTTATCAAGATTTCAAACCTTCATACTTTGGGCCTCTGCTGAAGCCCGTTGTCTTGAGAGGACCATGGGAGAGTATCAGAGGAAGGCAGTAGAGCAGCTGAAGGAGGTCAAGGAAGAGGGAGATCAAAAGCTTGAACTGGCCCTCAAGGACAAGGAGGAGGCTGAATCAAAGGCCCAATACTTTAAAAATAAGTTGGCTGACTCCAAGTCTAAATTCAAGAGAGAAAAGGCCAAGTCTGAAAAGGACAACGTCGACCTTGAAGCTTGGATCCAAGATCTCAAGGCTAGGATAGTGCAATGAGAAAAAGATAATGCGGAGCTAGATGCAATTTGCATGAACATTGGTGGTGAACAGTTCCGTAATGCAGTTGCCCAAGTCCAACACTTCAACCTTGACGTCAATCTGGCCTTGGAAGGATTGAATCCCAAAATAATAATCCAAGGCAGACGCCTAGTGATGGTAGTGGAGGCAGATCAAGCAGTTGCCAGGGTCCTTATTGCTGAGCCTTTAGTTAGTGTGTTCAATAAGATAATGGGTGATGCTGAGGTGTCGGATGAGGATCAGTGGAGTCTGGAAGAAGATGAGGCTAGTGGTTGACTTGTTTTCTCCTTTTTCCTTTTATTTATTGCATTCCCTTGCCCCCTGATAAGCTTATATTTGATAGTCTTATACTACATAAATTATGGTAATTTACTTATATTTATTGGTGAATTTTAGATAGATCCTTATCATTGTCTTTGTTTTGCAGATTTAGAGAGATTTAACACATTTAGAGTGAAAGGAGGCAAAGACACTGCAATTTCAAAGTAAAAGAAGACTATTTTGGCTTAGACAGGGCCTTGTAAGCGGTTGAGGAGTTAGACACAGCTGTGTCTAACTTGGGAAACATTTTTGTCAAGCTCACATAGCCGTGTCTAACTTGAAGAACGCTTCTGTTTGACTATTTTTAGGAGACACGATCATGTCTCTTGGTCACACGGTCATGTCTCACTTACAGTGTGAGTTACACAATTCAAGCTCACACGACTGTGTCGAGCTTAGACACGGCCGTGTTGGGTCTCCTGTGACTAAAAAAAATAGTTTTTTTCACCCCAAACATTATAAATAGAAGCGAATCCCTAATCCTGAAGGACACTTTTGTGACGACAGAAAACCAAAGATTGAAGTCGAGGGTTCTGAAGAGAAGTGTAAGAGTGATTGAAGTTCAACCATTAAAGATATCTTCTCCTTCTTCATCTTCTCCACCTTCTCTTTTTATTTTCCTTTTCCTATTTTCTTGAGATAAAATCATGGTTGTTTCTTTAACTTTTATTCTTGTTTATGCTACATTAGCCATGAGTGGCTAAATTCTTTTTTCTAGGATTATGATGCAACTCTCTACTTTTCTATTTTAAATTGTTAATTTGATTTTTTTAATAGAAAATTATTGTTCTTAATTCATTCTTGGTATGTTTAATGCTTGTGGTATGTTGTCAACCATATTTATATGATCTTAGGCTTTAGGTGAATGATCGAATGATGAAACCTAATTGCTAGATAATCCAAGAATTGAACTTAGGAATTGAGACCTAGATATAGGCTTAAATCCTTCGATGAGCAAATGATTGTCATAAAACTTAATGGGTTGGAACTTGGATTAATTGCTATGATAATGAGATTGATGGAGTTTTAGCACGTTTTTAGTGCCAAGAAATTAGGCTTTAAATAATTTAGGACAAATCGCCTTCAAGAACATAATTGAACATTAGCAAAGATAGGATTGCAATTTATCATAGGGGGTAGTGTAGTGAATTCCTAGTCCTAGGCCTTTAAATCTTGGTTGAATCCTGACTTTTCTAGATTTATTTGCTTACTTTATTGCTTTGATTTTCATTTTGATTTTAATTGAGTTTCACTATTGATTTTTATTGCTTAAATAATCAAAGTAGCCATAAAAGTTAGTAATCAATCAATCTTTGCGGGAATGATCTTTATTTTACAATTTGTACGATCTATGTGCTTGGGGAAAAGTCACAACACCCCGTGTGGGGCATTTTATTTTTGTAAAGACAATTGCCCCAGTCACTGAGGTACATTTAAATGTGTCTCCTTTGTGCTTATGACTTAGCATGCTTACAATTTAGTATCATATGTTTTTTTCTTTCCCATAGTCCAAACTAGGTCTAACGCCCATTATAAATGTGCATTTGGTAAGCACCTAGAACTTAGGAAGACTTCAACTGAGTTAAAACATTGGTCCAGGTTCTGACACCCAAAACATTTGAGCACTCAGAATCCCACTTAGGACTTAGGCAAAATTTAAGGTGATATATTATCCGAGTCTTTAGCATTTATGGTCTAATTCAAAAAATCTCTTATCACTTAGGAATTTTCAACTTCAGGGCCAATTTAACACAAGACATTCATTGTAGGTACCTAACAGCAGACTTTAAATTTCGTAACCCGTGTTGCCAAGTAATTATAACCACAAAATGGTTATAGCTAAGTATTGAGGATTTGGGTATGGACCCACAACTCATGACCAAAATGCTCAAATAGGTTTTGTGGGTTATTCTTTTTAACTTGGAATCTAAGAGACCTTAAATCCAATTAGGAATGGGTTCTAGACATTCTCAAGGTGTTTCCCGGCTTGAGGGTCTTTGAATCGTTAAAAGAAATTTTGGATCTCATAAGGAATGGGCACGTAGACATTCCCAAGACACATTGTGGCTTGAGGGTCTGTTGAGACTGAGTGTAAGAAGATGCATGAAAATTTCATTTTATTGACTGAATGAAGAATTGAAAATTGTACAAAGTATATGCTCACCAAAATTGGGACAGATCAAACAAAATAAACTAAAAGAGTAGGCCTTAAAGGGCACTGATAAGCATAAATTACACTAAGAGCAAGTGCATTCTATTATATAGTAATATAGGACTTGAGTCCCAATTGTTGGTCCCACAAGGAATAATAGGTAATTACTAGATTTGTTAAACTTTTGGTTATTTAAACAATCATAGGTGTAAAGAGAAACTCAAAATAAAATCAAACAACAAATAAAGAAAAAAGATGGAAGATTAATCAACGTAGAGATAAATTACTTAGAGGAAAATTAGGGCACACGGTTCACTTGAATTCAATTAACCAAAATTTTACTCATTTATGATGTAAAGTAATTCTCTTGCCAAATTCTCTTAATTACTATTCAGTCCCAATGGTCATGGATAAACAATATTCTATTCCTAATTATTCACCTATTTAGTCATTTAGTTGAATTAACAAGGAATGCATTACGCCTTAGTTTAAGAGATAAACTAACATAATTGTCAATTTAATTGGTAGAATAAATTAATGTTTGATCATTCACCAACCTAATCCTAGGTTTATTATATGAGCCCACTCATTAGTTGTGGATGGCCATCATTCAAATAATGAATTAAAGCATGTCAAAATTGATCAAGTCTTGACAAGAATTCAAGCAATACAATAAACCCAACAAAATTACCTTAATCAAATTCGAATTCAAAACTAATTAATTAGAAAACAAGATTCCCCATAGCCCTATCTATGGAATTAGTTATTCATGTTCAATAACAAACCCAAATCATAATACAAATCCATGGAAGGAAAAAGCTAAAGAAAGGGGAAAAAACTAGAGGGAAGATGATGTGTGAAATCCGCAAGTGTATAGTTTCGTCGTCAAGTAATAAAAAGATCGAATCCACAAGGACTATGTCTATGAATACCAATTAATTAATTAATTCAATTAAATTAAACAAGGGAATATAATTGTTAAGTGATAAGAACGTAGTAACCAAATAATTAAATAAATAAATATTAAAGTGCAAAGTTGAGAACAAAAATAGCAAGTTGTTAAGAAAGGTTTTCAAATTCAAGAAAGCTTCTAAGATTGGGGGTAACCATAATGATAAAAAAATAAATCCTAATTGACAACCCTTTTATTAAAATTGAAATTCAATTGAAGGTGAATTACCCTAAATTAGTTAATGTTCTTTCTCAAGAGATAAGAACTGTGCCCAATTAAACCAATTCATACTCTCGTGGTAATTGAATTTAAATTGAACTATTTATACTTTATGGTAATTCATTAAGTCCTCGAAAGGTTAAACCTACTCTCGTGATTTAAACCTTAAGGTTAATTCTTATGATTCCAACACCTAGGTTCACCTCTCAGTATGTCTCTAAATATCTATGAGATGCAAATATGTGGCCAACAAATTCATATGAATAAGCGCAATAAGGATTGAATTAAAGAACATTCAAGATTAATAAAAAGGATAAATCAAGTCAATTAATCATCATCAATGTACTAAAGGGCATTGCCCAATTCTAGAAACAAAGGGAACTATTCAGACATGGAGAAGAAGAAACAAGAAAACATAATAAAGAACATCCAAACCCGTAGCGAAGGGAGAAGAGAGGAGGAAGATGAAGATCTAGAACCTCCAAACGTGCCTCCTTCAAACAGAAATTAGAACCCTAATATTGTATTCAGAACATCTATATATACCCTAAGGGTCTAACCTGGTCCAAGCCTGTAAAAGGAAATAAAAATGAATTTTAAAAATTGTGTCAGACTGCGATCCATGACTGTGGGGAATTCCACAGCCAGGCCGTGGATCTTGCTGGCTGGGCACACGTTATTACTCTGATTTGTTCCACAACCGTGGGATATTCCACAGCCAGGCCGTGGACTCTTCTGGCAAGCCACGTTTGCTTCTTTACACAGCTGCTCAATCCATGGTTATGGGGCATTCCACGACCAGGCCGTAGATGCTTCTGTCAAGATCCTTTTGTCCCAATTTGCTATCCTTTAAGCTCCAACTTCAATCATGCAAGTTTTTCACCTATTTCTAAGCCAATTTAGCACCAATCCTGCACAACAACACCACAAACAACACAGTTATCCGAACTAAAGGAAAAACAAATAAAAATAAAAATAAAAATACCTAAAAATACATGCAAAACAAGACCAAAATATGATGTTATTTCACATACATCAAAAGAGAAATCAAAATCCTTTTAATGGAGATTGTGATCTTCAAGCATTCAAGAATTATGTCCTATCTTTGATGTCGTCTTCTAGAGATTCCTATCCATCTTCTCTTGTGATTTTTCTTCTAAAACTCTACTGCCACAAAAGTTATTTTTTTAGGTTTAGGGATTCACTGTTATTTATAATAATGAGGGAAAAATGTACGTTTTTACACCAGGAGATCTCACACGGCCGTGTCTAAGCTCGACACTATCGTGTGACCATGAAATTGAGTAGATTCAATGTCAGGGAGACGTGTCTCCCAGAGACACGGTCGTGTTTCCAAGTCTGAGGCATTCCTCAAGTTAGACAGAGTCGTGTCTAACTCAAGAATCGCTTCTGAGTTGACACAGGGTTCTGTCTAAGCCAAAATAATATTCTTTTGCTCTGAAAACGCAATATCTTCGCCTGCTTTCACTCCAAATATGATAAATCCCTTTCAATCTACAAAAATCAGAGAAAATAATAAGAACCCATCTAAAATTCACCAATAAACACAAGTAAATCACCATAATTTATTCGGTCTAAGACTACAAAATATAGACTTATTAAACCCCCACACTTGAGCTTTGTTTATCCTTAAGCAAAGAATAGACATAAAAAATAAGATTAAACTCAGCATCCAGAAACATGAATCAAGGAAAATTTCACAATTTAAGAATTCAATCAAGTTCAACAATCAAATCCAATCCAGCAAGATCATTTAGCACTTAATACAATTAGAGGTTTGGGTCTAACTTGTATCTTTTCTCCTTATTAACCAATTGAGGTCACTCATCTTTCCATCACTCAAGTGTTTAAAGACAAGGAGATCACTCCAGTTTCTCTTGAAAAATTCATTACCATAGGCTTGTTTATCAATCTAATCTTCATTTCCGAATTCACATGCAGCACAAGAATCAAAAGGGCTTCCTTTAGTTGTAACAAGGCCAATGGTAACAATAAAAGGTAGGAAAAAGATAAATAAGGGTAAAGAGTATTCATGGATAAATTGATACAAAATAAAATTAGGTTGAAAAGATGTTAAATAGAACATAATGCATAATGGTATAACCAATTCTCACTTTCAACTCAATATTCTCATTATTTTTCACCAACAATCATTTTCTTTCTTCTTCATTTTCCTCTTTTTTTAGCAATAAACCCTTGAAAACAAAAGCAACCCTTAATGACATTTTAATTAACACATCATTTGTTCCGTTATTCTAAAAAAATCAATGAATTCAACTTAATTATTCAATTAGGTAACCAAAGAAATTAATTTCAGGCCCAAATAGGGCAACTAAGTGATTATTTTCTCAATGCAACTCTGAAAGTCAAGAAAGAATTAAGCCTAATGATGTGTGAAATCCGCAAGTGTACAGTTTCGTCGTCAAGTAATAAAAGATCGAATCCACAAGGATTGTGTCTATGAATACCAATTAATTAATTAATTCAATTAAATTAAACAAAAGAAATATAATTATTGATTGATAAGAATATAGTAACCAAGCAATAAAGTAAATAAATACTAAAGTGCAAAATTAAGAACAAAAATAACAAGTTATTAATAGAGGTTTTCAAATGCAAGAAAGCTTCTAGGATTGGGGGTAACCACAATGATACAAGACAAATCCTAATTGACAACCCTTTTATTAAAATTGAAATTTGTAACACCCCAACTTTTGGGATAAGTACGGTATTGTCCCAAATGTACTGTTTTATCATTTCTGTGAGTTATAAATTGAATTTGACTGTTTTGTGAGTGTATTTGACTGTTGTGTGTGATTTACTTCGAGTCAAGAAAATAATAATTTTCTGGCTGAAAAAATCTTATTTTAATTATTCGGAGCTGGGGGATCTTACTAAACCCAATTTCGATTGATATATATATTAATCTTTTAATTTTTAAGATTTAATTGTGCGATAAAATAATTTTATATTATTATAATATTATTTTATTTGACAGTACCTACTGTCTCAAAAACAGTAGGAATCTGCTCCAAAATGACCATGGACCCTGAAAACTCTGTGAGACCCACGTCTAGAGTAGCAGTCAACGATTCTGAATGGACTGAATTCTAAGCCAATAGGAACAAGTCAACAAAAGTGGCTTGAAAATTCTAAACCAATAAGAATTGATCAAATAAAGAGGCATGGACTTCATTAAGGACCATTGGATGAAAAGCTTGATTAAGATGTTTTTGACCATAACCGTTGATCAAATCAATGGTGTGAGAACAATCCTAATTAAATCACTAAGTGATATCTACCTTAGATTACATCAAGGGCTAAGAGTTAAAGTTAAAATTTAATGGTTAGGATTGAGTCAATAATAGTGGCTTGACTATTTGCTAAGTAGCTAACTAAACCTAATTAAGTTATTTTAATTGCCTAATTAGGAAACTAAGTGAACTAACCTAATTACTAATTAGTTCTAATCTAATTACTAATTAGATATCCTAATTTCATCTAGAAGTCATGACTAAGCATGACTTAAGTAATGACCTAGTTAATTACTTAGCTATGTAATTAGAATATTAATTAAGTGTAATTAGGAAACTTAACCTAAATAACTAGCTATTTAATTAGCATGCAATTAAGCTTTAATTGAAGTCAAACCTAATCCCTAATTTCATAGAGGCCCACGGCCATGTAGTCTTAGGAGGCTTCTCAAGCCTTCTTGAATGGTCTTTTGTGACCATTTGATGACCACATGATGACCATAGGCCATGTGCTTCCTAATGTGAATACACCATGATATTTTAATATCAAACTTATATCCTAATATTACCTACAAACTACCACACGGCTGCACCACTTCATTCACTCTCGTTATTCACTTTTTCACTCACCTAAAAACCTTAGTTTATATTCTCTCAAAAATACCAAGAACCCAAGCACACTTTTCTTTCCATTTTCTCTCTAGTTTTCGGCCCAAGCACCCAATACCACTGATGTGGATATTGGCAAGTGTACCAAATCGACAAAAGTAATAAAGAATGAGTAGAGTGTCGTCCCATGAGAATTAATTTATTAATTACTAAATTCACTAAAAATAATACTATTTAAGCTAACAAAAAGAGAGTTGGTAAAACAATAAAAAGAAAGAATAAACAAAAATAACAAAGCCAAATTTAATTAATTGGGTTGAGTTGGAAAATAATGATATGAAAAGGTTAGGAGTCAGATTTCACTTGAACTTTTTAAATGCATATTCAAATATTGGTTTAATCAAGTCCTAGTCCAATGATTCATAGTCAATTCCTAAAATTAATCAATATCCAATCCCTTGGTATATTAATCCTTTTACACTGTTTAGAATTAACTAATCCCTTAGTCTAATCCCAAATAGAAATGCATTATTAGGAACAAAGGAATTAAAAGAAAGACCACATAACCCACAATGTCTATTCCTAGCGATTACAGAAATTATGGTGCTTATCACAAGTTCTAGATTCATGCAAATTTTTTCAAATCATACATAAACCCAAAAAATCATTCCCAAATTGGCCATATTCAGAAAAGCATTAAGAATAGAGATAAATACGTAAATCATGAAATTGAAGCATAAATTAAACCCATAAAAGAAGTTACATCATCCAAGAACAAGATCCATCATCCCCCTAACAATGAGAAATTAGTTACACATGAAAAAAGAAGAACACAAATGGAAGAATATGACAAACTCCATTGTAGAAAGGTGGAAAGGTTGAAAAAAATTCCTAATCTTCAATCCTAATTGTGCCCACACCACATTAGGGTTTGTGCCTCTTGACGACTGCTGCGTTCTATCCAAGTATCTAAGAGTGTAAAAAGTATAAAAAGATGAAGAGTGTCTTCAATTTGGCAAGACTTTCTTTTTTATAAGAAATTCACGCCGCTGGTACGTGTCCAGCGCTCAGGCGCTCATCTTTCAGCGCTTAGGCGCTGGCCCACTAATTAGGAAATCCATCTGCGCGCAATGTGCGCTCAAGCGGCAATGGCCCAGGGCTCAAGCATTGGGCTTCTGAATTATTTTTCTTATTCTTTTCTGCTCCTCAAATGCCTAATCTTTTTCCATATGCAATTACCTACAAAAAATACATTAAAACACGTAATAAGAACACAATTAAAATAATAAAAAACATAATAAAATTTGAGAACAAAATTAAATCAAAAAGATTAAAAGAGGATGAAAATCCAATATTTTAAACCGTAAAAATATGAATTTTTGCAAGTTCATCACTCCCCCAAACTTAAGCTTTTGCTTGTCCTCAAGTAAAAAGAAAAACAAAACAAAATAAAACAAACTAAAACTCAAACATGGTAATACCGGGTATCAAAAATCATTCATATCCTCAAAAACTACTTCACAATCTAATTTCAAAGTGTCACACATAAACAATCTAATTATCACATCGTCTCTCACATGCAACTCTTATGCACAATTGACTTCCCAAAAATATGAATGAAAGACACAATCACTTCATAAAGTACAAACCCAGATAGATTCATAAAACTGCAAGTGCACATCAAACCCACATCCATAAGGTTGTTTTTCATCTCTCTCTCCACTAATGTAAACAACACACAACCAAGGATCAAAAGAGACTTTACAAAGCTTGTAATGAAAGGCCAAAGGTATGAGTTAAGCAAGAAGTGATAGGAAAATGAAAACAAAAATTGAGATACAAAATCAAGCAAATTTCAAAATTCAAGCCTCAAAATATAAGACAAGTGCAAAATGGAGCAAAAGAATCAATACAACATTCATTTTTTTTCTTTTTTTTTCTTTTTTTCAACAACCTCCATCCCCAAACTTATTTCTTTGCAATACTTTGAGTGGACTTTTTTTTCTTCTTTTTTCTTTTTAAAATTTTTCAGCTCCACAAAACTTCATGCACAAAAATAACAAAGACTTGAATAATAAAATAATACAAGATATGCACTCAACAAAGGTTATGTAAGAGAGGAAAATTTTTTTATGGGTATAGGAAAGGAAAAATGTGGGTAAAAGAAAAGAAATAGAGGCCAAACATACACAACGCTGCAAAAGGGACCTAAGGATGTACCATGTCACAGGTTGGCTTAAAAGGCTCAAACGGTCCAAAGAAGGCCCTTATCATTTCCTTAATCATGCACTGCCTAGGATTTAGCCTCAAGAGAGAATCAAACAACCTCTAGATGTAAATCATCTACACACATGCAATCCCATAAACTTTCTCTAAGCTTGACACGCAATTAAATTCCAAGGTCTATCAATCATAAAGATAGGAAAAACATCCATACACAATTGAAACAATAGAGATAAATGTAACTCATAAATTCTCATGTGCTAACCCAAGAAATCAGATCAATCCACAATTCAAACAATCATTGGATATTCAAATCAACACACCGGCATACACACAATGACTCAAAACGCAATAGGGTGATGGAAACAAAATAAAATAAAATAAAACAAATAATAAATGCAAAAATTAAAAGCTAAAGGAAAGAAGAAAAAATCTTTTTGATGGCCGACAACTATATACATCCCCCTATAAAGGCTTCGAACTCAGGGAGGCACCTAAGCCGACTCAACACTAGCTAATTACAAAACAAAAAAATGTTAGTCAATAAAATAAGAAAATAACAAAATAAAAACAAAAATAAAAATAAAAATAAAAGAGAAAATAAGAGAAAATTTAGGTTGCCTCCCAAAAAGCACTTGTTTAATGTCATTAACTCGACGTTGCCTTTTATTCATCAAGGTGACTTGAAGCAAGAGAAGTAGGATGATATTTTTCTCTTATCAGCTCGTTGCCTCTATACTCTGTCACTGCCTTTAGAATCAATCTGTAATACATTAATGGAAGTTAGAGTTGTATTTACTTGTCTAGAAGACACCTTAGCATTTAAAATCTCATCAGGCCATGGAGGTCTCAATTTTTCAATAGATAAAAGATTAGCTTACAGTGAACCATGGATAATTAGGGGACCTTTCTCTGTACCAGTAATCTCAGAGGTAGAAAGAACTTTCTCCTTTTCATCAACAATCTTCAGAGTGAGAGAATCAACATTAATGGACAAAGAAGAGTTCTTACTATCCAACCCCTTTTAAAATGTACCTTGAATGCAATTAACAGGGGCATAAAGATCTGATGTTGGGGCAGACTTATTAAAAACATTTATAGTCACTTGATCTCCATCTACCCTCAAAATAAGCTCTCCTCTAGGGACATCAATCAACGCTCCTGTTGTTGGTAGGAATGGCCTCCCCAGAATTAACGGGATATCAGCATCCTTGTCTATATCCAAGACTATAAAACCAACTGAAAAAATAAATTTATCAATCTTCACTAACAAATCTTCCACAATACTATATGGATGTCTGACTGATCGATCTGCTAATTAAATAGAAACCATTGTAGGCTTAACTTTATCAATTCCCAACTTGCGCAAGATAGACAATGACATCAAATTGATACTAGCCCCTAAGTCACATAGAGCTTTCTCAACAGTCAGCTTTCCAATGGTGCAAGGAATAGTGAAACTACCTGAATATTTCAATTTTAGTGGCAGTTTCCTCTGAATAATGGCACTGCACTCCTCAGTAAGTGCTACAGTCTCATCTTCTTCCAACTTCCTCTTCTTTGATAGTAAGTCCTTCATGAATTTTGCATAGAAGGGCATCTGCTCAAATGCTTCAGCAAAAGGAATGTTTATCTGTAGCTTTTTGAAGACTTCTAAGAACTTGGAAAACTGCTTTTCTTGAATCTCCTTCTTAAATCTCTGAGGGTATGGAAGTTTAGCATAAAGTGAAGGATCGACTATTTTCTGCTCACATTCCTTCTTCTTCCTCTGCCACTTTGGTTGCTCCTCTATAGCTTCTTCATTATAGCACTCTTGAGATGGGACATTGATGTGTGTGAAATAACATCATGTTTTGTTCTTGTTTTGCATACATTCTTGGGCATTTTAGGCATTTTATTTTCTCTTTTGGTTTGTTTTTCCCTTAATTCGGATAACTGTAGTATTTGTGGTGTTGTTGTGCAGGATTGGTGCTCAATTGGCCTCCAAATGGATGGAAAGCTTGCATAATTAAAGTTGGAGCTTTATGGATAGCAAAAAGGTGCAAAAAGACCATTCCAGAAGGATCCACGGCCTGCCCGTGGATCAAACCATGGCCATGGATCGAGCAACATTTGAAGAAGCATGACAAAAATTGTAGAGAGTTCCACGGCCAGGCCATGGAACTAACCACGGCCGTGGAACTCAAATGATCCAGAACTAACTTTTTGGCAGCAAGATCCACGGCGTGGCCGTGGAATGATCCACGGCCATGGATCGCAGTGCGCAACAGAATTTTAGTTTTTATTTTTTATTTCTTTTAGGGCTTTTTAGCCAATTAAAAACTCTAAATTATAAATAGAGGTTCTGAATGTACAATTGGGGTTCAAATTTGGTTTTGAGGAGGCACATTGGAGGCTCTTGATCTTCATCTTCTCTTTTCTTCTTCCATTGTTACGGGTTTGGGATGTTCTTAAATTTGATTTCTTGTCTCTCATTCTTTATGTCTGAGTAGTTTTCTTTGTTTCTAAGATTGGGCAATGCCCTTTGATACATTGATAATGATTAATTGACTCTGTTTCCCTTTTTATTATTCTTGAATGTTCTTTGATTCAATTCTTATTGCTCTTATTCATGTGAATTTACTGGCCACTTATTTGCATCTCATAGACATTTAGGGACGTACTGAGAGGTGAACCTCAGTGTTGGAACCATAAGAATTGAACTTAAGGTCTAAATCATAAGAGTAGTTTTAGCCTTTCGAGGATTCAATGAATTAACACAAAGCGTAATGGGTTCAATTTAAATTCAATTACCATGAGAGTAGGAATTGGTTTAATTGGGCATGGATCTTGTATCTTGAGAAAGAACATTAACTAATTTAGGGTAATTCACCTTCAATTGAATTTTAGATTTAATCAAAGGGTTGTCAATTAGGATTTGGCTTGTATCATTGTGGTACCCCAATCTTGGAAACTTTCTTGAATTTGAATACCTTTCTTGATAACTTGCTATTTTTGTTCTAAATTCTGCACTTTGATTTTTATTTATTTAATTACTTTGTTACTATGTTCTTCTTAATCAATAATCATATTCCCTTTTGTTTAATTTAATTGAATTAATTAATTAATTGGTATTCATAGACACAGTCCCTGTGGATTTGATCTTTTTATTACTTGACGACGAAACTGTACACTTGCGGATTTCACACACCAAGTTTTTGGCGCCGTTACTGGGGACTGTGTTTTTCTTGAATATCAATTTAATTTTTAATTTAATTATTTTAAACCATTTTTTTTCTTTTTATCATATTCTTACATTCTTGTTTTCTCTTTGACTTTCTACAGGTAATTTCTCTTGTTTATGCAAAGTACTAGACGTTCCGGGACTCTTCCTGAAGCAGATCTTGAAATTGAAAAAACTTTACGTAGAAGGAGAAGACAATAAAGGCAAAGAATAGGAGAAATGCCTGAACTAACACTTGTCATGGCTGAAGCTGAGGATAATAGACCACTAAAAGAGTATGCAGCCCCTAATGCTCGGGGTTTGTGATCTGGAATTGCTCAGCCAGACATTGAAACTAGGCACTTCACCATACCTCCTACCTTACTGTCTATGATAAGGCAGAACCAGCTTGGAGGATTGCCGTCAGAGGATCCTAATGATCATGTGGATATGTTCTTGGAGTTATGTGAGACCCTCAAGATCGAAGGTGCCTCTATTGATGCTATTCGTCTCCGCCTGTTTCCATTATCTTTGAGAGATCGAGCAAGAGCTTGGTTGAAGTCTATTCTCGCTGAGACGATAACTACTTGGGACAAATTGGAGCAAGCCTTCTTGGATAAATTCTTTCCATCTTCCAAGACTGCTCATCTAAGGACCCAAATCACAAGCTTTGTTCAGAAAGATGGCGAGTCATTGTCAGAAGCTTGGGATAGATATAAGGCTTTGCTGGAAGCCTGCCCATACCATGGGTTAGAAAAATAGTTGATCGTTCATACCTTTTACAATGGTTTGGAATATTCTTCGAAGGTGTCTCTTGACTCCGCAGCTAGTGGAGCTTTATTGAATAGAAGGCTGACAGAAGCCTATGAGATCATTGAGAGTGTAGCTTCAAATCATCACCAATGGGCTAATGAAAGAGGCTATAACCCGAGAAAGCTCTCGAGAGGTAAGTTTAAGGTAATTTAATCATGTCAAAATTTGATTCTTTGAATAAACATTTTGACATACTTGAGAAAGCTCATGTTAATGCTATAGGTGCTTCTAATAATTTTTGTAAGATTTGTGGAGCACAAGGACACATAGGTGCTGAATGTCAAGTTGGAATTGGATTCTCACAAGGTGCACCGGTGGAGCAAGTGGAATCATGCCATAATTTCCATGGCTTCAACCAAAAGGGTAGGAATGATCCGTATTCTCAAACTTACAACCCTGGTTGGAGGTCTCATCCTAACTTCTCTTACCGAAATAGTCAGTACCAAGCCGGGAAAGGTAATGCTAAACCCTCTTCTGGAATCCCACAGGTACAAAAATCTAGACTTGAGTCTCTTCTTGAGAATTTTGTTGAGAGTCAGTCTAAGCAAAATGAAGAGTTTAGGCACCATGGGCAAGTAGTGACTGAGGCAATTAAAGAGTTGTCAGCTAAGGTTGACAATTTAGTTATTCATAATAAGATGTTGGAGACCCAGATTGCCCAACAAGCAAGTACTTTGCAGCAAGGTAAGTTTCCTGGTCAACTTGAAGTCAACCTAGGCAATGAACATTGTAAAGCTGTGAGTTTGAGGAGTGGAAAGAAATTAGTAGATTCCTTGGGTAAAGGGAGAATGAAAAAGATAAGGGAATTGAGGATAAAGAGACTAAGACACTACCCTTAAAAGAAGAGGAAACTACTGAGAAGGTGTCTAAGTATGTACCTCCTAAACCTTAACAACCCCTGGTTCCCTTCCCTCAAAGATTGGCTAAGGCGAAGTTAGATAAGCAGTTTGGGAAGTTCCTAGAGGTCCTTAAGAAATTGTACATTAATGTAACCTTCATTAAGGCGTTGAAACAAATGCCTACATATGCTAAGTTTCTTAAGGACATCTTGCCTAATAAGAGGAAGCTCGAGGAATATGAGACAGTAGCTTTAACTGAGGAGTATAGTGCTTTAATTCAAAATAAATTGCCTCCTAAGTTAAAAGATCCAGGTAGCTTCTCTATTCCCTGTTTGATTGGCAACACTAACTTTGATAAAGCTCTGTGTGGTTTGGGGGCTAGTGTTAGTCTTATTCTCCTTTCTGTGTGTAAGAAGTTGGAAGTGGAAGAGCTAAAACCCACAACAATCTCACTTCAATTGGCGAATCGGTCCGTCAAGTACCCTGTAGGCATCTTGGAGGATGTTCCTATCCGTGTTAGTAAGTTTTTCATACCTGCTGATTTTGTTGTCCTTGAAATGGAGGAGGATTCCCAAATCCCAATTATTCTTGGTAGGCCTTTCTTAGCTACTGCTGGTGCTATAATTGATGTTAAAAATGGAAAATTATCTTTAACTGTTGGTGATAATAAGGTTGAGTTTGATATTTCTAAATCTATTAAACAAACTTCTTTTGAGGACTCTTGCTACAAGATTGATTTATTGCACCAGGTAGTGGAAGAAGAGTCCACCAATATTCATTTGGAAGATCCATTGGAGAGATGTTTGGTTGGTGGCGGCTCTATTGATTCTGGAGGATAGGTAGCAGAGTATGCCTGCTTGTTGGAGGCAACCTCGAAAATTCCTCCTTACAAAGCCAAAGTGGAAAAGCTTGAGCCAAAGCCTAAGTCTGAAGATTGGAAAAAGGAAAATGCTCCTAAGGTAGAACTCAAAACTCTTCCTTCCACTATCAGGTATGAGTTTCTTGGTCCCAACTCTTCTTATCCTGTCATTGTTAATGCTAGCTTGGATGAGTTAGAGACTGAGAAATTGCTTAGGGCTCTTAGGATGCATAGAAAAGTGATCGGATATACTCTTGATGATATTAAAGGCTAATGTGTGTGAAACAACATCATATTTTGTTCTTGTTTTGCATGCATTCTTGAGCATTTTAGGCATTTTAGTTTCCCTTTTTAATTTGTTTTTCTCTTAGTTCGGATAACTGCAGTGTTTTTGGTGTTCTTGTGCAGGATTAATGTTGAATTGGCCTTGGATTGAATGGAATGCTTACATGTTTGAAGTTGGAGCTTAATGGATAGCAATAAAGGTGCAAGAAAGGTCATTCCAGAGGGATCCACGGTCTGCCCGTGGTTTCTACCACGGCCATGGTTCGAGGGAATCAAGAAAATGAAGAAAACTGAAACAGACTCAACCACGGCCTGGCCGTGGTGGCACTGTGGTTGAGAGTCAGCATTGGAATTTCCATCTCATAATCAACCACGGCCTGGCCGTGGTGGCCACCACGGCCGTGGTTCACAGCGCGCAGCAGAATTTTAGTTTTTATTCTTATTTCTTTGGGGGCCTTTTGGCCCATGAAAACCCTAGGCTATAAATAGATGTTCTGAATGCAATTAAGGGGGGCTAACCTAGTTCTAAATTTGGTTTTGGAGGAGGCACATTGGAGGCTTGGGTTCTTGATCTTTCTTCCCTCTTCTCTCTTGGATTACGGGTTTGGATGTTTAAGAACATGTTTTCTGATTTCTTCTTCTCTATGTCTGAGTAGTTCCTTTTGTTTCTAGGATTGGGCAATGCCCTTTGATACATTGATAATGATTAATTGAAGTTGTTTCCCCTTTTATTAATCTTGAATGTTCTTTGATTCAATCCTTATTGCTCTTATTCATGTGAATTTGCTGGCCACTTATTTGCATCTCATAGGCATTTAGGGACGTACTGAGAGGTGAACCTAGGTGTTGGAACCATAAGAATTGAACTTAAGGTCTAAATCACGAGAGTAGTTTTAGCCTTTCGAGGATTCAATGAATTACCACAAAGCGTAATGGGTTCAATTTAAATTCAATTACCATGAGAGTAGGAATTGGTTTAATTGGGCACGGATCTTGTATCTTGAGAAAGAACATTAACTAATTTAGGGTAATTCACCTTCAATTGAATTTCAGATTTAATAAAAAGGGTTGTCAATTAGGATTTATCTTGTATCATTGTGGTATCCCAATCTTGAAAGCTTTCTTGAATCTGAATACCATTCTTGATAACTTGCTATTTTTGTTCTGAATTTTGTTTTCTTGATTTTTATTTAATTGTTTTGTTACTACGTTCTTCTTAATCAATAATCATATTCCTTATTGTTTAATTTAATTGAATTAATTAATTAATTGGTATTCATAGACACAGTCCCTGTGGATTCGATCTTTTTATTACTTGATGACAAAATCATACACTTGCGGATTTCACGCTTCAAAGGCATAAATCATTCCTTTTGGATGCATAGAATTTTGATGGAACCTAACCATAAACCCTCAGTTGAGCATCAACGTAGGTTGAATCCTAATATGAAAGAGGTTGTTAAAAAAGAGGTTCTTAAGTTGCTTGATGCTGGGGTAATTTACCCAATGTTTGATAGTGAATGGGTTAGTCCTGTGCATGTGGTTCCTAAGAAAGAGGGGATGACTGTAATTGAAAATGAGAAAAATCAATTGATTCCCACTAGGGCAGTCACAAGTTGGAGGATGTGCATTGATTATAAAAAGTTGAATAGTGCAACTAGGAAAGATCATTTCTCTCTTCCCTTCATTGATCAAATGGTTGAGAGGCTAGCTAGGCATACATACTTTTGTTACTTAGATGGATATTCGGGATTCCACCAAATCCTTATCCATCCTAGTGACCAGGAGAAGACCACATTTACTTGCCCTTATGGCACTTTTGCCTATAAGAGAATGTCATTTGGTTTATGTAATACCCCTGCTACTTTCCAAAGATGCATGACTGCAATAATTTTTGAATTTATTGAGAACATCATAGAAGTTTTTATGCATGATTTTTTAGTATATGGTACTAACTTTGATGATTGTTTGTTTAATTTGTCTAAGATTTTGCAGAGATGTGAGGAGGTTAATCTTGTCTTGAATTGAGAGAAGTGCCATTTTATGGTACAAGAGGGGATAGTGCTTGGACATTTGGTTTCTGGAAAAGGAATTGAGGTGGATAAGGCAAAAATTGAAGTGATTGAGAAATTGCCTCCACCGGTGAATGTGAAGGGAGTGCAAAGTTTCTTGGGATATGCTGGTTTTTACCGGAGATTCATCAAAGATTTTTCTAAAATTGCTAAACCTTTGTCTAATCTCTTGGTAAAAGATGTTCCATTTAATTTTGATAGTGACTGTTTGAATGCCTTTTGCAGGTTAAAAGAAGCTTTGATCACTGCTTTCATTTTGCAAACACCAGATTGGAATCTACCTTTCGAGGTCATGTGTGATGCCAGTGACTATGCCGTAGGAGCTGTGTTGGGGCAAAGAAAGGACAAGAAAGTGCATGCAATTTACTATGCTAGCAAAACACTTGATGGAGCTCAAGTAAACTATGCCACCACAGAGAAAGAGTTGCTTGCAGTAGTCTTTGCTTTTGAGAAGTTTCGATCTTATCTAGTGGGTTCAAAGGTGACTGTGTACACTGACCATTTAGCACTTAGATATCTCATGAGCAAGAAGGAAGCAAAGCCTCGACTTATCCGTTGGATTCTTCTCCTCTAAGAGTTTGATTTGGAGATTCTAGATAGAAAAGGGACGGAGAATCAAGTGACAGATCATTTATCCAGGCTTGAGCAACCGATAATTGGGAAGAGCGAATTGCCTATTAATGACTCTTTCCCTGATGAGCAATTGTTTGTAGTTTTTGCGGAGAATGCTCCTTGGTATGCTGACTATGCAAACTACTTGGTTAGTAAGGTTCTACCTCCTGAGCTTAACTATCAGCAGAAGAAGAAATTCTTCTCAGATCTGAAAAATTTTGTGTGGGATGACCTATACATATATCAGAGGTGTGCTGATGGTATTTATAGGAGGTGTGTTTCTAAGGAAGAGGCTCTGGGTATATTGAGTTGTCATTCTACATCCTATGGAGGACATGCTAGTGCCTCTAAGACGGCAACCAAAATTCTTCAGTGTGGTTTCTTTTGGCCTCATATTTTCAAAGATGCTTGGAATTATGTGTTATCATGTGATCCATGTCAGAGAGCTGGAAGTATCTCCAAGAGGTATGAGATGCTAATGAATACTATTCTTGAGGTGGAGATCTTTGATGTTTGGGGAGTTGACTACATGGGTCCTTTTCCATCCTTCTGCAATAATAAATTCATTCTTATAGCTGTTGATTGTGTATCTAAGTGGGTGGAGGCCATTCCATCTCCAACAAGTGATGCAAAAACCATGATCAAGCTATTCAAAAAGATCATCTTTCCAAGGTTTGGAGTTCCTAGGGCTGTGATCAGTGATGGAGGTTCGCATTTCATAGAGAAACAATTTGAGAACCTCTTGAAGAAATATGGAGTCACTCATAAAGTTGCTACACTTTACCATCCTCAGACTTTTGGTCAAGTGGAGGTGTCTAATCGTGAGATAAAGAGTATTTTGGAGAAAACTATGTCTAGCTCCAAAAAGGATTGGTCTTTGAAGCTTGATGATGCTCTTTGGGCTTACCGTAATGCTTACAAGACTCCCATTGGGATGACACCCTTTCGACTGATTTATGGGAAGCCCTGCCATCTACCCATTGAGCTTGAATATAAAACCTTTTGGGTTATTAAGCTTCTGAATTTTGACTTAAAAGCGGTAGGAGAAAAGAGAAAGCTTCAACTTCATGAACTTGATAAGATGAGATTAGATGCTTATGAGACTGCCAAGTCATACAAGGAAAGAACCAAGAGGTGGCATGACAAGCATATTCTTCGTAGAGAGTTTCGTGAAGGAGAACTGGTGCTTCTTTTCAATTCTAGATTGAAACTCTTTCCCAGAAAACTTAAGTCAAGATGGTCAAGGCCATTTTTTGTGAAGAAAGTGTTTCCCTATGGTGCTGTGGAGGTTTGTAATAAAGAGCGAGGGACTTTCAAGGTTAATGGTCAGTGGTTAAAGCATTATCTAGCGGAGGAGCAATTTGAGAAGAGGATGAACATTGCCCTCAGTGACCCAACTGCAGAGTGATGAAAGCATAGGAGTCGAGCTTATGACTTTAAACAAGCGCTTCTTGGGAGGCAACCTAAGTTTTCTTATTTTTCTGTTTTATTTTATCTTTTTCTTTTAATTTTATGTGTTAGATTGTTGGTTTGATGTTTGTCTTTTGGATTTTGTTTAGGTTTGACCCTTTTTGAAGATAAATTTAGAAGAAGAGAGAAGTCAGAAGGTTCCACACCCTGCCCATAGAAAATTCCATGGCCATGGAATGCAAACCAAAGGAGAATGTATAAGTCAGAGATATCCACGGCCTGGCCGTGGATAGATCCATGGCCGTGGATCTCAGTTCTTCAAAAAAAAAAAAAACAAAGTCAGAGAACTCCACGCCCTGGCCGTGGATAAAACCACGGCCGTAGAACTCTCTATTCAAAAAAACAAAAAAAAGGGCGGCAAGTCAGTAGCTTCCACGGCCTGGCCGTGGAACCATTCACGGCCGTGGATCGCTGCTGCCAGTTTTAAAATCCACGGTCTCTCTTCCCCTTCCTTTATTTCACCATTTCATCTTTGTTTCTTCTCCTTCTTCTCTCCCTCATCCTCCATTTCCATCCTCCCAAATCTCCATTAATCCTTATTTCCCTCACAACCAAGCATTAACCATCTTCTTCCTCCTTCTCAAAGCCAACCCTTCACCCCCATTCTCCCTCCTTCTCTTTCTTCCTTTTCCACCATAGCTACCATAACCCCCCATACCCAAACCTTCAAAACTACTCTTTTACTCCACAAACCACCCTTTTCTTCCATTTTTTTTTACCCTTTCTCACTTTCCTAACCTCTACCCAACCATTCCCTCCTTCCATTTTGAAAAACCCCAAATTTGGCAAATTTGCCTCAATACGTGAATAGTGCTGCACAATGGGGAATTTTTGCTTTGTGCTTGTTGATTTGGTTTGGATTAGCAGGATGACGAACAAGCGTTAGCGGGGATAAGCTGGTTCAAGCTCAAGGACATGGGGAAGAGGCACTGCTGCTCCAATAGGTAATCCCCCTAATCCCTATGGTTTTAATTTTAGGAATAATGAGCAGAGGGATCGCTACAATGTGCTAGTGAATAGAAGGATCGTTAGCACTAGGTATATAGATGATGTTGTTCTTGATACCTTAGGCTTGCGAGATGACTTTGATTGGATGCCAGATAGGGCAGGATGGACTTATTTTTTGAATTTAAAGTATCCCACTTACACTGAGCTTACATTGGAGTTTCTTAGTTCTGTTGAGGCTCATATCCTTCAGGGGGAAGGCTGCACTGAAGGCCGAATCACTTTCCAGCTGTTCAATAATGAGCATTGTTTAAATTTGGAAGAATTTAATGAGATTTTTGGATTGCTTATTGGGGGGAAAGGAGGCACCCAAGTGGATTTTTCGCAATTTCTTTTTGGGCTGATGTCTCTTGTGGAATAGGTGCATATGATTCCTCAAATTGTAAGGCATCTTTTCTGCCAAATCCTTGCCTTCGCTATCTTCACCGTATCATGGCTCATACTCTATTTGGGCGTGGGGATAGTGATGGCATTGTCCATGCTGATGAACTTGCTTTTATGTAGGCCATTCTTAATGATGTCAAAATAGACACTGGATCTTTTCTTGCTAGGCATCTGCTTAGGGTAGGTAGGGCCCAATCGGGGACTATTGTTATTGGTGGGCTTATCAGCGCGATAGCCAATTTCTTTGAATATGATTTAGATGGTCTAGAGGCAGTTAGAGGTAACTCTAGGATTGATCTACAGTCTTGTTTAACAATTAAGATGATTGTAAAAGAGGATGGAATTTACTGCCTCTGTCTGAATGATAGAGCTCAACCCCTACCCATTCCTAATCCTCTTGCTATCATTGTGCGCAACCGTGCAAATTGGTGCAACCCTGGGAGTGTAGCAGATGAAGCAATTGATGTTCAGTGGCCCCTTCACCCTCCACCAAGGGTAGGCACCTCTCGTCCTTCTTCTTCTTCTTTTGCAGGTCCTTCGGAAGATGGTCTGACACGAATTTATGCTTCTCTGGAGGAACTTCATGCTGAGCAGGCGCAGCAGCGCCACTTGCTAGAGGAGCTTCGTCAGCAGGGGCAGGCTACTCATGGCTGCAAGCAAACCTTGGAGAGGACGGTTCAGAGTATGGAGAGCATGGTCTGGGCCATTCATAGTTGGCATCTGAGTCAACATCATTTTCCACCACTGCAGTGAGTTCTTTTCTTTTTTTCCCTTCTCTAGTTTTAAACTTTTACATTGGGGACAATGTAAGTTCTAAGCTTGGGGGGAGTATTTTTATTTTCATATTAATCATTAGTTTCATGCATTCTCATATCTTATTTTGCATTGCATCTTCTTGTTGTTCTTGTTGCATTTTCACACCATCCTATCTCTCAGCTTTTTGGTTGAACTTGTTTCCCTCTCTTTTGAAGATTTTGATATAGTATTAATTTGGAACCCAATTTGTTGATTCTTATGGTAGGCAACAGGCATTGTTTTAATTGATAGTAGAGGTGATCTTTCGATAGTTGATAATTAGCATATGTTCTCTGAATTTGTGCTTCTCATTGAATTTTGAACCTCTAAATGTGAGTTTTGAGCCTATATGGGATTTATGCACTATATTATTTTTGCTCCCATTCTTTGTGTTGAGTGATATTCCTTATTGATCTTGTGCTCTAGAACTTGATTTGAAACCATTTTGAGGCAAAATTTTTGGTTGTATGCTTGAATGTGATTAAGGCATTTTAGGTATTTTTCTAGCCTTCTGAAATAATTGTCACACTTTCATACACTAGTTGCCCATTTTGAGCCTATTGCATAATTGTTTTCCTTGATGCCTATGATGATACATTGTTGGTAATCATTTAGAATATTAAATAGAGCAAATTAGGTTTGAAAGTTGTGTGAAGTTGTGTTGGGAATCATAGGATTTTGACCTTTCCCTTTCTCAAGTGAAAAAAGAAAAAAAAATCATGAGATTAAAGGTTGAAAAGGATGAAGAGAAAGAAAGGAAATAAAAGTAAAGAAAAAAATGCTTGGAAATGTGAGTTATGTTTTTTATTGAAAAAAAATTAATTACCTTTGCCCCATTTATATTCTATTGTATTTCTGGTGCTTATTGAAAATTTGGTTAGCCCTTTGTGCATACCTTCCTTTCTCTACCTTACCTAACCTCATTTCCATGGCCCCATTACAACCCTTGAAAGACCTTTTGATTCTTGTATGCATGCTAATTATTAGTGGAAATTTGGTTTCTTATCAAGCATATAGAAGTACATTTTCTTTGAAGGATTTTGAGCGTATTGTTTTCAACCTTAAACACTTTGAGTGTGGTTAGTGGAGTGCACTTAATTCAATCAGTGAGGATGCATGATTTCTGAGAACTTAGCCTTTAATTGAACTTGATTTTGATTACTTCTCAGATTTTTGGTTTGCCTTAGCCTATTACCTGGATAATTATTTTCTCGGATTCCTCATTCATTATTGTCTCTTGATCCCACTTCTTGGTTTAGCCTTAGTTATTGCTTGGGGACAAGCAAAATCTTAAGCTTAGGGGGATTGGATGTGTGTGAAACAACATCATATTTTGTTCTTGTTTTACATGCATTCTTGGGCATTTTAGGCATTTTAGTTTCTCTTTTAGTTTATTTTTCCTTTAGTTCGGATAACTGCAGTATTTGTGGTGTTGTTGTGCAGGATTGGTGCTCAATTGGCCTCCAAATGGATGGAAAGCTTGCATGATTAAAGTTAGAGCTTTATGGATAGCAAAAAGGTGCAAAAAGACCATTCCAGAGGGATCCACGGCCTGCCCGTGGATCAAACCATGGACATGGATCGAGCAGCATTTGAAGAAGCATGACAGAAATTATAAAGAGGTGAACCTAGGTGTTGGAACCATAAGAATTGAACTTAAGGTCTAAATTATGAGAGTAGTTTTAGCCTTTCGAGGATTCAATGAATTACCACAAAGCGTAATGGGTTCAATTTAAATTCAAGTACCACGAGAGTAGGAATTGGTTTAATTGGGTACGGATCTTATATCTTGAGAAAGAGCATTAACTAATTTAGGGTAATTCACCTTCAATTGAATTTCAGATTTAATAAAAGGGTTGTCAATTAGGATTTGTCTTGTATCACTGTGGTACCCCAATCTTGGAAGCTTTCTTGAATTTGAATACCTTTCTTGATAACTTGCTATTTTTGTTCTAAATTCTACACTTTGATTTTTATTTATTTAATTACTTTGTTACTACGTTCTTCTTAATCAACAATCATATTCCCTTTTGTTTAATTTAATTGAATTAATTAATTAATTGGTATTCATAGACACAGTCCCTGTGGATTCGATCTTTTTATTACTTGACGACGAAACCGTACACTTGCGAATTTCACACACCAGACATCTGTAACAGGAACATCAATTTCCTTAACTGGTCCATCCAAAGTCTTACCGCTTCTCAGTGTAATTGCATGACATTGCTCCTTTGGATTGACAACAGTATCAATTGGGAAGGCGCCTGGAGGTCTCTCTTGAAGCTGTTTCGCTATTTGCCCCACTTGATTCTCAAGACTTCTAATAGCGGCCTCATGATTCTTAAAATTAGTTCTTGATTTCTCCATAAAAGCTGAAGTCTGTTGCATAAAAATAGAGGTCTGCAAAGAAAGTTTCTCCATTGCAATCTCAAGAGGAGACTTCTGTTCGGGCTAAGCATTCAATGGTACAGCTTGATTCTTCCAAGAGAAATTGGGACGATTCCTCCATCTTGAATTATAAGTATTAGAATAAGGATTACCTTGTGGTCTTGAAGGATTACTCATATAGTTCACCTGCTCTGAAATGTTGATACCTGAATTCCCTACCTCACATTGACCATTGACATGGTGACCTCCACAAAAATTACAAGTCAGACCTTGATGATTAACTGCATTTACCTGTAAATTACTAACTTGCTTAGTAAGGTTGATAATGTGTTGCAACATAGTCAGATTCTGAGCAAGTATAGTATCAATAACACCAAGCTCCAACATTCCCTGTTTAATTGTTGCTCTCCCACTAGGCAACTGATATTCACTGGTCGCCACGGTCTCAAACAGTTCTTGAGCTTCTTTACTAGTTTTAGTATTTAAAGATCCGCCTGCAGATGCATCCAACATAGCCCTGGTAGGATGATTTAAACCATTGTAGAAAATTTGCACCTGCTGCCAAACCTCAAATGCATGATAAGGATACCTTCTTAATAGCTCCTTGAATCTCTCCCATGCTTTATAAAGAGATTCTTCTTGATTTTGAGTGAAACAAGCAATCTCACCCCTCATCTTCACAAACACTGATGGAGGAAAGTATCGAGTCAAAAATTTGCTAACCAGATCCTCCCAAGTAGAAATGCCCCTTGTGGCTGGGCTTGTAGCCAGCTCTTTGCTTTGTCTCTGAGAGAAAATGGGAATAGTCGTAATCTAATGGCATCATCAGTAACGTCATTATACTTAAAAGTATCGCAGAGCTACAAGAAATTCACAATATGCAAGTTTGGATCTTCTGCACGGCCTCCCCCAAACTGATTCTGTTGCACCAGCTGTAGAAGTGCTGGTTAAATCTCAAAATTATTAGCCTGAATAGCAGGGCGCACAATACTAGTAAAAATATTTTTAGCAGATGGAGTAGCATAATCAACCAAAGTGCGTCTTCACTCTACAGTTACAACTATTTCTGCCATATTTTCTTCTGCTACTTCAAGCTTCTTCCTCTCTCTAGTTGCTTTCTTGTTCGCTCTAGCTGTTCTCTCAATCTCTGGATCAAAAAATAATTTTTCTGATTTCAAAGAACCTTGCATAAACAAACAAACAAGCAAACTAGAGTGAAGTAAAGAAAGAAATTAAAAATAAAAATAAAATAAAATAAAAATAAATGACTAATAAAAATAAACAAAGAAAATAAAAATAAAAGAAACAAATTAAAAAGAAAATTAAATGAAGAAAAATGAAATTAAAAAATATTATCTATAATTAAAAGAAAATTTAAAGAAAAATAAATAAAAATAAAAATAAACAATTAAAAATAAAATTAAACAATTAAAAAAATGCTTAAATTAGTGTCTTTTCAACTACTATTTAATATTAAAAACAATAATCCTCGAACAGCGGCGCCAAAAACTTGATGTGGATATTGGTAAGTGTACCAAATCGACAAAAGTAATAAAGAATGAGTAGAGTATCATCCCACGAGAATTAATTTATTAATTACTAAATTCACTAAAAATAACACTATTTAAGCTAACAAATAGAGAGTTGGTAAAACAATAAAAAGAAAGAATAAACAAAAATAACAAAAGACAAATTTAATTAATTGGGTTAAGTTGAAAAACAATGATATGAAAAAGTTAGGGGTTAGATTTCACTTGAACTTTTTAAATGCATATTCAAATATTAGTTAAATCAAGTCCTAGTCCAATGATTCATGGTCAATTTCCCAAAATTAATCAATATTCAATCCCTTGGTATATTAATCCTCTTACACTATTTAGAATTAACTAATCCCTTAGTCTAATCCCAAATAGAAAGGCATTATCAGGAACAAAGGAATTAAAAAAAAACTACATAACCCACAATGTCTATTCTTAGCGATTGCAGAAATTATGGTGTTTATCACAAGTTCTAGGTTCATGCAAATTTTTTCAAATCATACATAAACTCAAAAAATCATTCCCAAATTGGCCAAATTCAGAAAAGCATTAGGAATAGAGATAAACACATAAATCATGAAATAGAAGTATAATTAAACCCATAAAAGAAGTTATATCATCCAAGAACAAGATCCATCATCCCCCTAACAATGAGAAATTAGTTACACATGGAAAAAGAAGAACACAAAGGGAAGAATATGACAAACTCCATTGTAGAAAGGTGAAAAGGTTGAAGAAAATTTTTAATCTTCAATCCTAATTGCGCCCATACCACATTAGGGTTTGTGCCTCTTGACGGCTGCTGCCTTCTATCCAAGTGTCTAAGAGTGTAAAAAGTATAAAAAGATGAAGAGTGTCTTCAATTTGGCAAGATTTTCTTTTTTATAAGAAATTCACGCTGCTGTTACGTGTCCAGCACTCAGGCGCTCTTCTTTCAGCTCTTAGGCGCTGGCCCACTAATCATGAAATCCATCTGCGCATTGCGCGCTCAAGCGGCAATGGCCCAGCGCTTGAGCGCTGGGCTTCTGAATTGTTTTTCTTATTCTTTTCTGCTCCTCAAATGCCCAGTCTTTTTTCATATGCAATTACCTAAAAAAAATACATTAAAACACGTAATAAGAACAAAATTAAAATAATAAAAACATAATAAAATTTGAGAACAAAATTAAATAAAAAAGATTAAAAGAGGATGAAAACCCAATATTTTGAACCATAAAAATATGAATTTTTGCAGGTTCATCAACCACCACCTATCTTCTATAATTTTATCTCTTAGCTTTTCCTAAACACTTTTCATTTAGAAGCTTTTGTCAAAAACCTACTCCTTCTACTCCAAAATCCAAGCTTTTGTTTTCTTTCCTAAAGATAAACTTTGATTTTTATGGTTTAAAATTTAGTTTGTGATTTTGCTAAACCATGTTTGTTCCATGGTTTTCCATTATGAAGCCTTGTATGTGATTTTACTTATTGTTTAAGAATTTTAAGGATTTATTTTGAGAGCTACACGAAAATCAAAGAAGAGGAGGAGACTAGAGGATTCTTGTCTTCAAGAGGTAAGAGGGAGATTTAATCTCATCAACCTTGTGTGGTGATGAGAAAATGGATTGTTTGTGTGTTAAGAATCCATAAGGATTCATTTATGTGTTTGTTTAATGTTTTTCTATTTGTGATTGATTTTAATTGTATGCATGTCTATAGCTTTAAAATATATTGCATGTGTTTATAGATGTATAAGTATTAATGTACGATGTGAATAACATGTAAGGATTGCATGAGTGTTCCAAAGAATACACATGAGGCTCACGGCTTCTCCAAGAAAAAGAGAACCAAAATGTTCTCAACCAATTTCTAAAATAATGATTTAATGAATCTAGGTAAAATAATGAATTTGAGAATGATTTAGATTGATTTTGGCCAACATGCCATTTAATGTACATTTGAATTTCAAATTTATTTTCTAAGGTAGGTTAAGTAGCTAATTAGAATTTTTAATTAGAAGAATTTATTTTAAGTAAGAATTAAAGCGAACACTTGAAAAATACTAACGTAGAGCTCACTCTCTGAGTTTTGAAGCGCGTTAGCAAGTTTCAAGGTGTAAGTAATGGTTAAGGTTAAAATGAACAACATTTAGAGAAAAATGTCAAAAATACCATTTAATGATTTTCTAGGAAAAATGCTGTCAAAATTTACTAAAATTAGACAAATAAAAAGAAAAAGTACCCTAGTATGTTTATAACGTATAAAAATATTTTACATAGTTTAAAAGTACTAGAAATAGCTTACACATATTTAAACTAATGATTTTTAAGCTATATGGTCAAGAAAACTATTTAAAAATCTTACACGATTGAGAAAATGATTTAAAAACATTATGCAATGTTCAAAAATATCAAAATATATTTACGCGATTTAAAAACATTTATAAAAGTGACGCGATTGTGAAAATGTGATAAAATTTCTACGCGACTAAATGGAACAGTGAGTTTTACTGTCGGGCTAAAGTGGAGGACCCGGATATGTTGTGAGATAGTACTGTCAAGTGGAGACATACTATATTTTGAAATATTGTGACTGAGAGTATTTTCGTAAATATGATAATATATTAAGACTAAGGGTAGTTTTGAAATTGTGATTCTTAATCATGCATTGAGTTGTGTCAATTTAGTTAAAAATTGGCGATTGATTGATGAGATGAATTACACTGTGTTGTGGGTGAGATAGGCGTAGTGTGGTTCATTATTTGAACTTGGAGGCGTTAGTATGCGGAGAATTCCACATGCAGACAGTTGGTAGCTCCTCTGCGTCGTGGTAACGGGCAACACACCAATGATCTCGACAAGCGCTATTCTTAATTGAGATCTTGTGGAGACTATTTGATACAATGCCTGTAGTGCACGATGTTTTAGACTGTGTACTACTACACGATGTTTTGGACTGTGGACTATAGACATTACGTTAGATAGTGTAATAGTTTGGTTGGGCAGCCTGGGTTACTGATAGTTCTTTTCAGATCATTCTCTCTAATATCTGTGTTTAGCTCCATGGAGTAGGAATAAGTCAGTGTGCATTAGCATCCATAATCTGCATTTCAATGTTTACTATAACCTGTGATAGCATATATGATGTGTTAATTTGAGGTACTGTATATGATATGATTATATGTGTTATTATAATATTTGTTTGTATTGTCATTTTCTTTATTGTCATGCTGGTAATGATATAGATTGTCTCACCTCTCTATACGTATTTCTCTGTATTATTATTATATTCCATAAAGAGATTGAGGAAGAGGAAGAGGAACAGCCTCTTGATATTCAATATCTAAACAAACGCTAGCCGAGGGAGCAGTGCGAGGACGGCGAGCCGATAGATCACCCCTACCATCTGGATTGATCTTGTGATCATGGCGTTGCCTGGATTCTTTGGTTTCGTGAGATTAGATTTTCATGGAGGTTCGGAGGCCTGGCGATTGCGTGAGGATAGAGGATCGATAGTTTATGTGGGATGTCTGACAGTGTTTTTGTGTAGAGAGTTTGATGGGGAGATTATCTTTACTACTACTTTGTATTTACATCTTGAGTTGCCTTTGACTCTTAGGCGTTATTGGGGAGGAATTTTCCATGCGCCTAGCGAGCTTAGTAGTGAGTCGACAGCACGGACTCAGGTCCGTAGAGCTGCGAGACATCCGGGATTTCTGCTATCCGATGATCTCTCTGAGAGTGATCCTTCGGAGTGTTAGGAATCTTTGATGTGCACTTGGGCATGTTATGTTTTAGTTTATGCTGACACTTTACTGCTTTGCTAAATATTTGTAGTTCTAAATTATTTGTATATTTCAGACAAAATCATATGTATATTATGGTGTGTTTATGTTTTATCGTATTTTGTGTTCTGTATTATTTTATTTAACGTTATAAGTATAAAAGGAAAAAAAATTTATCACTAATATTATTTATGAATCAAACGTTTTACAACTTGGGTAAGAATTTTATTTTATTTTATTTTATTGCATTAAAAATGTGACATCCCCACAAGGGTGTTGCAAAATTCAATTGAAGGTGAATTACCCTAAATTAGTTAATGTTCTTTCTCAAGAGACAAGAACCATGCCCAATTAAACTAATTCCTACTCTCGTGGTTATTGAATTTAAATTAAACTCATTACGCTTTATGGTAATTCATTGAATCCTCGAAAAGCTAAACCTACTCTCGTGATTTAGACTTTAAGTTCGATTCTTATGGTTCTAACACCTAGGTTCACCTCTCAGTACATCCCTAGATATCTATGAGATGCAAATATATGGCCAACAAATTCACATGAATAAGTGCAATAAGGATTAAATCAAAGAACATTCAATATTAATAAAAGGGGTAAACAAAGTCAATTAATCATCATCAATGTATTAAAGGGCATTGCCCAATCCTAGAAACAAAAGAAACTACTCAGACATGGAGAAGAAGAAATAATAAAATATATTCAAGAACATCCAAACCCGTAATCCAAGAGAGAAGAGAGGAGAAAGATCAAGATCAAGAGCCTCCAAGTGTGCCTCCTTAAACCAAATTGGAACTCCTAAACTGTATTCAGAACATCTATTTATACCCTAAGGGTTTTAATTAGCTAAAAGGCCCCAAAAGAAATAAAAAATAAAACTTAAAAACTAATGCGTACTGTGATCCATGGCCATGGTACATTCCACAGCCAGGTCGTGGTACATTCCACAGCCGTGGGACATTCCACAGTCATGCCGTGGATCTTGCTGGATGGGCACACGTTGTTTCTCTGATATGTTCCACGACCATGGTGCATTCCACAGCCAAGCCGTGGTACATGTCACGGCTGTGGAGAATTCCACAACCAGGCCGTTGACTCTTCTGTCAAGTCACATTTGCTTCTTTGCACAGTTGCTCGATTCATGACCATGGTGCATTCCACGGGCATGCTGTGGAACTCTCTAGAATGAGTCTTTTCCCCCAATTTGCTATCCGTAAAGCTCTAACTTCAATCATGCAAGCTTTCCATCCATTCCAAGGCCAATTGAGCACCAATCCTGCACAATAACACCAAAAACACTGCAATTATCTGAACTAAAGGAAAAACAAATAAAAAGAGAAATTAAAATGCCTAAAATACCAAAAAATGCATGCAAAACAAGAAAAAGATATGATGTTATTTCACACACATCAAATCCCCCCAAGCTTAAGATTTTGCTTGTCCCCAAGCAATAACTAAGGCCAAGCCAAGAAGTGGGATCAAAAGACAATAATGAATAAGGAACCCGAGAAAACATCCAACCAAGCAATAGGCAAAGGCAAACCAAGAATTAGATAGGTAATCAAAATCAAGTCCAATTAGAGGCTAAAGTTCCCAGAAATCATGCTCCTCACTAAATTAGGTTCACTCCACTAACCACACTCAAAATGTTTAAGGGTGAAGACAATGCGCTCAAGATTCCTCAAAGAAAAAGCACTTCCATAAGCTTGATAAAAAATCAAATTTCCACTAATAATCAGCATGCATGCATGAATCAAAAGGTCTTTCAAGGGTTGTAATGGGGCCATGGGAATAATGTTAGGTAGGGTAAAGAAAGGAAGGTATGCACAAGGGGTTAACAAAATTTTCAATAAGCACAAGAAATCCAATAGAATATAAATGGAACAAAGGCATTTTTCAAGCATTTCTTCCTTACTTTTCCTTCTTCTCTTTCTCTTCTTTTTCAAGCTTTCATCTCATGATTTTCTTTTATTTGCTCTTTTTTATATTTTTTTCTTTTTTTTTTCATTTGAGAAAGAGAATGGTCAAAAACATATGATTCCTAACACAACTTTACATAACTTTCAAATCCAATTTGCTCTATTTAATATTCTAAATGATTACCGACAATATATCATCATAGGCATCAAGAAAAATAATTATGTAATAAGCTCAAAATGGGCAACTAGTGAATGAAAGTGTGACCATTATTTCAGAAGGCTAGAAAAAATACCTAAGATGCCTTAATCACATTCAAGCATGCAAACAAAAATTTCGCCTCAAAATGGTTTCAAATCAAGTTCTAGAGCACAAAATCAATGAGGAAATATCACTCAACACAAAAAATGGGAGCAAAAATCATATAGTGCATAAATCCCATACAGGCTCAAAACTCACATTTAGAGGTTTAAAAATCAATGAAAAGCACAAATTCAGAGAACATATGCTAATTATCAACTATCAAGAAATCACCTCTATTATTAATTAAAACAATGACTATTGCCTACCACAAGAATAAACGAATTGGGTTCCAAATTAATAACATCTCAAAATCCTCAAAAGAGAGGGGCACAAAGTTCAACCAAAAAGCTGAGAGATATGATGATGTGAAAATGTAACATGAAGATGCAATGCAAAATGAGACATAAAAATGCATGAAACTAATGATCTAAAATGAAAATGAAAATACCCCCCAAGCTTAGACTTTACATTATCCCCAATGTAACAATCTATAACTAGAGAAAGGATAAAAGAAAAGAACTTACTAACAGCGGAAGAAAATCTTTTAGTGTTCAATCCATGGCCATAGAATTTTTCATAGGCTAGGTGTGGAACTTTCTGACTTCACCTTCCTTCTAATTTGAGCTTCAAAAAGGGTCAAACCTAAACAAGATAATGAGATAAAGATCAAACCAACAATCCAACACATAAAATCAAAAGAAAAAAAAATTTAAAGAAAAAAAATAAAGAAACTTGGGTTGCCTCCCAAGAAGCGCTTGTTTAAAGTTATTAGCTTGACTTTGATCTGGTTTCTATGCTCAGGTGATGTCAACGGAGTAGTGCTTAATCCCCACTCTTTCAAAGTGTTTCACCCTCTGGCCATTTATCATGAAAGGCTCATGGCCTTCTTTTTTCACCTCAAGCACACCGTAGGATAAAACTTGAATAATCTTATATGGTCTTGACCATTTTGACCATAACTTACTAGGACAGAAACGTAGAAGCGAGTTATTGACAAGAACTTTATTCCCAAATTTAAATTCACGCTTCTCGACACACTTGTCATTCTGCTTCTTAGGTCCTCTCTTGCAGGACTTGGACTTCTCAAATTTTGTGGTATCCTTGGACAAGGAATTTCAAAAATTTGCTACCAAAATTAGCTACGGAATTTTTTGGTAGCTAATCCATAGCTAATTAGCTATGGATTAGCTACGAAAAAATTTTCAGTAGCTAAATTTCGGATGAATGAAAAGAAAATATTTATCAAGCAAATAGCTACAAAATAGCTACAATTTAGCTACAAAATTTAGCTACGAAAATTTTGGTAGCTAATCCGTAGCTAATTAGCTACGGATTAGCTACAGGATAAAATCGGTAGCTAACTTTCATATACACGAAAAAATAAAAATTATCAAATAAATAGCTACAAAATAGCTACAGTTTAGCTAAGAAATGTACTTATTTTGTAGCTAATCCTTAGCTAAATTAGCTATGGATTAACTACAAAAATAAATTCCTAGCTAATTTTTAATTACATACAAAAAAAAATTATTAATAATCCTAGCTAATTTTATGGGCGCCAGCCCTTCCCTCCTCCTACTTTCCCAATTTCCATTTCACTTTAATCTCTCTCTGGTTGCCCGCTCCTATCCTGCCCTCCCTCCCTCTCTCTCATTCTCATCTCTCATCAACGAAGCTACTTGCTACTCTCTCTTTCGTTGCCCGCTCCCTCCTGCCCTCCCTCCCTCTTTCTCATCAACGAATTTCCCTAACATTGGAACTACAACTTATACATCTGGGTATCCTCGACCATGACTCTAATTTCCCCATTCGGGTTGCCCTCCCTACAAGTTTGTACCTATTCCTATTCAAAGAGAACTTTCTCATCCCTAAGATTGTTTGCTAAAATCCTTCTCGCAGGGCCATAGCTTCTGAAGTGAGGCTAGATCTAGCATGGGTTCTCTTCGTGAAGCCAAAGATAGGAGTCCCGTGTTCATCTCTAGAAATGTAAAACCACTTTCTGACCTTTCAAAATTGTAATACTTTTCGTCTTTGATAAGATCTGTTCTATTTAATTAGTTATCAAAATAGAAATGATATTTTCACATAATTTCCTCTTACATAATTGTTTAAGGTGAAATTCTGGCTTAGACTCAATTCATACATGATGTGGATCAAGCTAATAAAATGATGATTCTTCATGTGGCTTTTTTAAAATTTGACCAAAAAATATTTAAGCAAGTCTGGTGCTATTCAAATAGAATTAGCCAAGCTATAGACGTTTGACTGTGAAAGCCAATTGACCTTTGCTTACCTAGCAAGTAAGTTAAGACCAAATGTTCAATTGTTACTGAATGTGAGAGTATGTAGGTGTAATCATAGGAGAAAAGTTAGGCCCTTGTTCACTTCGATAACAGACCTATATGTAGGCATCTTTTAGTGTTCCCACTAGGCCAAAGATCATATAATGTGGAATAGAAATCTATGGAAAGTGCATGAGAAATATCCATCAAACTCGGATAATTTGTTTAAAGGTACATTACCGAGGGACAGAATGCAAAAGGAGCAGACTCTTTTGGAAGGACAAGAAAATGACCTTGGTGAGGTTCCTCCCCACGTCTCCACATAACACCTTTGCTAGGTCATTTAAAGGAGAAATTCATAGTTTTTTCTCAATATAAATGATTTTCCTTACACTGGGATAATAATTATCATCTAATTATAGAATTTCTAAGATATTTTTTATGAGTTTATATTTATAGGATTCATTTGATGAGCTCATTTTTTAAAACTTGTGATTAGAAAATAACTTATTAGCATTAGTAAATGTTGTCATATATATACCTGCTAATGATTAGAAAAATAACTTATTAGTATTTCCTTCCTTATCAATCTTTGCTCCCTTCGAAATGCATACACAGTAAAACTTTAGTTTTTTTTTTTTTACCTTTCCTCTTTTTTTTAATGTTCGATTAACGTGTTACTTCTTTTTATTCTAATTGGTGTGAGTTTTCCCCTTAAAGATTTGTTCTTTCAATTAGCTTTGTTGATTTTTTGGTTATTGAAGGTGGACTTTTTTATTTTTGTTTTTATTTTATTTTGGTATTTTCTTTCTCAAAGTTGAGTTATTGAAGTGACTGGAGCTCCTAGGACACTTTATGCTAATGAGACCTTCCAGCTTCAGGTGGATTTTCTGGAGCATTACCTAATAGAAGCTCCACAGGTTATTATTCATAAGCCATAGGATTCTCTTTAACATATGTAAATTCACCATTTTCGTCGGCTTCAAAGTTTTATGATTTATTGAGAGACGCTGACGAACCTTTATGGAATGGTTGTCATAAGCACATGAAATTGTCAGCTATAACTTAACTCTTGAATCTGAAGTCAAAGTTCAACATGAGTGAAAGTTGTTATAACCGAATGATTGTCATAATTAAGAGCATGCTTCCAGAATCAGAAAAGTTACCCGAAAACTATTACAGATCGAAGAGAATGGTTAATAATTTGGGATTAGGATATAAGAAGATAGATGCATGTCCTAATCATTGCATGTTGTATTATGGAGAGTACATGGACAAGAGTGTTTACTCAGTGTGCTTAGTATGCGGACACCCACGATTCAAATCGAAGGTAGAACATTCTAAAAATCAAAAGGATGTGTTATTCTCAGTGTTGCGATATTTTTCCATTATTCCGAGACTCCAACGCCTGTTTATGTCCAAAAATACTGCACAATATATGCGCTGGCATGCGGATGGAGTGCGTCAAGATAAATCAGTGATCATGCATCTAGTTGACGCTGAGGCTTGGAAAAGTTTTGACGCCATCCATTCGACATTTGTGCTAGAAACTTGAAATGTTAGGCTTGGCCTTTGCACAGATGATTTTAATCCATTCAGTGGTTCATCTACTCCATACTCATGTTGGCCTGTTTTTGTCACACCTTATAATTTTCCCTCAAGTATGTGTTTGAAAAGGGAATACATATTCCTTACTCTTGTGATCCCTGGACCGAAGTCACCGGGTAAAAGTTTAGATGTCTATCTTAGACCCTTGATTGATAACTTAAAGATTTTGTTTGATAATGGGGTGAACACTTTTGATGCGTGGAATAAGCAAAATTTTAATATGAAAGTAGCTTTGTTGTGGACAATAAGTGACTTTCCAGCTTATGGAATGCTAAGTGGATGGAGCACTCATGGAAAACTTGCTTGTCCCTACTGTATAGAGAACAATAAGTCATTTGTATTGAAGCATGGTAGAAAGTGTTGCTGGTTTGATTGTCATCGTCAATATCTGCCTCTTGAACATTCGTTTCGTCGTGATCGGTACTCTTTTAAGAAGAATTCAATAGTGCAAAATTTTCTACTGCCACAACGATTGAGTAGGACAAATGTCTTCAATAGAGTGACTCAGCTTGATGAAGTCATTTTTGGCTTGAATTCAGGTAACCAAAAACAACGTGGCTTTGGTCAATTTCACAACTGGGTGAAGAAAAGCACATTTTGGGAATTGCCTTATTGGTCCACTAATCTAATACAACATAATTTGGATGTTATGCATGTTGAGAAGAATGTGTTTGAGAATATCTTCAACACTGTTATGGACATAAAGGGCAAGACAAAAGACAATGCAAATGCAAGAGAAGATTTGAAGATGATATGTAAATGTCTGACCTTAGAATTGATTGTTGAAAATGGCAAGTATAAAAAACCAAAGGCAACTTATGTGTTAAATGCCAATCAAAGAAGAACAGTGTGTGAATGGATAAAACAATTGAAATTTCCTGATGGGTATGCATCAAACATTGCATGTTGCATCAATTTAGATGATGGGAAGGTATATGGAATGAAAAGTCACGATTGTCATATTTTTATGCAAAGGTTAATTCCTCTAGCGTTTCGTCATATGTTACCAAAACCTATATGGGGAGCATTAACAGAGCTTAACTTGTTTTTTAAAGAAATTTGTGCAACTGAAATACATACTTCCATTATGGAGAATGTGTAGCTTTCTATTATTGAAACAGTTTACAAGTTAGAGAAGATTTTTTCGCCAGCATTCTTTGACGTGATGGAACATCTAGTTGTGCATCTCCCCTATGAAGCTAAGGTTGGAGGACCCGTGCAATATAGATGGATGTATCCATTTTGAGAGGTGTATGTTGTACTTGAAAAGGAAGGTTTGAAATAAGGCGAGAGTTGAAGGGTCAATCTGTGAAGCATATAATCTAGAAGAAATTTCTAATTTTGCTTCAATGTATTTTGATCCACAAATACAGACAAGGCACAGTCAAGTTCCTCGAAATGATGATGGTGGGGAAGATATGACTAATGAATGCTTGTCTATTTTTAAACATTTATGCCACCTTATCGGGAGAGTTCGTAATAGGTTCTTGTCGGATGTGGAGCTTCAAATTGCTGAGACTTATGTGCTTGTAAATTATAGAGAAGTAGAACCCTATCTCCAGTAAGTGTACTCACTAACTTAGCTATTTAATAAATTTTCAATTCCATTATGTTCAATATTAATTATTATATTGATTAGACAATTTGAGGATTCGCTAAGGGAGACAAATTCTAATATCTCTGAAGATCAAATATTAGAATTTCGGGATAAGGACTTCAGTAGGTGGCTAAAACATCTAGTGAGTCCTTTCATCCATAATCATATATATCATATAAAAAATAATGTTTGTTATACCAATACTAAATGTTACGTCTATTTGCTCTCTTTGTAATGATTCACAGGTAAATATAGGTCAAATTGAGGATGGAATGATTCGACAGATGAGTTATGGTCCATCCAAGTCTGTTACTTCTTACAATGGCTTAATAATTAATGGGTATAGGTTTCATACTAAGGAGTACGGACAAAATAAAGCTACCATGAACAATGGGGTTTGTGTTAGAGGAAGTATATATGGCGAGAATGACTTAGACTATTATGGCATCGTTGAAGAGATATTGGAATTGTCATATCTAGGTTAGAACAAAGTATTTCTTTTACGATGCCAGTGGTTTGACCCAGTTAATGGAGTCAATGTTGATGAGAGATATGGATTGATTGATGTCAAGCACAAATCGAGGCTTCACTCAAATGAGCCATTTGTATTAGCTGAATAAGCACAACAAGTATACTATACAGTATACCCACAATGCGGGGGTCAAGTTAGTGGGGAATGTTGGGCAGCTTGTAAGGTTAGAGCAAGACTCTTTGCAGATGAAACATTCAATGATAAATGTCATAGATCGAATGAGGTAGCTGCTATTGATTACTACCAAGATGATGGATCCTTGAGAACACTTAATATCATCACAGATGATGGAGTGATTTCCTTGTTTGATGCACATGCCCCAGTGGAAGAAGTGGACATAAATGAAATACATAATCCAAATGATGTTCTGTTTGTCGACCAATTCATTAATGACAACGAAGAAAATGAAAATACCGAGTTCATAGATGAAGATGAGGAACTATATGATTCAAGCTCAAGTAGTAGCAGTTGAACTTTGTTTATGGTATTTACACTGAAATATCATTTTTTATATTTCATGAGATTCTTGAGAATATTTATGTATATAGTTTGTTTTATAATATGTTTCATTATTGTAGACATTTATAATGGTAATTCGAGGTAGGGGCAATGGACATGGTTGAGGGAGAGGCCGCAACAATCCACTCGAGTTTTCTCAACTACACACTGGTTCACCACCACTGTAGCCTTCTTCGCGCTCCCCAGGTATAGCTATACAATAATCTTTTTATCGTTAACTCTTGGCTTATATATATTTATGAATTCAAATTGCCTATAATTATGTTAGGTGTTATTTCAGCTACTAGCCCCTTGACCACTGGTGACCCATCAACTGCTGTCCTACCCTCCAATATTGTCCCTGACCCACCTCCTACTGTCGCTGTCTCTGTCCCACCCCCCCACCGTGCCTCCAACTAGCGACCCATTTTCGATGCCTTCAAGTAGAGCATCCCAAACAGAAACTGATAGAAGACCAGTTATATCTGTGAAAGACATATCTCAACCGTGAGTAATAATAAATGTCATGTTATATTACATTTATTTTATTTTTAGATTATTAACATTTCCTGGATCTTTTAGGAGGAGGTTTGTCCCGCAGTCTGTTGTAGTGAGATTATGGCCACTGTGATCACACAGATGCCCATTCCAGTTGAAAAATGGAAAAATTATCCTGCGTACATGAAAGATGAATTATTTTAGGATTTTATAGTAAGTAATTATGTTCCTAGCCTCATTGTATTATACAATTAACTAGATAAAGAAATATACTAACATGACTTTGTTTTAGAATAAATATCGATTTGTATCAGATTATGATCATTGCATAGCAAGAACTATTTGGGAAAGAACATGCATGGATCACTATTTAGATGATTTAAAGAATTATAGAAAGACAATCATGAAAAAGTTGGAGACATCAAACATAGCTGGCCTTAAGGGCCATGGGCCCCCAGCTTTGAAGTCAGAAGTATGGGATGACCTAGTTGACTTTTGGTTGACACCAGAGTGGCAAAAGAAGTATATTGCTGGTCGAAGTAATAGAGCGGCCGTGCCTAAGGCTATGTTGCACACTGCAGGCTCAATAAGCTTCGGTCAACATAAAAAGAATATGGTAATATAAAATTTCTTATGTGTTTTTTTGTAACATTCTAATAATTTTATCTTATACTATTGTATAATTATAGTACTAGTGAGCCTGAAAATGTTGAATCTGCATTTCCTTCTATACTTCGCAATGTTAATGAGTCAATTCCCACTATCCAAAATTCTCAAGAAAATACCTCATATATAAAACTCCGTCAATTCTACTATTAAATATAGAATAGATAGAATAGATACACTAATCTTAATCTGGAAATCAGTGAGGAAGGAAGTAGGAAGAGATCAACTACATTAGTATGTGTAGTATATGGAGTGTAGATTCAACTGATAATGACTCATGATCCCATTTGGAGCTTAATTAAATAATAAGAATATACATACAATTCATTTCCATGAAAATACCAAAACTTGAAAAAAAATCATTTATGTGAGATATCAGATATGCTAATGTTTATATTATCATTTGGAGCTTATTTTATGTTTGTTGTTGTCTCTTATTCCCTGAAATTAGGTTGAGAATGATGTTGTTAAGCAACAAGTGGGAATGACAGCTTAGTATATCCAGATAATGTGTTTATAAATGTTTGCACCTTAAATAGCATGTTATGCCAATGATGGTTTTGATCATATTAGAATGACAGTTAGTTTACAAATAATAAGCATTTAACAAATAAAATATGCTCATGTAGTTCAAGCTTGCCTTGAAATTTGTACACCAGCGAGTAGCCTTTACCAAGGTTTTACACTTTTTTCAAGTTTGTTGGGCTCTTGTCAAGAGACAAGATGTGGCCATTTGAGATTTGGTTTTTCTGATTGAGACTTGCATTGACTTCTCTTTTGTATAAAGCTATTATGCCTTTAATAATTCTATTAACATATGAAGAAAACCTTAACCCTTGTCTAAAACTTCCCTCTATAATTATTCAGAGAATTGTTGTTTGAAGTTGAGGTATTGTGTTATTGATTCTCTCGTTCTGGTTGCTAGATGGCTGCCCTTGTTGTTTGAAACTAAGGATCTCTTATTGTTGGCTCTTATTTGTTTTTGGATATTCATTCCCTCTATAATTTTTATTTTTTTATTTGTAAAATGTTTTTTGCTCTCTAATTCTACAAATTATTTTGTATCTGCTTATCTTCTTTTATGTTTTCTTTGAAGGGTCAATTCTGTTTTTTCTTGTCCATGGTACACACGGCCAAACAGAAAATTATGTGTGTGGTTAGTGGTTTCAATATGTTAACTCTTTGTTATTGATAATTGTACTTGATTGGAATTATGATGTATTCACGGCCAAAACAGGGCCATTTAGGAAATGAATGCCTAATCTAAGATTCATACTTATTTCTTTGATTTTGGAGACCTTGAAAGATGATTGAACATGTAGGATCTGAAGGTGACAAGTTATAACTAAACATTACTTTAAGTTGACTCACGGCCAAGGCTAAACTTGAATGAGGATTTTTGGTTTTGATTTGTTTAGTATACTCTATAGGTTATTATAAAAGATTGTGATGTTGATTATTAAGTGAGTATGATTATTTTTTGGGCTAAATATTCTAAAACAACAAGCTGCCCTATTTTTAATGGAAATTTCTATGCATTAGCTTTATGCTTTGATGCAATATTTTGACTGTAACGCTAAGGAATGCATTAGCTTTTCATTGTGTGTTTATTGAACCATTAAGTGAATGATAAATTGTATGGACCTTGGCCGTGACACACAATGTATATGTGTTAGGGGAGATGCACTCAATTTGCAATCTTGCTCAGCAATGATGTACTTCTGCCAAATGTGGAGCAACATCAACAGCTACAATTGTTTGGCTTGGATTTTTCTTTTACCGGCTCTTTAGTTTATTGTTAATTATGCTGGTATGGTATATAAGTCGTATGACCATAACCTTGTTTATATGTATAATTTGCCACCCCATGCATGACATTGCATGTGTTGTGTATTTGTTCCAATTATTGGCCAGCTTTATATAGAAGTGATAATTGAGTGCTATATGACTGCATAATACAATTCTCGAGCACACACTTTAAAGTTCAAATGGGAAAGTTTTGTTGTTCATATTTCTTTATTAAATGCAAGTCTTTATTAAAATTGCAAAAGACAACTTTGATGATACTCGTCATGTTTTTCATGAAATAAAATTAAAAATTATGTATCGTGAAATTCTATCATTTCGGTTTATTATCGTAGAGGAGATGCAATTTCTACTTTTGAGCTATTTTCAAGCATGCAAAGGGAAGCTATGGAGCTTACCTTCAGGCCTAATGAATGTACTTTCTGTAGCTTAATAACTGCTACATGCTCACTGGTTGACTGTGGATTGATTTTGCTTGAGCAGATCTTGACCAGGATTAAGAAATTTGGATTTTTACAAGATTTGTATGTTGGTAGTGATTGGTCAGTGGGTTTACAAGGTACAGTTTAACAGATTATGCAAAAATAATTTTTGAGTAGATGTGCGATTGGAATGCAGTGACTATGAATAAGTGTACCCCCTACACTTAACACAAACATTGTCCTTAATGTGGAACACCAAATAAAACAGAACAAATGGTAATGGAACTTCCTTGAAAATTAAACACAATACAACTGAGATGGTGGGGGAGGTGGAGCCTGGGGAAGGCGTGTAGCCATGAGCTCAAACATCTATTCCAATTAGGCATTGACAGTTGCCAAAAGCTAGTATAAGAAAAACAAAAAGTGTCAATACATTTTTTTTTAAAACGGGACATTTCCGTGTTGAATAGGGACATGGTCGTGTCTCATGCTGCATCTCAAACAAAAGTGATGAGAGGGTTAGACACGGTCATGTCTAACTCGTCCATCGTGTCTGTAAATGAACACATAGACATTTCTAATGAGACACAGTCATGTGATTGGCCTAGACTCACACAGAAACATTTATGCAATCACTTCTTTAAATGGAAAAACAAAGCAACAACTGAAAAACCAAATGTAAGGACTAAGAGTGCTATGAAAAAAGATAGAAACACAAGTTACCTTCTGTGAGCACAAGTTACCTTTTGTGAAGCACTAAGTTATAGTCATTATCTTGACTACATGCCAGTGCCATGCTTAGGTGAGGCGAATGGAGTGGTGCTCAGTCCCCATTCTTTCTTCATAGTGCTTTGCTCTCTAGCTATTTATCTTGAATGTCTTTTGGCCTTCTTTCTTTACCTCAAACAAACAGTATGGTAAGACTCAAACAACCTCATATGGTCTGTACCATCTTGACCATAACTTACCATTAAAGAGACGGAGACGTGATTTATAGACAAGAATTTTATCCCCAATCTTAAACTCATGCTACTTGAAATGCATGTTGTACCACTTCTTTGTTCTCTCCTTATAGAGCTTGGCATTCTCAAAGTCGGTAGCAGCCTTGGGCAAGATCTTCTCTAGCATATTAGTAGCCACAGATTCCTACAGATATGAAAACATAACACTATCCGCAATATCAGTAACAACTATGTAATTACGTGAATCAAAGGAACTAGGATTTTTGATAGAATTAAGAACATTAAAATCCACTTCCTCAACATTTAATTGCAAGGTCAACGTCCCTTGATGGACATCAATCATAATCTTTCTAGTCGTGAGGAATGGACGCCCAAGTATGATTAGGACCTCAACATCCTCCTTTATGTAACACAATGAAGTCTGCTGGAAAATAAATTTGTTCACCTTCACTAAAACATCCTCCAATCCATCACGAGGGTAAGTGATGGATCTATCAGCCAGTTATAGTGAAATATTAGTAGGCTTTGGTTCCTGCATTCCTAATATCTTAAAAATAGAGAATGACATCAAATTTATACTAGCATCTAAATCACATAATGCTTTCTCAAAATAAGAGTTACCACTAGAGCAAGGAATAGTGAAACTTCCTGGATCTTTTAATTCCAGTGATAGCTTCTTCAAGAGAATGGAGGAGCACTCCTCATTTAGCTTTACCGTCTCAAATTCCTCAAGGTTGCATTTTTTTTTTTGTAAGTATTTCCTTCAAGAACTTTGCATACTTGGCATTTGAGAGATGACTTCAATAATCAGAATGTTAATTTGTAATTTCTTGAACATCTCCAAGAATTTAGAAAATTGTTTGTCTTGCTTAGTGTTCTTGAGCCTCTGAGGCAATGGAAAAGAGGTCTTTTATGGCTCACTTACATGCACTACAGAGGGTGCTTCATTTGCCTTCTCATTTTCCATATGAACTGACTCATCAAGAGAATATTCATGCTCTTGCAATTATTTCTCCTTTTTATTAGAGAGCTTCCCAAGCTCATTGCCACTTCTCAGAGTAATTGCCTTGGCATGTTCCTTAGGATTAGGCTCGATAGTGCCAGGAAATGTCCTCGGTGCCCTTTCTGACATCAAGGTAGTCAACTAGCTAATTTAAATTCTTATGCTCTTCATTCAGACCTTTTGAATTCTGAATGTATTTCATTACAAAATTTTCAAAACTTGGCTTCTTTTCAGGTGCTTGAAAACTTGGGGGTGGTTGCAGAGCTCACTAATGGCTTTGTTGATTGTCCTGATGATTTTCCCATTTGAAATCGGGGTGGTCCCTCTGACCGAAATTGTACATATTAGAATATGGATTGTACTGCGACTGGTTGAAATTGCCAACAAAATTTGTTCTTTTAGGATCGAGAGCAAAGGGACTACCAACTTGAAAATTTGAACTTTTATGTCCCTGTTCTCAACAAGCTTCACATATGATTGTTGGGCCTGCACTATTTACCACCATCAAAGTCTACTTTTTTTGTTAATGCTTCCAATTGACTCAGAATGACAGAATGTGAGTCAATAGCATGCACACCGATTTGTTTCCTAGTCACCCGGTGCTCATTTTGCCATTGATAATTATTAAGCGTCATTTCTTCAATCAGTCCATAGATTTCAGTCAGTATTTTCCACTAGATTGTACCTCTCGTGGTGACATCAATGAGTGAATGATTGGCAGACAACAAATCATTGTAAAATGTTTGTACTTGCTACCATACAGGCAATCTGTGATGTGGACATCTCCTTACCAACTCTTGAAAATGTTCCTAAGCTTCATAGAGAAATCTATATCAGCTGCACAAAAATAGAAATATCATTCCTTAACTTAGTAGATTTAGAATGAGGAAAATACTTAGCTAAAAATTGTTATGTCAACTGATCCCATGTGGTGATGGAATCCTTTAGTAGTGACGTTAACCATTAACTCGCTCTGTCCCTAAGAAAAAAAGAAAAGAGTCGTAATTGGATTGCATCATCTGTCACCCTATTATATTTTATGGTGTCACACAACTGTAAGAACTTGGTAAGATGTTAATTTAGATCATCTAAAGGCAATCCACCAATTTGAACAGAAGTTGAATCATGGAGATCAATGTTAGCTCCAATGTAGGCTCGGATTGAGTAGCTACTGGACCTTGTTACTACATAAGTGGTTGTTATATCTACTGTCTAGGAGGCTACTGAAATTCGTACCTACTTGGTCCAAGATTCTATTGAAATCGTTGTTGCCTAGCTGGTTGCTAGTATTGTTGTTGGTACTGCTATGGTATTATTGCATTCCTACATCTAAGATTCGGGTGATCCCTCTAGCCAGTGTTATAAGTGTTGGAATAAGGGTCATACCTAAGCTGCTATTGCTGTTGATACTGAGGTTTACTAGGAAAAATGTTTGTTGTAGCAGCAAAATAAGCTTAAGGTGCAAGATTATCTTCTTGAAGTGTAGGGCACGCATTTGTAGGATCAGATGGACAAGAATAAATGCCATACAGCTTTGTAGACCCTTGCATAGGTATTTGTTGTTGTCCCATTGCCAATTACCTTACCAAGGAAGTTAACTCGTTAAGTATATGTTCCATCCTTTGCTGGTCAACATGAGACACATGAACATCGTTCACTGCTCTGGTGGAAGTAATCATCAGAGTACAAAATTTTTTAGAGTTGGCAGTCATGTTAGCAATTAAATCTCTAGAAGTAGCTGGAGTTTTATAAACTAATGCGCCTCCACTAGCAACATCAACCATGCTCCTATCCATAAGCAATAGTCTCTTATAGAAATACTAAATAAGTAGTTGGTCACTTATCTGATGGTGTGGATAGCTTGAACATAATTTCTTGAGTCTCTCCCAATACTCATGCGGAGTTTTTCTTGATATCTGCCTTATGCCATATATATCTTTCCTAATGGCAATAGCTCTGGAAGAAGGGAATAATTTCTCTAGGAACAGTCTCTTTATATCATTCCAACCTGTCATAGAGCCAGGTGGAAAGTAGTAGAGCCAGTCCTTGGATGCATCAGCAAAGGAGAATGGAAATGCTCTAAGCTTGATGTGTTCTTCAAGAATGCCTTGTGGTTTCATGGTGGAGCACACCACATAGTTCTCCTTCAAATGTTTGTGGGGGTCCTCATCTGTAAGTCTATGAAACTTTGGCAGTAAGTATATCAATCCAGATTGCAATTCAAAATTAGCTTTTAAATCAGGATATTGAATACATAAAGGTTGGTAATTCACATCAGGTGCTACTAGTTCCTTAAAAGTCCTATTATGCATATTATCAGCCATGTTTACAGTGTTATTTGTGTTCTCAAGTTTAGTTCCAATTTCAATGTCACTTTTATTTCAGAAACTATCTTTTCACTAAGCCTATGAGCTCTATTAAGTGTGTGCCCTCTCAATATCAAGGTCAATGTCAAACAAATGATTACTAGAAGACCTAGTCATACAACATGCAAAAGTGCATAAACACAAAATATGCAAAATAGACTACACAACACTAAAATTCTATTAAAATAATACTAGTTACCATATCTACACAATTTTAAAATTTATGGGACCACCACAGGGTGAAAACTACTCAAAAAATGTAATAAAAAATCTTTAAAAATTTGAAAAGTGGTTTAAATGATGGAATTTGGCCGAGATACGGTGGTTCTCATGATAAAGTAGTGAGCCTTGTAGAACACACTTTTTTCCTTCAACTGATCAACTTTCAAGTCATTCTGAGATGGTTTGTCCATACAAAAATATGAAAAATAGCCTAATTCTACTAAAAAAATGACCATAACAGAACAGATAAGGGTGTTAAGGGTTAAGCAAGTCTTGATATGATCAAATAGCATCAAAAGACATCCAATAATGTACTCTACTTGCCTACCAAAATGCAGCTCAATCGAAGATAATTTGGGTTGTACACTTGTTCTTGCACTTGAAGACCACAATTGTGCTGAAAATTACCTAAAACAAGGGAAATAAGGGTTAGTAGCCAATTACACTCCTAATAAGATTGATTAAACTTAGAATGATCCCTGAAAATGGTGCCAAAATTTGATAGCTGTCGAGACTATCAACTTATTCAATTTATAAATTGATTCACAAAAATACTTGTAGTGCAAGGCACAATTGGGTCGAATCCTTCGGTCACTCTAATTAAGCAACTAGATTAAGAAGTTAACAAAAGGGGAAAAAGTTACAAAATTAATTAAAAGAAAGCAATTAAAAACTGTAAATAGAATTAGGTAACCAATCAATCCAAGAAAATAAACTAATCTTAAATTTAATCCATCATTAATAACTAGGAATCCATTCAATTGTTAATCATATTCTTAGTCTTAGATCATACTAAGAAGCCTTAAGATGATCCATGAATTTTCTACTAAATAAGCATCCAGAAATTAATTAATCAAGGTTAAATGAATTAAGCACCTATGTAATCTTAAATTAACCTAAAACCCATAATTCAAACAACCTTAACAATCCATCAAACACCTTTGATGCATTATTTAGTTTCTGTAATCCTCATTAAATAAGTTATAATTATGCAATTATCATATCAACATTCAAATCAAATTAAGCAATTTAATTCAGAATTAACAAATTCAAAAGAGGGAAAAGAGAAACTTAATTAATAATTAAATGTAAAACAATCAAAATAAGATTTCATAATTAAATATCAAGATTGTCAATTCTGTTGTGGAATTTAGCAAGTGCACCAAATCGACAAAAGTAATAAAGAGTGAGTACAGTATCGTCCCACGAGGATTAAGTTATTAATTACTAAATTCATTAAATCAACACTATTCAAGCTAATGAAAAGAGAGTTGTTGAAAATTAAATTAAAAAGAAAAATAAAAATCAGCAAACAACAAATCAAAGGGATGAAAAATAATGATGTTAAAGCGTTAGGGTTCAAATTTCACTTGAACTCTTTAGATGCACATTCAAATATTGGTTTAACTATGTTCTATTTAAATGATTTATGATCAATTCCCAAAATCAATTAATACTTAATTTCTTGGTATATTAATCCTCTTACACTGATTGGAATTAACTAATCTTTTAGTCTAACCCCAATTAGAAAGACATTATCAAGAACGAGGGAATTAAAAGAAAGACCACATAACCCACAACGTCTATTCCTAGCGATTGCAGAAATTATGGTGTTTATCACAAGTTCTAGGTTCATGCAAATTTTTCCAAATCATGCATAAACCCTAAAGATCATTCCCAAATTGATCAGGTTTAGAAAAGCATTAAGAATAGAGATAAACACGTAAATCATGAAAAAGAAACATAAATTAAACTCATAAAAGAAAGTTACATCATCCAAGAACAAGATCCATCATCCCCCTAACAAAGGGAAATTAGTTACACATGGAAAAAGAAGAACATAAAGGGAAGAAGATGACAAACTCCATTGTAGAAAGGTGGAAAGGTTGAAGAAAATTCCTAATCTTCAAGCCTAATTGTGCCCACACCACATTAGGATTTGTGCCTCTTGACGGCTGCTGCGTTCTGTCCAAGTGTGTCTCTTAGTATGTGGCGTAACTTATGAATTTATAAGAAAAAATGTGGACTATCTGCACAACCAGCGCTCAGGCGCTACGTTACCAGTGCCTAGGCACTGGCCCAATAAAACCACGATGTTTTACGTATCTAGCGCCTAGGCACTATGACTTCAGCGTCTAGGCGCTGAACCACCAAAATGCAAAATCAGCTCTCTGTCTCATAAATCGTCCAGTCTTTTTCTATGCGTAATTACCTATCAAAAACACATAAAAACACACAATTAAAACATAATTAAAAATAACTAAAAACAAAAGAAAATTAAGGACAAACTCAATCAAAAAGATTAAAAGAGAATGAAAATCTAATACTTTTGAACCATAAAAATATGAATTTTTGAAGGTTCATCACTCCTTCAAACTTAAACTTTTGCTTGTCCTCAAGTAAAAAGAAGAACAAAAACAAAAAAACTAAACAAATAACAACTCAAAACACACAACCAAAACATAGCAACACCAGGTAGTGAATATCATACATATTCTCAGAAATTGCTTCACAATCTAATTTCAAAGTGTCACACATGAACAATCTAATTGTCACATCGTCTCTCACATGCAACTCTCATGCATCAATGACTTCCCAAAAACATGAATGAAAGACTCAATCTCCTCATAAAGTACAAACCCAAATAGATTTATAAAACTGCAAATGCACATCAAACCCACATCTATAGGATTGTTTTTCATTTCTCTCTCCACTAATGTAAATAACACATAACCAAAGATTAAAAGGGACTTTATAAGCTTGTAATGTAAAGCCAAGGGTATGGGTTAAGAAAGAAGTGGTAGGAAAATGAAAACAAAAATTGAGATACAAAATCAAGTAAATTTCACAATTCAAGTCTCAAAATACTGAACAAGTGCAAAAAGGGGCAAAGATATCAACACAACATTCACTTTCTTTCTTTCTTTCTTTCTTTCTTTCTTTCTTTTCTGCAACCTCCACCCCCAAACTTATTTCTTTGCAATACTTTGGATAGACTTCTCTTTTTTTCTTTTTTCAATTTTTTTTGAATTTTCTTTTCTTTTCTTTTCTTTTTTTTGAAATTTTTCAGCTCCACAAAACTTCATGCACAAAAATAACAAAGACTTGAATAATAAAATAATACAAGATATGCACTTAACAGAGGTTATGTAAGTGAGGAAATTTTGTTTTTTTCATATGGGTATAGGAAAAGGAAAATGTGGGTAAAAAAAAGAAATAGAGGCTAAATAATAACAAAGCTGCAAAAGGGATCTAAGGATAAACTGTGTTCACAGGTTAGCTTGAAATGCTCAAACGATCCAAAGAAGGTTCTTATCATTTCCTTACTCATGCACTGCCTAGGATTTCGCCTCAAGAGAGAATCAAACAACTTCTAGATGCAAATCATCCACACACATGCAATCCCATAAACTTTCTCTAAGCTTGACATACATGCATAATCCAAGGTCTATCAATCATAAAGATGGGAAGAACATCCATACACAATTGAAACAATAGAGATAAACATAACTCATAAATTCTCATGTGATATCCCAAGAAATCAGATCAATCCACAATTCAAACAATCATTGGATATTCAATTCAACACACCAGCATGCACAGAATTAAAACAGAGGCTTAAAACACAAAATGGATGATGATGGCAAAATCAAAATCAATAAAAACAAGTAATTAAATGAAATAAATGCAAGAAAGGAAAAGAAAAACTTTTTTTGGCGGCCGACAACTATATACATCCCCCTACAAAGGCTCTGAACTCAGGGAGGCACCTAAGCTAACTCAACACTAGCTAACTACAAAACAAAAATAGAAAAAATGTTAATAAAAAAATAAGAAATAACAAAATAAAAACAAAAATAAAAATAAAAGAGAAAATGAAAGAAAATTTGGGTTGCCTCCCAAAAAGCGCTTGTTTACTGTCATTAGCTCGACGTTGCCTTTCCAACTAATTAAGGTGGCTTGAAGTAAGAGAAGTAGGATGATATTTTTCTCTTATCAGCTCTTTGCCTCCATACTCTGTCACTACCTTTGGAATCAATCTACAATAAATCAGTGGAAGCTAGAGGATCTTTTTTAATTGCAGCACTTTTAGAAAGAGGCGGACATTTCTCCTTTTCATCCATAATCTTGGAAGTGGGAAGATCAACATTGATTGATGATGAAGGACTCTTACTAGCCAAATCCTGTGGAGGCTTATCTTAAATGCATTTGACATGGGCATAAAAATCTGATGTTAGTGCAGATTTATCAAAAACATTAATAGTCACCTGATCACCATCCATCCTCAAAATAAGCTCTCCTCTAGGTACATCAATCAACGCTCCTAAAGTAGCCAAGAACGGTCTTCCAAGAATCAGAGGAATATCAACATCCTCATTCATATCCAAAATCACAAAATCAGCTGGGAAAATAAATTTATCAACCTTCACTAGCAAATCTTTCACTATACCATATGGATGTTTAATTAACCGATCAGCTAGTTGAAGAGACATTGTAGTTGACTTCACTTTATCAATCCCAAGCTTGCAGAGAATTGACAATGGCATTAAATTAATGCTAGCTCCTAAATCACATAGAGCTTTCTTAATAGTCAACTCACTAATAGTGCACAGAATGGTAAAACTACCTGGATCTTTCAATTTTGGTGGTAGTATTCTCTGAATTATAGCACTGCACTCTTTATTAAGTGCCACAGTTTCATCTTCATTGAGCTTCCTCTTCTTTAAGAGCAAATCTTTCATGAATCTAGTATATGAGGGCATCTGCTCAAGTGCTTCAGCAAATAGAATATTTATCTGCAGCTTCTTGAAGACATCTAAGAACTTTGAGAATTGCCTCTCTTGATTCTCCTCCTTTAACCTTTGAGGAAACGGGAGTCTAGCATACAATGAAGGATTAACTATTTTCTGCTCACGTTCCTTCTTCTTCCTCTACCACTTTGGTTGCTCCTCTTTAACTTCTTCATTACAGTACTCTTCAGTTGAGACATCTGCAACAGGAACATCAATTTTTTTAGCTTCTTTAACTTGCCCTTACAAAGTCTTACCACTTCTTAGTGTAATTGTATGACATTGCTCCTTTGGATTGACGACAGTATCACTCGGGAAGGTACTCAGAGGTCTCTCTTGAAGCTGTTTCACTATCTGCCCCACTTGATTCTCTAAATTTCTAATAACAGCTCCTTGATTCTGAAAATTTGCCTTTGTTTCCTCCATAAAAGCAGAAGTTTGTACAGAGAGTTTCTCAAGTGCAATCTCAAGAGGAGACTTCTTCTCTGGTTGAGGATTCAATGGCACTATTTGATTGCTCCAAGAAAAATTGGGATGATTCCTCCTCCTTGGATTATATGTATTTGAAAATGGAACACCCTGAGGTCTGGAAGGATTACCCATATAATTTACCTGCTCTTGAGAACTGAAACCAGAATTGCTTACCTCACATCCATCATTAGCATGATTACCTCCACAGAAATCACAAATTAACACTTGGTGGTTCACAGAATTTACCTGTATACTCTCAACTCACTTAGTGAGGTTGGCCAACTGCTAAGAAATACTTTTGTTTTAGGCAAGTAAAGCATCGAGAGTACCAAGCTCCATCATTCCTTGTCTGATGACTGCTCTCCCACTAGGCAACTGATATTCATTGGTCGCCATGGTCTCAAATAGTTCCTGAGCTTCTTTAGAAGTTTTGGTATTTAAAGATCCGCCTGCAGATGCATCTACTATAGCCCTGGTAGAATGATTCAAATCATTATGGAAAGTCTGCACCTGCTGCCAAACTTCAAATGCATGATGAGGACATCTCCTTAATAGCTCTTTGAATCTCTCCCATGCTTTATAAAGAGATTCTCCTTAATTTTGAGTGAAACAAGCAATTTCACCCCTCATCTTCACAGACACTAATGAAGGAAAGTATCGAGTCAAAAATTTGCCAACCAGATCCTCCCAAGTAGAAATGCTCCCTTGTGGCTGGGCTTGTATCCAACTCTTTACTTTGTCTTTAAGAGAAAATGGGAACAGTCATAATCTAATGGCATCATTAGTAACGCCATTATACTTAATAGTATAACAAAGCTGTAAGAAATTTGTAATATGCAAGTTTGGATCTTCTGCATGGCCTCCCCCAAACTGATTATGCTGCACCAATTGTAGAAGTGCTGGTTTAATCTCAAAATTGTTAGCTTGAATAGCAGGAGGCACAATACTGGTAGAAATATTCTCAGCAAATAGGGTAGCATAGTTAGCCAATGTACGTCTTCGCTCTGCAGTTATAACAATTTCTGCCATCTTTTCTTCTGTTTCTTCAAGCTTCTTCCTTTCTCTAACTGCTTTCCTATTTGCTCTAACTGTTCTCTCTATCTCTGAATCAAAAAGTAATTTTTCTGACTCCAAAGAACCTTGCATAAACAAAAAAACAAGGAAACCAAAGTGAAGTAAAGAAGGAAATTAAAAATAAAAATAAAAATAAATGACTAATAAAAATAAACCAAGAAAACAAAGAAACAAATTAAAAATAAAATTTAAAGAAAATAACAAATTAAAAAATTTAAAATAAACAATTAAAAGGAAAATTAAACAAAGAAAAAAATGCTTAAATTAGTATTTTTAATTACTATTTAATATTAATAATAATAATCCCCGGTAATGGTGCCAAAAACTTGTTGCGAAATTTTGCAAGTGCACCAAATCGACAAAAGCAATAAAGAGTGAGTAGAGTTTCGTCCTACAAGGATTAAGTTATTAATTACTAAATTCGTTAAATCAATACTATTCAAGTTAATGAAAAGAGAGTTGTTGAAAATTAAATTAAAAAGAAAAATAAAAATCAGCAAACAATAAATCAAAGGGATGAAAAATAATGATGTTAAAACATTAGGGTTCAGATTTCACTTGACTTCTTTAGATGCACATTCAAATATTGGTTTAATTATGTTCTATTTCAATGATTTATGATCAATTCTCTAAATCAATTAATACCCAATTCCTTAGTATATTAATCCTCTTACGCTAATTGGAATTAACTAATCCCTTAGTCTAATCCCAATTAGAAAGACATTATCAAGAACGAGGGAATTAAAAGAAAGACCACATAACTTACAACGTCTATTCCTAGCGATTGCAGAAATTATGGTGTTTATCACAAGTTCTAGGTTCATGCAAATTTTTTCAAATCATATATAAACCCAAAAGATTATTCCCAAGTTGATCAGGTTTAGAAAAGCATTAAGAATAGAGATAAACATGTAAATTATGAAAAAGAAACATAAATTAAACTCATAAAAGAAAGTTACATCATCCAAGAACAAGATTCATCATCCCCCTAACAAAGGGAAATTAGTTACACATGGAAAAAGAAGAACACAAAGGGAAGAATATGATAAACTTCATTGTAGAAAGGTGGAAAAGTTGAAGAAAATTCCTAATCTTCAAGCCTAATTGCGCCCACACCACATTAGGATTTGTGCCTCTTGACGGCTGCTGTATTCTGTCTAAGTGTGTCTCTTAGTGTGTGGCATAACTTATGAATTTATAAGAAAAAATGTGGGCTTTTTGCACAACCAGCGCTCAGGCGCTACGTTACCAGCGCCTAGGCGCTGGCCTAATAAAACCACGGTGTTTTACGTATCTAGCGCCTAGGCGCTATGACTTCAGCGCCTAGACGTTGAACCACCAAAATGCAAAATCAGCTCTCTGTCTCATAAATCGTCCAGTCTTTTTCCATGCATAATTACCTATCAAAAACACATAAAAACGCACAATTACAACATAATTGAAATAACTAAAAATAAAAGAAAATTAAGGACAAACTCAATCAAAAAGATTAAAAGAGAATGAAAACCCAATACTTTTGAATTGTAAAAATATGAATTTTTGAAGGTTCGTCAAATTCCTAGGATTGATTAAAAGGGGTCTAGCCCAACATTGATGGAAGGGATGAAAAAAAAAAGAAATAAACCTAGAGAGAAGGGAAAGAAAGAAAGATCAAGAGAGAATGTGCAAGCAAGAGCGACTAAGAGAAAATTAGGATTATATTTTTGGTTGTTGTTGTTACTTAAATAACTATATCAAAAATTAAAAATCTATGTTTGCCCTTAGCTTAGGGTTAATCTTCTTTCTCTTAACTTTAATTGGACACCTAATTTGCCTAATTTGGGCTTAGGATGAGATAATTATGCTCATAATATCCTTAACATCTCTCTAGACTTATTAGCCAACTTCAAAGGACAAAAGCGCCATCAAAACATCACATTTTTGATAAATGGTCTCCATATATCAAAGATTAGGTTTGGGAGAAGTTACGCCTACATTAGTAACCTTACAATTGGCGGATCGAACCCTTACTCATTTGAAGGAGGTTATTGAGGATGTACTGGTGAAAGTGGATAAGTTTATCTTCCCTGTGGATTTTGTCATACTGGATATGAAGGAGGATAGTGAAATCTCGTTGATTTTTGGTTGGCCATTCCTTGCAACATGAAGAACTTTAATTGATGTGGAGAAAGGAGAACCCACCATAAGGGTTTAAAATCAAGAGGCCACTTTCAATATTTTTAATGTTGTAAAAAGTCCTCAAGGTCAAGAAGATTATGCTTTGGTGAGTATTGTTGATGGGATGACATCTAAGGCAATTTGTGCAAATGTAGCCTGTGCTCCTAGTGAAGGTCATATCAATTCTGAAGGTGATAGGGAAAATGAGGAGCTGGAGTAGCTGAATGCAAGCATGGTGGTTAAGTCATGTAATCCACCTCTTGAGAAAGCTTCAAATTTAGAGCTTAAATCCATGTCATTCCAAGTGTTTCAAGCTAATTTTGAAGAAAAGGAGGAAGGTCCATCTCCCTTAAGCAAATGCATTTGGAATTGCAGATAAAGTCTTGTCGGGAATTTAAATCAGACCCTTCTTGGGAGGGAACCCAAGTTAATTATTTTATATCTTAAATATGTCAATACTTTAATTTTTAGGATTTTGTATATTTTTGTATTACATTTTGTAATTTAACCTTATAGGCACGTTTTGCAGGTGTTGGAGGCCCTTTTTGAGCAAAAATCCCAGTTAAAGTGAATTTGTTGTAGAATTCTATAGACAGACTCCTCACGTCACGACATCATACTTAAAACGTCGCAGCGTGATGCTGATTTGGGCCAAAATCCAATGAGCACAGTGCTGCGACATATCAGACCAGAACACCATGGTGGTCTTGCGTAAAAAAAATAGTAAATAGTAATTATTTAAATAATTAATTTAGGAGGAAATTAATGAACGCCGCAGCAAATGTATCTTAACGCTGTGGCACTCTGAGGCAGTTAGGGTTAAGTGCCACTACGTTTCGTGCGACTCTACCATTTACTTCCACTTTTCTCATTTCTGCCTCCCCTGTCTCTCCTTTCTTTTTTATTCTTATTTTTTTTTCTTACACCCCATAATTTCCTTCCCCGTTGTACGCCTTCTACTTATTAAGGTATGCTTTTCTTTGTTTTTATTTTTATGGATATATTATTTATTTTCTTAGTTATTTTCATTTTTCCTTTTCTCCGTTAGTATTTGTGTTGTAAATATCAAGAATGTTTGTTGTTAGGTTAGGTAATTTTACATTTTGGTTATTTTTTGTTTAAATTTCTGCTTGGAATGCATGATAGGTTAGGTTTAATCTGTTGTTACTTGCGTTTCTGGGTGAATTAGGCTTGAATGTCATGATGTTGTCTTGAATATCGCAGCATTGATCATGAATGTCGTGATGTTGGCTTGAATGTCACGGAGTTTACATGAATGTCACGATGTTGTATTGAATGTTGCTGCATTGTCTTGAATGCTATGACGTTGGTATGAATGTCGCGGTGTTGCTATGAATGCCGTGACTTAATACCCTAGTTTTTCCAGAATTCATTTTTAAGTGTTAGATACTTTTCAATGTGAAATTCTGACTTTTTGAATATTTGCAGGTTTGGGTACAATTAAACTCTTGCATCATGGCTCATAAACGCCAACGTGGGTCCTCAAGCTAGCGTAACAGGGCACCATCTTCTCCTCTAGAATTTGATCAGAGGAAATTTGTATCCGTGGTTGCTGCTCAGAAATATGCGACACTGGTTACCAAACAAGTTATAGTAGAGTAAGGATTTTCTTTCAAGGAAGCCATACACCATGACATTGAGAGGACCATTTGCCAGCTTGGATGGGGAGAATTTGCTAAACACCCTGAGGTGGCGGCGCTACCATTAGTTCGCGAGTTTTACGCGAATGTGGCCTTTGCTGAACTAGCTACGACTATAGTCATGGTGAGGGGACGCCAGGTCTTTTATTCTATTAATATCATCCGAGCCGCAATGAAATTGTAACCTCCCTCACTGATATGCGAGTATACAAAATTCCTCTGGTGGGAGCCAGAGTAGGGCATTGACCTTATTATAGTTACTGCCAGGATTTGCACCACTGAGGCATAACCTGTGCTATGGACCATGAGCATTCAGACAAACAGGCCTCGCTACTTCCCCTAAGCTTGTTTGACATCAGAAGCCAAGGCCTAGTATCATTTCATATCTACCAGGATCCTCCCGTCAAATAACTTATCTGTGACCTGTGATTGGGCAATTTTGATTTATGCTATCCTTAAGCACCACTCTATCGATGTCGCCCATATTATTCATACTCAAATCAGCAAGGCAGTGAGGGAGTCCAAGAGCCTTTTCTTTCCTTTGCTCATTCATACACTTTGCCGGAGGCAATCCGTGTAGATTGGGCCATATGAGGAGATTACGAATATGAAGCAACCTCTTAATGATTATTTCATTGAGAGGTTGAGAGGAGCTGCAACGCCAGCATCGGTGTATAGGGTACAAAGGCAGGCTCGTGTTGAACCTAGGGCAGCAACACCTGATCCAGCAGCACCTACAAATGATACAGCATGGCGCGCGCATATAGAGCCCCAGATGGCACAGATGATAGTCATACTGTCTTATACTATTCAGACACAGAGGTGGATAGTGGAGCACCTATAGCTTCCGATAGAGGACTTCCTAGTCCTAGATTTTTCACTACCCCTGTAGCTGATCCTCCCCATCTTGGGCCTGCAGATGGACATGGCGATGGTGAGGATGCTGCCCAGCCTAGTCCAGAGGATGAGGATGCAAATGTTGAGACAATAGGCACTGATGATGCAGTCATCTAGCCCTCATGGCATTCAGGGTATTTTCTTTTGTTATATGTCTTTTATGTATTATTGTATGTTTCTTTTGGATAGTGAGGACACTGTTTCCCTCAAGTTTGGGGGGTGTCTTTGACTTTTTATTTTAATTTTTGGTATGCGGTAGTATTATTATTACATGTGTTTAGTATCATATTTATGTTAGTATTATACTTTTTGTAGTATATGTGTGTGTTTTAATATGAGGTGAAGAAAGATTCTCTATTTCGTTTGTAGTCTTTACAGTTACTTTTAAACACTCTTTTCTCAATTTTAATGTTCTTGGATAGTATTAATTAAACTATTAGTTAATACTTAGCTTTTAAAATTAACGTAATCCTTGTGGGAATGATATCTGACTCTTTACTATATTACAAGTGTGACCCATACACTTGCAGTAAGCAAAAGAGCAAACAAGTTTTTGTCGCCGTTGTCGGGGACTGCGGTTTAATTTATTTATAGCCAATAGTAATAACGAGTATAGTTAATTTAAGTTCAAGTTTCTTTTTGTACATTTTAATTTAAGTTTTTAAACCATTTTCTAATATAAGTACTAAGATGGCAGGAGATCACAACCATACAAGGCCTTTGAGGGAGTTTGCAACCCCTCAAATGGAGAACTTATAATCAAGCATAAGACGACCTACCATTCGTGCCAACAATTTTGAAACCAAATCGGCCATCATGTGATACAAACCTCTATGCAGTTTGGCGGTTTATCTAGAGAGGACCCAATGCTTACCTATCTAATTTTCTGGAGATTTGTGACATTTTTAAGCACAATGGTGTCTCTGAAGATGCTATTCGCTTAAGGCTTTTTCCATTCTCTCTTAGAGATAGAGCCAAGAGTTGGTTGTTGTCTTTGTCTACGGGATCCATAAGCAATTAGACCGATGTTTGCAGTAAATTTTTGAACAAATATTTTTCACCAGCCAAGACAGCAGAAATGGTGAATGACATCACATCATTCACCCAAACTGAATCTGAGTCCTTATACGAAGCATGGGAGAGGTACAAGGATCTGCTCTGGAGGTGTCCTCATCACGAGATTCCACCCTAGCACCAGGTCTACTCCTTTCATAAAGGCTTGCTGCCACCCCATCACCCAATTGTGGATGCAGTCACTGGAGGCTCTTTACAAAGCAAATCATTTGATAATGCCTTTCAACTGCACGAGGAATTAGTAGCCAACAACTACCAATGGCCTTCTGAAAGAAACACTCCAAGGAAGGTGGCTGGAGTGCATGATATTGATGCAATGGCGACATTATCAACTCGGGTGGCAGTAATAGCAAGTAAGTTGGATCGTTTGGGACATAGCCATCACCAAAGCCCATCTGTGCTGTGTGGCAAGTGTTGAGACAACCATTCAACCGATAGTTGCCCTTCCAATTCAGAAAGTGCACAGTATATTAGTAACTATCGTTCACAACAAAATAACCCATACTCAAACTAGTACAACCCAGGATGGAGGAACCATCCCAACTTCTCCTAATGGCACAACCAAGGAGCCTCTTCCTTGGCCCCTGGGAATGACAGATTTTACAATCCTCCTGGATTCCCCTCCCAGTTAAGGCAACCTCTACAAGACAAGAAACCTTTTTTGGAGGACATGTTCATGCAGCTGATGGTAAAGATGAACTCCTATGTGACAAAGACAGATGCTCAGTTGGCAAAGCATGATGTAATGTTTCAAATCCAAACTACTTCAATAAGAGCATGGAGACGCAAGTAGGGCAATTAGCTAACGCCATCAATAACATACTACTAGGCACCTTCCTAAGTGACATTGTCAATAATTCGAAGGGTGCCTCAAATGAGCACTACAAGGCCATCTCATTGAGGAGTGGCAAGGACAAAGAAGGGAACCCGAAGATAAGGCTGCTTGAAGAGGAAATTGAAGTTCCTAGAGAAAAGGAGGCAGTGAGTAAGGATGTCGGGTAGAATCAAGAAATTGCCAACAGGATTGGTGAGGACAAGAAAAAGGAGTTCAAACCTTATATACACCCTCTACCTTTCCCCAGCCGGCAAGTAAAGAAAAAGCTTGAGCACTAATTTCAGAAATTCTTGGAAGTGTTCAAGAAGCTGCACATCAATATCCCATTTGCAGAAGCTTTGGAGCAAATGCCATGCTATGTAAAATTCATGAAAGAAATCTTATCAAAGAAGCGAAAGCTTGGTGAGTTTGAGACTGTTGCCCTTACGGAGGAATGCAGTGCTATACTGCAGAACAAACTTCCTCCTAAGCTCAAAGATCCTGGAAGCTTCACCATCCCCTACACAATTAGTGAGAAGTTCACTGACCAGACATTATGTGACTTAGGAGCTAGTATTAATCTCATGCCTTACTCTATATATCAAAGATTAGGTTTAGGAGAAGTTACGCCTACATCAGTAACCTTACAGTTGGTGGACCGAACCCTTACTCATCCGAAGGGGGTTATTGAGGATGTACTGGTGAAAGTTGATAAGTTTATCTTCCTTACGGATTTTGTCATGCTGGATATGAAGGAGGATAGTAAAATCTTTTTGATTTTTGGCTGGCCATTCCTTGCAATAACTTTAATTGATGTGGAGAAAGAAGAACTCACCATGAGGGTTTAGAATCAAGATGTCACTTTTTATATTATTAATGCTGTAAAAAGTCCTCAATATCAAGAAGATTGTGCTTTGGTGAGTATTGTTGATGGGATGACATCCGAGGTAATTTGTGCAAATGTAGCCTGTACTCCTAGTGAAGGTCATATCAATTCTGAAGGTGATAGGAAAAATAAGGAGCTAGAGCAGCTGAATTCAAGCATGGTGGTCTAGTCATGTAATCCACCTCTTAAGAAAGCTTCAAATTTAGAGCTTAAATCCATGTCATTCCAAGTGTTTCAAGCTGATTTTGAAGAAAAGGAGAAAGATCCTCCTCCCTTAAGCAAATGCATTTGGAACTACAGATAAAGTCCTGCCGGGACTATAAATCAGGCCCTTCTTGGGAGGGAACCCAAGTTAATTATTTTATGTCTTAAATATGTAAATACTTTAATTTTTAGGTTTTTGTATATTTTTGTATTATATTTTGTAATTTATCCTTATAGGTATGTTTTGCAGATGTCGGAGGCCCTATTTGAGTAGAAGTCCTGGTTAAAGTGAATTTGCTACAGAATTCTGCAGACAGACTCCTCACGCTGTGGTGTCATACTTAAAATGTCGTGGCATGATGCTGAGTTAGGCCAAAATCCAGTGAGCACAGCACCGTGAAGTATCAGACCAGAACACCGCGACAGTCCTGCGTATAAAAATAGTAAATAGTAATTATTTAAATAATTAATTTAGGAGGGAATTAATGGACGCCGCGGCTTATGTATGTTAACATTGCAGCACTCTGAGGCAATTAAGGTTAAGTGCTGCAACATTTCGTGCGACTCTTCCCTTTACTTCCACTTTTCTCATTTCTGCCTCCCCTGTCTCTCCCTTCTTTTTTGTTCTTTTTTTTATCGTACACCCTATAATTTCCTTCCCGTTGTACGCCTTCTACTTATTAAGTTATGGTTTTCTTTGTTTTTATTTTTCGGATATATTATTTATTTTCTTAGTTATTTTCTTTTTTTCCTTTTCTCCGTTAGTATTTGTGTTATAAATATCAAGAATGTTTGTTGTTAGGTTAGGTAATTTTATGTTTTGGTTATTTTTTGTATAAATTTCTACCTGGAATACGTGATAGTTAGGTTTAATCTGCTGTAACCTGTGTTTCTGGGTGAATCAGGCTTGAATGTCGCAACGTTGTCTTGAATGTAGCGGCGTTGATCATGAATATCATAACGTTGGCTTGAATATCGCGGTGTTGTCTTGAATGCTGCGATGTTGGTATGAATGTCGCGGCATTGCTATGAATACTGCGACTTGAGACCCCAGTTTTTCCAGAATTCCTTTGTTTTTAAAAGTGTTTGATATTTTTCAATGCGCAATTCTGACTTTTTAATATTTGTAGGTTCAGGTACAATTAAAATTTTGCATCATGGCTCATAAAATGCCAACGTGGGTCCTCAAGTCAGCATAATAGGGCGCCATCTCTTCCTTTAGAATTTGATCTGAGGAAATTTGTATTCGTGGCTGCCGCTCAGAAATATACGACACTGGTTACCAAACCAGTTATAGTAGAGCTGGGATTTTCTTTTAAGGAGGCCATACACCATGACATTGAGAGGACCATCCGCTAGCTTGGATGGGGAGAATTTGCTAAACACCCTGAGGTGGCAATGCTACCATTAGTTTGTGAGTTTTACGCGAACATGGCTTTTGCTAAACCAGCTACTACTACAGTCATGGTGAGGGGATGCTAGGTCTCCTATTCTATTAATGTCATCCGAGCCGTGATGAAATTGCAACCTCCCCCACTGATATGCGAGTACATAGAATTCCTTAGGTAGGAGCCAGAGGAGGGCATTGACCTTGTCATAGTCATTGCCAGGATCTGCACTGCTGAGGCACAATCTGTGCTATGGGCCATGAGCATTCAGACAAACAGGCCTTACTACTTCCTCCGAGCTTGTTTGACGCCAGAGGCTAAGGCCTGGTCTCATTTCATATTTACCAGGATCCTCCCATCAAACAACTTATCTGAGGTGACCTGTGATCGGGCAACTTTGATTTATGCTATCCTTGAGCACCGCTCTATCGATGTCGCCTATATTATTCATACTCAGATCAGCAGGGCGGCGAGGGAGTCCAGGAGCCTCTTCTTTCCTTCGCTCATTCATACACTTTACCAGAGGCAATCCGTACAGATTGGGCCACATGAGGAGACTACGGATGCGAAACAACCTCTTAATGATTATTTCATTGGGAAATTGAGAAGAGCTCTAGCCCCAACACTGGTACATAGGGTACAGAGGTAGGCTCATGTTGAGCCTAGGGCATCAACACCTGATCCAATAGCACCTACAAATGATACAGCATGGCGCGCGCACATGGAGGCCCAGATGGCCCAGATGACAGCCATGCTGTCTTATGCTATTTAGACATAGAGGTGGATAGCAGAGCGCCTATAGCTTCCGATAGAGGACTTCCCAGTCCCAGATTTCCCGCCCAATCCTATAGCTGGCCCTCCCCAGCCTAGGCCTGCAGATGGACATGACGATGGTGAGGATATTGCCTAGCCTATTCCAGAGGATTAGGATGCAGATGCTAAGATAATAGCCACTGATGATGCAGTTATCTAGCCCTTATGGCATTCAGGGCATTTTCTTTCATTTTATTTCTTTTATATATTATTGTATGTTTCTTTAGGACAGTGAGGACATTGTTTCCCTCAAGTTTAGGGGGGTGTCTTTGACTTTTTATTTTAATTTCTAGTATGCTGTAGTATTATTATTACATGTGTTTTAGTATCATATTTATGTTAGTACTATACTTTTTGTAGTATATGTATGTGTTTTAATATGATAGTTAGTTTTGATAATATCCATAAAAGCAAGAATCTTAATAAAAATTTCATGAAAATCCTATTCAAGATACAGTTGTCGTTCTCTTTCAGATCATGGTTGCAATGTTTTGATATACATGATGGATAATGTTGAAAGATTTTAAAGAATATCATTTTGCTACAAGCTAGTGTGAATGATTGTCCAATGATGGATATGGATATAAAATGACCTACGTATTTTTGTGAATCCATATGCAATCTTTGACGCATGCTGAAGCAATCTAGTTTCTTTTTATGTATGATGCGTTTTCCACTTGCATGCTTGTTTAACTTTGAAAAGGATAAGACTTTTTGTCTAGAGAAATTTTATGGATTATACATGTGAAAAATTCAATTGTTCTTGAAATTATTTTTCAACTCTCTTGAGGCAAAATCCTATATTGTGCATAATTGAAGAAATGATTAGGGCATTGTTTGGACCTATTGAGCCTTTCGATCTTACCCTGATATGATTATATCCATAGGTCCCCTTTTGAAGCTTTATATATGTTTGGCCTTATATGTTTTTCATAATCATTGTATTCGTTAACCTATTAACCATTCTAATGCATGTGAAAACATTGCATTTTCTTCCTACTAGCATTGTTTATTGAGTGCATAATATACTATTTCTTAAAGTGAGTTTATTGATTAGGGGTATAATTGCATATTCAATATAAAATGAGTCTAAAGAAACTAGATGCAGTCAAAGAAAAGAAGCAATGTTTTGTAAAATGAAAAGAAAAGAAAAAAATGAAAAAGAAAAGAAAAGAAAAGAAAAAAATCAAAAGAAAAAATAAAAGCAAAGCATAAGAAAAGAAAAGTACGAAAAACATTGAATGGTTCTAGCGGGTTTTCTTCTTTCACTATTGAATACCCTGCTAATATCAGTTAAAGCTCAAGACTTGGAATAACATGTTTATATTTCTCAATATTTATGTTAAATCCTTTCCCTTTTATTCTTTAGCCCATTACCCTTGGTCTTACATTACAAGCTATTAAAGTCCATTTTGATCCTCAATTTTGTGTGATTTACATTAGTGGAGAGAGAGTTATATTACAATCTCGTGGATTCTGTAAATTATATTCATATGTATGCTTATAACCTTATCCGAGTGAATATGATTTGAATAGAAGAAGTTCTGTTTGCATGATTGTGGGAAAAATATCTTATATAAAAGGAAACTGTGAATGTTAGCATGATGAGGATTGTGTATGTGTGAAACTGATTGTGAAGCATGTGCACTCTTTGAGGTTTTATGCAATCATCATACACTAGTTTGGTTTAAGTGAAAGTGGAATGTTAAAAGCTGGTGAATGCAGGTTAAAAGGTTGATCAATGTAAGTGTACTTTATTTTGCTTGTGGACTAGCAAAAATCTAGGTTTGGGGGTGTGATAACTTCACAAAATATAGGTATTTGTGCCTTATAACTATGCTATATTAGTTGCTTAGTCCTTGGTTTTTATGCATGAATAGAAGACTTTAGCATCATATTCATCTGATTTTATCTTGATGACTTCCATTATGTTTTTGAGAAAATATTTTCAAATCTGTGATAAATTGAGTATATTTGCATTTGCTTTTAAAGTGGTTATTTCTCTATTACAGGAAGGGCTCCAATCAAGCATAAATGTAAAGAATTTGGATTAGTATTGGACCAGGAAGCCCATGAGAAAGCCAAATAGAAAGACCAACAAACAACATCGCGGCGCAGGCATGTTAATGTCACGACGTGGTGCATCCCCTGCTTCAGTACATAGGACCTGAGGCTAAAGCGCCGCGGTGCAGATGGATTCAACGCTGCGATGTGGTGACCTAATTTGCTAGCGCGCCACGGCATGATGTGGTTAATGCCACAACGTGAAGAACAGAGCTAGGCCTACAAATACTGTTGTATCAATTTTTCACAAGAGTTTTTATCATTTTTAGAATACAACTGCTAGGTTTTGGTATTTTAGACCTAGAGAAAGTTAGGGAAGCTAAGGTTGGAGGTCATCTTCTACATGGAGGATGATTCAAGCATAGAAGATCACATCTATTGAGCTTTCTTCCTTTCCTTTCATCTTTCTCTCTTTATTGATTCATGAACATGTTGAATATGCTTGTATTTTCATGTTTCATGGCTAGCTAAGCTATGTATAGGGTTTTCTTTGGATCCTCCTATGGATATTGAATGATTATGTAATCCTTTGAGTTTATATACATGATTTGGTTTTGTTCAATCATATTGTTCTTAATGTTCTTGATTGTTTGACCAACTTTTAAGTGCTTTGTTGAAATCTGATGAACCTAGACATAAGGATTTGGATTTGAGATTATATGTATGGTTGATGCATATTCGATTTCATTCAATTGGCTTGGATAAGTTAATTCACTAATTGGATAGAAATATACCTCTTAGTCATGCATAGTGTGTGATTGAGAATAGATCTTAATGAGTGAATTTTGCATCTAACTAAAGAGTTAGGGAAATGAAACTATGGTTGATTGACCTAGACATAGGTTTTTAACTAAATCAGATTCTCAAGCTAACCTAATCATTTCGTTTATATTACTCTTAAGGATTGCATGTTATCAATTGAAGTAGGAGATGAAGAAGGATTCCTTATTTTCTAATTATCATCTTTAACTTAGATTTACTGCTTTGTAGTCTTTACAGTTACCTTTAAACATTTTTTCTCAATTTTAATGTTCTTAGATTGTATTAATTAAACTATTGGTTAATACTTGACTTTTGAGATTAACGTAATTCTTGTGGGAATGATATCTGATTCTTTACTATATTACAAGTATGACCCGCGCATTTGCAGTAAGCAAAAGAGTGAACAGTCCACACACAAGGCTGTCAAGCAACCTTCTCACCAATCTTCTTAAAGCTCTCTCAGTTCAAGTGTAAAATCTCATGAAGAAAGTGATGATGATGATGGTGAATCTGATGAGGAAGAATTATCCTTTATTTTTAGGAAGATTCACAAGATGTGGAGAAGGAAAGAAAGAAAAGGAAAATGATTCCAACAAAGGAAGAACTCTCATAAAGTGAATTTAGGAATCCCAGCAAAAGACAACTGACATGTGTTGAGTGTCAGAAACCAGGTCAATTAGATCTGAGTGTCCACTACTGAAGAAAACATAAAAGCAGTCCTCAAACCAAAAAAGGAATGATGGTAACTTGAGAAGATCTAGATGACTTTTCAAGTGAAGAAGAATAAGAAAAGGTTATCAATCTTTGTCTAGTTACAAGAGATCTAGATAGTGATGATGTGATATCAGATACTGAACCTTCTCACCCTTTTTATATTGAACTTAAGACTACTTTTGATAATATCCTCTTTGATTCCACTATCTCAGCTCAGAAGTACATTGTCCTAAAAGCCAAACTAGCTGAGATGGAAAAAGAAAATGATTTGTTGAAAAGAGATAATGCAACTTTGAATAAAATAATTAGATCCTTGGTCAATTTGAACATTAAGCTAACAACTCAGTCCAAACTAAATAAGGTTAAATCTTCTTACCAACCTTCTCAACAATTCTCTCATATGATAGAAAAAAATATTTTGCTAAGAAAGAAGGTGGAAGATTTGACTAATGACTTAGCCAAGTTTGTCAATGGTACAAATAATCTTGAAAAGCTTTTAACAAGTTAAAAGTGTATCTTTAATAAAGCTAGTCTAGTATACAAAGAGTGATCAAAATAGAAATGGTATAAGAACATGTTTGTATCTGCTAAGAAGCCTGAGTTGGCATGTTTTTGTTGTCACAAGATTGGACATAAGGCATCTAAATGTTTTTTAAAAAATAAACCACCAAAGACAGAACCATCTAACATGAAAGAACCCAAAAAAATTTGGGCACTTAAATCAATGATTCCTTCTCATGCAAGTTCCAAACACACGATGGAGGTGATATGACCTTTAGAGACAATAACAAAGCAAAAATAAAAGGAATAGGTAAAGTTGGTAAGACAAACTCTACCAATTTTGACAATGTATACTATATGAAAGGGTTAGAACATAATATTCTCAACATAAGCCAGTATTATGACAATGGCTATAAGGTTGTGTTTAAACTAACTAAGTGCATAGAGAAGCCAATAATGACAAAGTCCTCTTTTCTGGGAATCATGACAAGAATGTCTATAGCATTAAGTTAGAGAACCTTAGTGAAAAAAATGTAGAGTGTCTTATGTTTTTGAGTTCTGAAAAATGATTATGGCATAAAAAAGTTGGCTATGTTAATATGAAAACTATTTCAAAACTGCTAAAACATGACTTTGTGAAAGGTTTTCCAAAAATCAAGTTTGACAAAGATATGGTATGTGAAGCATGCCAAAGAAGCAAGCAAAATAAAGTTAAGTTTTTAGCCTAAGAATGTTGTTACAACTTATAGACCTCTAGACCTCCTACATATTGATCTCTTTAGACCTACCAAGACTGCTAGTCTAAGAGGAAAGAGGTATGACTTTGTCATAGTTAATGATTTCTCAAGATTTACATGGGTCCTCTTCTAAAAACACAAGGATGATTCTTTTGAGGCTTTAAAACCTTTTGCAAATAAGTTCAAAATGAAAAAGGTTTTTGCATTACCGCCATAAGGAGTGATCATGGAAGGGAGTTTGGGAATGTTTATTTCAGAAAATTTTGTTAAGAAAATGGCATTGTTCATAAATTCTCCTGTCCAAGAACTCCACAATAGAATGGAGTTGTGAAAAGGAAAAATAAGACTTTGCAAGAAATGGCTCGAACTCTTTTATGTGAAACTAAGTTACCAAAATATTTTTGAACTAAGACAGTTAGCACCTCTTGCTACATTTTAAACAAGGTTTCTATAAGGCCAACATTAAGGAAAACACCATATGAATTGTGGAAAGGAAGAAAGCCCAACATATCATACTTTCATGCTTTTGGATATGAATGTTTTGTGCTGAACAACAAAGATTAGTTAAGAAAATTTGATTCAAAATCTAATAAATGTGTCTTTCTTAGTTACTCTCAAACTTCCAAAGCTTATAAAGTTTATAACCTGAGAACATTAGTTGTTGAAGAAATATGCATGTTATATTTAATGAAACTAACTCTCTCAATGAGATGAAATAGCTTGCAAATCTAGATGATGAAATGGAGAAGCTCTTACTTATTAAGAAAGATGAGAAAGATGAAAAGAAGAAAGATAGATTTAGTGAAAGCAAAAAAAAAAGATTAGTCCAAGGATGGAAAAGTTGAAATAGCATATAAGAAAATTGAGTCAAAAGCTAAGAAAGTTCATGAACTTTCTCACTTACCAAGAGATTGGAGACTGCACTCTTCTCACCCAAAGAAGCTGATCATTGGTGAAATCTCTGCTAGAGTAAGAACCAGGTCATCCTTTAGAAGACCAAAAATTAAATCAGTTTGTTCTACTCTCTCAAATTGAGCCTAAAAATATTAATGAAGCACTACAAGAAGAATTATGGATATAGGCTTTGCAAGAAGAGCTCAATCAATTTAAGAGAAACAAAGTTTGGTCTCTTGTGCCTGCACCCAAGGATCACTTATTCATTGGCACAAAATAGATATTCAAAAACAAAGTTGATGAGGATGGAAAAGTGGTAAGAAACAAGGCATGATTAGTAGTTCAAGGGTATAATCAATAAAAAGGTATTGACTATGATGAAACCTTTACCCCTATAGCTAGATTAGAAGCAATAAGAATACTCCTTACCTATACTACTTTTAAAAGCTTTAAACTATTTCAAATGGATGTTAAGAGTGCATTCTTAAATGATTTTATAAATGAGGGAGTGTATGTTCATCAACCTCTTGGCTTTGAGGATGTTGAACATCCAAAATATGTTTACAAGCTCTCCAAAGCCCTTTATGGCTTAAAGCAACCTCCAAGAGCTTGGTATGAGAGGCTAAACAATGGTTTTACATGAAGGAAATTGGACATTAACTTGTTTAGAAAACATTTAAAGAATGAACTTTAATTAGTCCAAATATATGTATATGACATTGTATTTGGATCCACTAATGAGGTTTTATGTAGAGAATTCTCTGAGTTGATGAAAAGTGAGTTTGAGATGAGCATGATGGGGGAATTGAAATTCTTCCTTGGTCTGCAAATAAAATATGACAAGTCCAGAATTTTCATTTATCAAGAAAAGTACACCAAGGACTTCCTAAAAAAGTTCAACATGGAAGGGCTCAAACTAATGAAAACTCCTATGCACCCCTCAATTGTTGTTGAGAAGGATGATAAAGGTAAAACAATAAGTGATAAGCTCTATAGAGGTATGATTGGATCCTTACTGTACTTAACAGCTAGTAGACCTGATATTGTTTTCAGTATGGGTTTATGTGCAAGATTCCAAATATGTCCTAAAAAATCTCATCTCAAAGTTGTGAAAAGAATCTTTAGGTACTTACTTAGAACATCTAATTATGATTTTGTGGTACAAGAAAAGTTCTAGTTTTGATCTTGTAAGGTACTATGATGCTGATTTTGCTAGAGATAAAGTTGAGAGGAAAAATACAAGTGGTGCATATCACTTCCTAAGCAATGCAGTGGTAATATGGTCAAGTAGAAAGCAAAATTTCATAGCTCTCTCAACTACAGAAGTTAAGTATATATCAGCATTAAGTTGTTGCTTACAACTTCTATGGATCAAACATCAATTGGAGGATTACTCCATGATGTATGACCATATTCCAATTCTTTGTGATAACATAATTGTTATAAACTTGTCCAAAAATTATATTCAGCACTAAAGATCAAAACATGTTGAGATAAAACATCACTTTATTCGTGATCATATCCAAAAGGGTGATTTTGAATTAAAATTTGTTGATACTAACCACCAATAAGCAGATATTTTCACAAAACCTCTTAGTGAGGATAAATTCTATTTTATAAAAGAAAACTTTAACATAATGCCTCTCATATGATTGATCCTAATTTTTGAATTTCAATGTTTTGGTATATAATATGTTAAGTATTATTTGATCATTACAAATTGCTTGAAATGATAATTTATATATGTTTATTAAGTGTTGAGAGTAAGGGTGATCATGGGTCGGGTTGGCTCAGGTTTAGGGGAAAAAAATTTAAGTAACTTGAACCGAACTAACCTGATTAGAATCGGGTTGGTTTGGGTTGGGTAATTGGGTTAGTCGGATTGGTAGGGTTAGTCAGGTTGGTTGGGTCACCAGATCGGGTTGTGCACCCTAAGTGAAAAAGAATAAAATAAGGGTTTGAATATAGACAAAACGATGTCATTTTCTCGGGTCATCGGGTCGGGTCATCAGGTTTGTTCACTAAACCTGTTACCCGAACTGATATTCGGACGGGTTTATCAGGTTTGACCTAAATAGACTCGATTACCCAAACTAACTTGGATATATTTGGTCAGGTCGGGTCGAGTCGGTCAGGTTCGCGGGTCGGGTTGGGCACCCCTAGCTGAGAGTGTTGAGTTTTGTTAGGAATCATGATAAAAATAAATGTTAAGAAGCAAAGAAGGTTCATAAGAGAGCTCAAGAGAAGGTTGATGAGAATATTCTTAACTCAACCTTCTTACTCTAACTTTCTCATCTTCATTCTGGGTTTCCTGACAGTTACTCCCATGGCTAGTTGTTAAACTAACCATTCTCTTTCTTCATCAATGGACACTTACCAATGTCTAACGGTGATTTTTGACCATAAACGGTAAAAAATCACTAGCTATAAATACCCAATGCTTTTCACTATTGATCATCGCATTCCTACCAAATTTCTCCATCTCTTTCTCTCTCTCTCATTCTTGTGTTCTTACTCTCTGCAACTCTCTCATTCTCTTTCTCCATCTTCTACCTTCCAAAACTCAAATGTTCTTTCAAAATTCATACCTAACATGTGAGTGAAACATATGTCCATGATGACTAAAAACCCAACCATAAGACCTTCATCCCCAACTCCAAGTGAGGAACCTATTTCATCCTCTTCAACTTCTCCTGAACCTTCACCACAACCTATATCCCAAGACATTCCTACACCCTCTCAACCTTATACTGAACCCCAATCTGCACCAGTCCATAAAAGACAATCCTTACGAGCAATGTCTGGTGTAGTGAAATCTACTACACCAAAGAAAAATGTGAGGATTGAGGAAGCCATTATCTTGGAAGAAGAAGAAGAAGGATGCCAACAGCAGTGGGAAAGAACTTGAACCCTCTCATACTGATCTAAAGCCTCTCATTAACAAAGAAGCCAAGGAAAAATTCAATTAATGGTTCAAGTATAATAAGGTTGTTATCAGGAAAAGCATATCCTTCAAAGAAATGACCCAAGAAGGTAGGGATTTTAGACCACATATGAAAATTCTGGAATAGAACAACTTCATCAGTATATCTGAGAAGGTTTACCTAGTCCTTTGCCAAAAATTCTATGCTAGGGCTGCTTATTACCTTGAACCTCCCACTCTTATTTCCTCTGTTAAAGGAGTTGAGATAAAATTGGACATGACCACTCTCTTTATTATCACTAGAATTCCAAACAAGGGACTTCAAGCCTATGATCAAGTGGGGTGGCACATAGGCTATGGTACCTATGAAGATGTCATGGACACTTTTTTTCTTGGATGGAGAAGAATCAAAGCTTGCAAGCAAAACTAACTCCACTACAAAATTCATTCATTCCCTTTCCTGCCACTTTGTGATACCTAGGATAGGCAGCACTGAGAAGACACATAAAGTTGATAAGGAGGTGATGTATCACATCAAGGAAAGGAAGCCACTCAATTTGCATTTCTTCATTTTGAAATACATGATCTCAGCCATTGAAAACACTAAAATGGTAACCAACCTGCCATATGGGTGTTGATGACAAGATTATTCCAACATTTCAACATGGATTTAACAAAGGAGAAGGTTAAGAAGGAAGGACCTACCTTCTCCATGAAGAACTTAAAGTAGATGTACCTGAAGAAAAGAAAGCTTAAGGATAAAGGCTCTAAATTGAGGAATAAGATGAGGCATGATTACCCATCCAAAGTAAAGGATCCAAAGAAAGGAAAAGAAAAAGTCACTAAGGAATAGACTGAGAAGGCTAAGTCTAAAAAAACTCAAAAGAAACCATTATTGAGAAGGTTGAGAGCAAAATAGAAAAAGATAAAAAAGAAAAAGAAGAAAAAAAGAAAAAAAGAGAAAGAAGAGGAAGAAAGAATAAAGAAGAGGAAGAAAGAAGAAAAAAGAGGAAAGTTGAGATTGAGAAGGTTGAAAGCAAAAGAGAAAAAGATAAAAAAAAAAAAGAGGAAAGAGAAGAAAAAGAAAAGAAAGAGAAAGAAGAGGAAGAAAGAAGAAGGAAAAGGAAAGTTAAAGCAGAAAAGGAGGTTGAGGAGGAACCTGAGAATGTTAGTGACAAGGTTGGAGAGGAACATTCTTAACCTGCTAAGGAACCCTCTTAAGCCTTAGAGGAACCTTCTTACCTCTATAAGAAGGAACCTTTGTTTGAAGAACATGCTACTGAAGAATACCATTATGCAGAAGGATCTATTGCATCTGAAGAAGCAGCAATCAAAAAGCCATAGATTGATCCTACCCTAGAATACTCAACTGTTGATGCTCAAGTCACAGTTGCAAGGATATTAACTCAACTATCTCAAGAAGGTCACCTAGAACCTGAAAAACCATTTGTGACTTTTGATCAAGCATAGATTTTGGTTAAAAAAGAAGGAGGAGGATAAAGAAGAGAAGAAGGAGAAAAAGAACAAAAGGCTAAAGAAAAAAAAAAGAATCACAACACATTGAGAAGGTTAATGATAAACATTCTCAACATACTAAGAAGCTTCTATCTCTTTAACCCTCTTATAAAAATGAAGATGAAGTTGTCTCCAAGCCTGCCAACATCGAAGAAATCGTAGATCCCCACTCTCAAATAGCCTACACCTCTCCACAATTCCTTTCACCTATCTATGATGTAGCTGCTTCCCAAATGAAAAGAAAAGCAAGCCCAAAAACTCCTCCAATTCCTACTGCACCTGTTGAAACCTTAGAGTCTTTGGGAAGGTTAGTCTCATAAGGGTGATTAAGCTCAAGGAATCAAAATGGAAGGGAGTGAAATCCATCACGAGTCCACTCAAGCTTAACCAACCCTCTCTAAACCTACTATGAAAAAGGCCTATAGATCTGCTAAAGAGGAAATCAATCAAGTCAAGGATGATAACAAGAAATCGACGAGAAAAGTGAGAAAGTTGAATATTGGGCAGAAGGAACTGCACTCAACACTTTATGGCTTTATTGATAGGTTTCTCATGTTAAAAGGGTAAATGGTGCACAATATGGAAAAGGAAGTTATTCTAAGCACTTCAAGGAAATAACATTATCCTTATCCTTACCAGAACAAAATTCTAGATTTTACTTCTTCCTCATCATCTTCTAATCACTCCATACACTCTGGTTCCCAACAAGGCTTATCTCAATGATGACCTATTAGTTCCCCCATTACTTTTGTTGATGACAAAAGGGGGAGATTGGAAAAATTGAAGATTTTTATATCGATTTTGTTTTTTTTTTATTGCTAAATAGATGCATATGAAAGCTCCAAAGCCTTTTTGGTGGCTAAGTTTGCAAATTATGTTTTGATGATAACAACTATATTGAAAATTATGAGTATTTGCTCTTAAGTATCTTGATTGTTCTAACATAATATTTGTGGAGTTTTCTTGTGAGTAACAACTTTTCAGGACTAAATCAATTATAAGGAAACTTTCTAGATGATGATGATGAAATCAAAGATCAAGAGGTTTTGAGAAACTTCAAGCTTGAGAGAGTTGCTGAGAAGGTTAGGTGGAATAAGCTTGAGAGACTTCTTGGGCAATAACTTAAGTAAAGTGCACTCACTCAGCATAAACAAGAAAATAACGGCCTACTTGTCACAAGAAGGACAAATAACCATTGGGAGCCTCTCATAGTTACTTTTTGTGTGCTATAAAAAGGCTTTAAGCTTGAAATGAAGAAGGTCAAACCATTAGAGAACAATCTGAGAAAGATTAAAGCTTATACATAAAGAGTAACTCTCTCACCTCTACCTACTTTATTATGAAACTTTTGAAATTCTTAGTAGGTGTGTTATAGGTTCTACAAAACTGAGTTTATACACTTGCTGAGTGATTTCGAGACCTACCCACTTATATCAAACACTTAAAACCTATCTTTGATTCTTGAGTGTTGGTGGTGAGCTTGTGAGCTGTGTAAGCCACTTGTAAGCCTAGTAAAGTTAATTGTATTAGGTTGAAGAGGCTTGACAAGAAAGAATACTAGAGAAACGTGTCTAGAAAGGTTAAGGGAAAAGAATACTCATTTGTAAGAGCTTGAAGGAGCTTGGTAGGAAAGAATATTTTTACATAGTGCAAATCCTAGCATTTGCTAGGTACTGGACGTAGCCCCAAGTGCTTTAGGGGTGAACCAGTATAAATCCTGATATCTTGCTTCTCTTTCTTCACCTTAACTCAATTCTAATATGTTCTGATACTGATCTTAAGTAAATATATGTTTTTCTTTATAAGACCTAAAGTGTATTTAGTTAAAGTGAACTTAACAAGAATCTTTATATTGTAAAGTTTGAATATGAGTTTCTGGAACAGTTTCTTGTTAACATGTTGAAATGAGTGATAAGTTGAGGGGAAGTTATTAGAACCTTCTGAACATTTATGCAGAAATGGTAATGTCTCTTAAACCTTACAAGTTTACTCTTAAAACTTTCAAAAAAGTTTATCATCATCAAAAAAGAAGGGGAATGTAAGTTACAAAGCACTTTTGTGCTTTAGATTGCATATTAAGTTTTAATGATAACAACTATGTTGAAAATAAGATTTGAATATTGTCAACGCTTAAATCAGTTTTACATAATCTTTGTGGAGTGTTTCTTTGTATTATTAAGCTTTTCAGGATAAAACAAGCTTCAAGGAAGCTTTCTGTAATTAGAAAGGGTTAAGAAGATCAGATTTTGACTTGAGAAAGTTCAAGTGCAACATGAGAAAGTTCTTGAAGAACATGAGAAAGTTTAGCATGCGAAGGTCTTGAGAAGATTGTGAGAAAGTTCAAGAAAATGAAGAACTCCCACAAGACTGATTTCAAGAGAGATTTAAACAATCATATGAAGTTTCTACCATCAGAATCCTCAAGAAAAATAAACAAGAAGATGGTGAAAATTAAAATATGAGAAGATTGAAGTCTTTCAAGCTTAAGAAAGTTGGATGAGAAAGTTAGCTAAGAGAGTTCAGTGAGAAGCTTGATGCTGAGAAAGTTCATGAGAATGTTGGTTATGAGAAAGTTGCTCAACCTTCTCACTTAAAGTTTGACGCACTGACTCAACAAGAAAAAGATAGAATAACGGTCTCCTACAACAAGCAAGTATAGTTACCATTTGAATCATCCAATAGTCATATTTTTGAAGGCTATAAAAGGATCCAAACTTGAAGATCAGAAGGTTATGAACTTTGAAGCCAATATGACTATGTGCATTACGAACTAAACCTTCTTATCTCTACTTACTACTTTTGAAATCTGTAAATCTCTAGTAGGTGTTGTTGTTAATCTTAAGTAAATGTTTGTATTCACTTATAAAGTGATTTCGAGATGCACCTAACTAAAACAAACACTTCATATCATCTATTGATTCTTACTTGCCATGAGTGAACTTGTGGGTTATAAAGTCACTTCATTCTGAGGCAATGAGCTTGATGAGATTGTGTCAAAGAATACTTGGTATTTAGCCTACAGAGGCTGTGTCAAATAATACTTGTATTGAAGCTTGGAGAGGCTTGGTTGTTAAGGAATACTCAAGTTAGCGGAAAATCCTAATGATTGCTAGGTACCCGACGTAGCCCCATATGGTTTAGGGGTGAACCAATATAAATCCTAGTGTAAAACTTCTCTTCATTTACTCTTTATTTGTTTATATCAGTTTGAACAAGTTTAAAAGGCTAATACTAAAAATTGAGAAAATTGAATTTTTTTAAAAAAAGGTTTTGCATAAAGTAATTCCTTAATATAACTACAATTTAGGTGCTTATACTTTGTGTTTGAATATCTTATTATAAAATAGCCCTTATAAAGAAGTCCAAAGGTTAAATATATTTTATAAAATCATTATTCAGTGATGAGAAGGTTGCTTTAACTCAACCAATCAACTCTCTCATAAAACTTCTCACTATGGTTTGATAACTTATTTTTGAACCTTCTCACTAAAATTCTAATTCAGTTTTGAACCTTCTTACCTCAAAGTCTAAACAACTTAAGAAAGTTGTGAGAATGTTATTTTTTCAAGAAAAAAAAAACACAATTCAACCTCCTTTCTTATGCTATTGCCAACTTCATATATAAGAATAAATAGGGCAATAGGGTCTTTGATTTGAGTAATTATAATGACCAAAAATAAAGTTACTAAGATCCTACTCATTATAATCATATAGCTCATTTCTTATGGTCACATCATATCACATATTCTCAATTCAAATACACTCATCAATAATAAAAAGCATCACTTTCTATACATTTAATGCATCAAAAAGTATTTATCGAAAAATTCTTTTATACTCTGGAATATAATAAATACATACTCTAGAATATAATCTTATCATTAATTTAAAAATTTAAATTAGTGATTTAAAATTTATAGACTAAACCTCCATTTTGATCCCTGAAAGATCGATCCGTATATTAGTTTGGTCCTTAAACCTTGTCACATTAGTCCCTAATTAGGGACTAAATTGATGTACAAATTGATTTTCAGGGACTAAAGTAGATATTTTCATATTCTAGGGACTAATTTGCCAAGTGTTTGATCTTTCAGGGACCAAAGTGGAGGTTTAGTCAAATTTATATTAATTTGTTTAAAATCAACAATAAAAATCTTTGTTAGAGCATGCTCTTTAGAATATGTATTTAGAGCACATTTGACACGATGTATAAAGCTTGATAGGATAAGTTTATACAATACATTATGACTTTATCAGTTGTTTGGTGCAACTATAGTATTGTATAAGCTTATCCAGCATATCCCTCTTATATATTAAAATAACGTATAACTTAATCAGACATTAGAGGGTGAGATTATGCCTGATTAAATTTTGATAGATTAGCTCATCTGAAAATATTTCCTTTACAATCCTATCACTCGAACACCAATCTTTCGTTGTCTCCTCATGTAGCTACTGAAATGAAGCATCCTACGAGGTGAGTTCTCAATCTCTTGCAGTCTCAAGCTTTAGTGCTCCATGGTTGTTGGCTTTGTTGCTGTGTAGGAGGAGATCTGGCGAGAAGGAGATGGCAGAGCTCTACCATGGTTGCTACGTGCGCAGCTTTCGTGAGGAAGGAGATGAGTACATGGGTCTGACCCGCGTCCTCCAAACCAAGTTTTGGTCTCTGGTGACGCTCATTGACTCACTTGCACGCATCTCGTATGGATTTCGATGATAAGCAACTCTATCATGCCTGTGCGCTTGGCTTCTCCCATGGGGAAGAAGATGAACATGGGAGTCACTCGATCCACGTCCTTCCAGCAACTGGGTCATCTGACCTGATTTTTTTTCATAAGTCTTGAAAACTTATACTATCTTATACAATGTCATGCCAAACACTGGATAAAATTAAAATTTATCAAGCATTATACTATCAAACCTTATACTATCAAGTCTAATATAATTAAGTCTTATTCTATTATGTGTACCAAACAGATCCGTAAAGAGTATGCTAAAATTTCTCATATCTTTATCAATATTTTAAAAATTAAACTAAAGATTGAACTAACAATACTTCTAAATCATAATTTGATTAATTTAACTGACCAAATTTATAACTAAATTATACCCAAATTATAATTAAACTAAAATTACTTAAATAAGAAACATAACCGATACTTAATCTAATCGATTTAATAATCTAATTTTTAAACAATTATTATATTCTTACATCAAATAATATATATACTTATTTTTATATTTTATCTAATATTATTTATTATATATATATTTTTTATAATTTTTTTTTCACTCAATTATATCTCTTTAAAAAAATATAAATAATACTTACATTTTTTTTTTAAAGTGTAAAATAATCATTTTTCATTTTTAAAACTTTAATCATTATACACTGTCATCAAAAGCAACGAAACGAGAACCAAGGCGCTCCCTTCCAAGAAAGGAAACATAAGCACAGTTAAAGTGACAACACTTCGGTTACCGAAAAGAAATGACAACACTCCCCGACGTCACCGTTTGCCAGCTCACCGTTCCGTCACTTTCCCCAAACCCTCCTCCGTCGATCTCCTACTCCACGTCATGGGTGACGCTAAATCTAACGGCAGGTTCTTCTGTTCTCATCGAACTAGAAACGGCGTTCAGAGAATCCCCATTATGCATTTCTGTAAGGCCCATTTTCGGCCCAACTCATACTCACTCTTGGTCTTCATCACCGGTCACACCACGCACTTTCTCTCTCTAGCTCTCTCTCTCTCTCTCTTTCTTCCTCTTTCTCAGAATTTTATCCTTTTTCGAATTCTTTTATTTATTGTCGTTTCCCATTCCTTTTCTTTTCCCAGTAAATCTTTCCTCTCTCGTATTGATGTCGGTATGTAGTTTTCTTCTCTCTCTCTCTCTATTTTTTCGCTATTTTTTTGGTAATAATTTATATTTATGTCGTTCTGAAATTTTATATCTGATCACTGTATTGCTATGTTGTATCCGATTTCCCAATCGTTGATTTGCGTTTTTTTTTTGGGTTAATTTATCTTTTTCTTTTGCTTTAATTTTGATTAATTCATCCCGTAAATTTATTTTTAATTTCTGGATTTTGGTACTGTGATCCTTCTTCTTCGATTATTTGCATTTTAGGTTGATGTCTTTGATCAAAATTTCTTTTTTTCTCATGGGATGGGCTTGAAATTTGAATATGGATGTTAACTTACAACGCTGCTGAAGCTGCTTTTAGTTATTATTTTCCGAAATAAAATTTTTCATGTAACCTCACATTCACAATACTCTTTTGGAGAACTGGAGAAGATGTATTAGTTTGTAGAAGGGACTCCATTGTGGTAGGAATTTTCCTGGAAGGTAATAAGGTGGTAGATTATGGTTTCTACTGATTAGCAAGCTCCTATTTTTGGAAAAAAAAATTATTCTTTAAGAGAGTTGGTTTGCCGTGTGATTCGATCCTAGAATGTAAAGTGAAAGAAAAAGGTAGTCTTAGGATGCTGCTCTTTAGCATGTGTGGAGGTCAAATAAGTAAGTTAGATGTAATAATTCATTTTTATTTTGCCTTAGGTGGGTTTATGGAAATTAGTTTAAATATGCAGTTTACTATAAGAGTTTCTTCTGTTTCTTCCCCCCCCCCCCCCGGCTGTTCACTATGTGTTTTGGTTAATTTGATTTTTGGGGTTTTTGTTCTATTTCCTAGTAACTGCAAAATAGTGAAGGCTGTTATCAGTATCACAGGTGCTTGTAGATCGGATATTTTATAAATTCCAGCAGATTTCCTTTTCTTCCATGTGTAGAGTGAAATTACAGAATTCTTAGTTGCTTTGTTCTGGTTCAACCTACCATTTTCTGTGTTGCTGCCTCATATTTTGTCCTTTTGTAAGGTAGTAAATCAGTTGAAAATAAGTAACCTGTCTGAATGAAGCAAGAGCGCTCAAAAGCTAAATTATTAAAGAAAGACAAATCAACTAAGGAAAGCTAGCCATGTAACTGCTTACATTGCACAATGCCATAAGGCCTTACCCTGTTTGCTCCGAGCAAAACATTTGAAATGGTATAGAAGTTATTCCAAAGTGGCAGGACAGATCCAACAACCCCCATGGATACCAAAGAGTCTAAACCATGGATAATTAGCTGCTGGACAGTATAGGAGGTCAGAGTAAAAAAAAAAAAACATGAGAGAACTTTGTGTAGTTTGTGAACGTGCAAGCAAATCATTTGTGTTAGTTATATTACCGCAGTCATGGATTATGGATATGCAAAGCGGGGTCACAATTAGAAACACATCCTTTTTTGAAGATTGAATTTGAATTTGGAAGAATAATTTACATGAATAGACCCTAGAAGAATCCAAGAAACATTCGTATTATCATCAGGGATTTTGGGTTCTAAACTAACAACTACAATTGCTTTTAATCAAACATTCCTTTTTCCATTGATTGCTTTTAGCAACCAGGGTTATGTTTGGTCTTCATTATTCTATGGTTAATGGTATCTTGCACCCAACATTATTATTCTTTATTATTAGAGACGTCTAAGTAGGAGTAAGACAGAGTATATGAAATATAAGTTCAGTAAGAAGCGTGTTAATGCTAGTTTAGCGGTAGAAATTGGAGACCATACCATATCACTAGTTACATGGTTTAGGTATCTTGGATCTATCATACAAAATGACAGAGAGATAGAGGGAGATGTAAACCATACGATTCAAGCTGGATGGATGAAATGGAGGAGTGTTTCAGGAGTTATTTGTGATAGAAAAGTACCTCTTAAGTTTAAGGGTAAATTTTATTGCACAGCTATAAGGCCCGCGATGTTGTATGGTACTGAATATTGGACGGTAAAAAGCCAGCAAGAGCATAAGATCAGTGCCACAGATATGAGGATGATGCGATGGATATGTGGCCATACAAGATAAGATAGGATTAGGAATGAATGCATTAGAGAGAAAGTAAGGGTAGTACCTATTGTGGAAAAGATAGGAGAATCTCGCCTTAAGTGATTTGGACATGTAAGGAAAAGACCTTTAGAAGTCCCTGTAAGGAGAGTAGATCAGGTGGGGGATAACCCAATAGCTAGAGGGTAGAGGGAGACTAAGAAAGACTATAAGTGAAATGATTAAAAAAGATTTAAATTTGAATGACATTTCTGAAGATTTGGTTTATGATAGGACATAATGACGTCGTTTGATCCATGTAGTCGACCCCACCTAGTAGGAAAAGGCTTGACTGTTGTTGTATTAGAGGCGTGCATGAATCTAATTTTTGTAGTACATAGACAATCTATGCCGTCATCATTACTTGTCAATTATAATTAGTTCTAGTGTTTATAAATTATGAACTTCATAAGCATAATGCAGAGTTTTTAAAAAAAATTTGAGTCTTTATTATACGTTGACTAATCTGATTATCCCACAGGAAAAGGGTCGGCCGCTACCAAAATTTGGTGAATGGGATGTCAATGATCCAGCCTCAGCTGAGGGGTTCACAGTGATTTTTAACAAGGCTAGGGATGAGAAAAAGACTGGTGGCAATCCTGAGTCACCAGGAAAGGCTGCCACTGATCTTCACAGCAAACCTGCATTAGATCCTGGCAAAGCTCAGAGTGTAAGATGTTCTTGATGAAATATCTATCTCTATCTAAAATGACACACACACTAGTGTTGTATATAATCTTAACACTAGATATTTTTGCCCATCTGGAAAGATGAGTTTTAAGCTTGCACGAATACTGATTGTGATGTGTATGTGTGTGTGCGTGCGCTTGCATGTCTGTGTTTGTGTGTTCTTTGCGTTTATGTATTTAGGTAATGTATGCATGTATATCCCTTTTGAATGAATTGAGAAACAATAGGATGGCAGTCTAAGGCTCTAAGCGACCTAATATAGATGTCTACAAGATATGCTAGACTAAGAATATCCAAGACCTTTTGAAACATTGATTTATAGTTTATAAATTATAATGTATGCTGAGTGTTTTTTCCCCTCCTCTTTGTGGTATTGGTCATAACTATAATCGACACTTTTACCATTTTCCTTGAGGATCACATCCAATATATTCTCTTGTATTCAAAATTAAAATATATGCATTCCATATAACATTATTATATTATATGGACTATAATATTAATGTTATAATATTAATCTGTGATTAGGACGAAACTTAAAAGGATTAGATTGTCAAAATCCAAAAGAAAGGGGGTAAAGATGGGTCTATCTTTTATTTGATTTGATTGCTGCAGCTGGATATGTCTGGTGGTGGTGTTTGAACCTGCTAATTTTGGTCTATGGTTGACCAATTAAGCTCAGATAATTTGTTGACCTTACAATGAAATGAAGTTTGTTTTTTGAACAGATAGCTCAGGGAAAAGGAGGGTCTATCTTTTCTTCTCTTTTTTTTTTTTGTGTGTGTGTGGGGGGGGGGTGGCGTGGGGGTGATCAGTTTTCAGTTTCATCTTGTTGCATTGGATTTTGGTAGGGTTGAGATTGTCACATGGAGATGTTATTATACAGTCTGTATATATTTACCTTTCTCCCTTCATGAATGATTTCACTTGGTTTTCAGAAAAAATGGTTTTGCTGCATACAAAACCCTCCTGCGGAATCATAGCAGTGGTTGCTCCTGTGAAAAGCTTGAACAGAAGAACAATGTTTATGTGTAACTAGCTCCCCAGTATTTTCTCAAAGATAGGAGCTGTAGAGCCATAAGTGAATTCTGCTGGAATTTTGATTATATGCTGTAAAAGTGAGCTGCAGTGGGGGAAAGCAAAGAAGACAGACTATTGTTTGTATGTGTGTATTAATGTGGTGGTTTATTGTTCGGAGACAAGGTTGCTTCCTGTTTTGCCTTGCGATATGAGCTATAGAGCGTTGCTTGTCACATTGTATTCCTGGTTGTATTATCAAACAAACCTTATTCTATGAACTTATTTTATTCCTTTGATTTCGTTACCTGGACAATGCTTGCAATTTGGTAACCATTAGCTGGTTGTTCTTTCCCGGTTCCAGCTCTCTTCCAAACTCTGAAAGAAAGACACAGAATAATGAATGAATGGAAGACAAAGTTATTTACTTGTTTTCGCTCACGAGACATGCCATATTCCTGCATCCTTGACATATTTAGCAAGCTAATGAGCACTTAGCTTGATAATCGAGCTGAGAATAATAAATAAGCTATGAAGATTGGTGTTGTTATCAAGAAGGTACATATTGTTTTTTTTCTCTTTTTGGTATTGTTTTTTTCTCTTTTTGGTATTACATATTGTTAGTTTTGTTTTTTGTATTTTTCTACGTTGAATTTTCAAATTTGTATGAAAATGAGGGTTCTTGTGATAATAATAAAATCAGAGGAGGTAGATGCTTAAATGGTGCTAGAAATTATCCGACAATTGGTGGTATGTTGCAGCTTGTTTGTCTTTATTCTGATCTAGATTACAAATAAACGCAGCCAAAAAAATCAAGATTGCAATTTTTTGTAGGAACTTGGTGACTTGAAATGACAAACTGATAAGACAGTCGTATGCTTGCAAGTTCTGCAGAAATTCTTTTTGATATTGTAAATTCTGTTGACATTTATTTCTTATTATTTCGTCCATTTCTCCTGCAAAATTTAAAAGGACTCAGCTAGTAGCCACGGAGACAGCATTGTTAACATGACTTATCCTTAGTGGACTAAAATGTCTAGCTCTAAAATTTCTACAATTCATTGCAATGTGATAATTAGACTCTTGATATTCCAAGCTTCCTTTCAAAGAGTCGGCGAAGGAGATAAACTTGGAGTGTGCTGGCACCGATTAGTGCTGCTGATTCAAGTATGGCCTTGTGAAGTGCTCTGGAGCTCATTGCATTATTTACTGCAATTGCAATAGTAAACTCATAGTTAGATATAATTTGTCGTTCTATCTAGCTTCATGTCAATTGCCAGAGAGAGAGAGAGAAAAAGGGGGGAGGAATTCAGTGTATTTTATTTGAAACCAGTTACTTGGTAAAGGATATTCTTGGTGGAGTTAGGTGTGCACAAAATATTATCAAACACATTCATTCCCAGAAATAATTTCAGCTAAACATCAAATTCATATTAACAGCATAAAATTAAGATATAACAGTTAGTCAATTACCTTTAGTCTGAAATCTCTTGTTAAAGAAAAATAACCAGTTTATGTGAGAAAATAGAATAAAATGGCAGGCATAGGGTAGTTTAATAAATAAATTCTGCAGAAGAAAAACAAAACTTGCTAAATTGGTTTCAAGTTCAGTTAGACCAAGACCAAGGTACACTGTGCAACTACAAGGCCTTATTCTTTCGCTTCCATCAATTACTTAGACTAGAAAAGGAACAATGTACCAATTGCCTGGCGTTCTGTCTGAGCCTCAAGCCAATGCTGTTCAAACTGAATGTTGTAGAGAGCTTCTTCTAACTTTGATATCTGTTCTAACAAAGGATTAAAATGCTCTGCACAGATCAAGATATCAACAGTAACTCTCTCCAATCCAGAAGGCTGACAGTCGCAAAGTGGACCAGCACAAACTAAACTGTAAAAATTAATTAGTTCAAGAATGGCTCACCATCTCTTGCATGCTGATCAAAGTATGAAAAATGGTTAGAATACACATCAAAATCAACTGTTTCATGATAGGGAGACTTATTGGTGATGCAGAAACGATAGAGTCCTTTGTTTCGAGCCACGAATTGTAATTTTTCACTTAACTTGTCACGAAAATCTTGAATTTGATCATCAGAAGGTCCCTTCACCTAATGATTTCATAAAACAAAAACTATTGATTCAATAGTTGAGTTCTGAAACATTCTACTATGACATATAAATATAATTTGAAACAGGGAGGGTACTGTAGAAATATTATTTCATCAACAGTGGACGAAATTACATTTTTTTCACCATGATCCTTATGTCTTCCATGAAGTATGAGAAAAAGTTAAAAAAAAAAACAATGTACTTTCTCATGGCATCTAAAGATCTACTTCGGTGTAATTTAGAATTTTATTCTCACATAGCAAGCAAGCTTTTTTAGCATAGACAGATAATGTGATTGTATTAATGCTAAGTATGTAATGTGTTGATTTTTTCAGTATCATTTGATCCACATAGCCGATCTCGCCTAATGAAAAAAAAGCTTTGATTGTTGTATGACAAGCAAGCCTTTAATTGGCACCGCACAAAAAAATTAATAAAAAAACATGCTACTATCCTAGATATTTATAACAGGAAAAAACCAGTGATGTTATTTTGCATATGATAAGTCATTATATTATTTTTTACAGCACTTTCCACTACAAGCATTGGTTACTTGTGCAGAGATCCAAAGACATGTAGCAATTGAAATAGTGTAAAAGCAAAATTTTGATGTGCAAGTAACATTCTTGGGAACAAAATGGGATAATTGTCAGGCCTAGAAGTTTCCCTAATTCGATATGCTGGGAAAAGAAATAGAAGGTGAATTAAAACACGAGCTGCCTCAATCTGCATTCTTTCGAATCATCTTAAAGCACGTGATGTTACAGTACTTGGTAACATTTTTAGCAATCTGTCAAGGGCTCAATGCCTCATTAAAATCATAAAGAACCCCATGTAGGAAGAGTTGCACATAAATTTATAACAAGGAATCTCTAAAGATCAGAAAAGCAATTTCACACAAAAGGCTACGAAATATATTTCATACACAGTGCTTACCACAAGGTCTACACCTTGTTGAGTATATTGCCAATGCCAAGCCATATCAGCCTTGATCACAACAAATGAAGCATGGACTGTATCCCCTACATGCCCAACTTTATGAGAGAAGCATTCTTCTTTATCAATCACAAATCTAATCCCAAGCACTGCATTCAGGCTGGATAAGATTACCACTGCAATGACCAAATTGGGTAGCCCCAGCTTCATCTCTATCTCTACATTGACACATTCAACAAGACTCAAGTGAGTATGCTAAAAACTTTCTTTGCTTTATGAGTTCTCCTCAAGTCTAATTGCATATATCATTTTCCATCATTATTAGCTTCAAAACTCCTTATGGTGCAGGACACTAATCGATCAGTTTTGTAAGCTATCTGAAAAAAATTGTCCTTTCCACATTTTTCACATTGATTATCATGTTTTGAAATGATGATTATTAGACATAAAACAAAATATTCCCTTCCAAGTTTTTCCCAGAGATCCATCAGAAAAGCAAAGAACACAAATATATTGCATCAACAAGGTATGAGATTCATAACTGATAAATGATATATATGCTATGCAACAAAAATGAATTCCAAATTAAGAATTTAAGATCTCAATGGATCTTAAAAGGACGAAACGACATGATTAGAAACATACATGCAAGAATCGAACAGAAGAATGTTACCTTTTTTATATCAAAGATTTTGCTCCAAAACAAAATTTAAAAACGAAGAGAGTAAGGATTCTACAGGAAAAAAAAGGAAAAGACGTAAGATGTATTCTCTTGTTTTGTAGTGTAATTTCGAACAAGCAGTTCGTGAAGTTTGAGGTTTACGACATTAATAAAAGAGCTGTGATCCTCTGCGACCCGAGTTTGGAACAAAACAATGTGTTGGACCAACAACAGAAATAAGCTTAATGGAAAAATTGTTATTTTACACTATGTTTCAATGATACGTAATATGAGAAATGGAAAGAAAATAAGAAAAATAGAAATAACTATCTTTATTTAATAATTTTAAAATATATGAGAATGAAACAAAATATATAGAGAATTATTTCTCTCTTCTCCTCAAATACTTAACTTTTATTCCCTCCAAAATTGAGGTAGAATAGAAGAAACACATGGTAATAAAGTTTCGTTCCATTCTATTAACAAAACTTTCAAATAAAAAGAATAAAAATTATATTTTATTACATTCTTTTTCTTTCCGTTTCATCTCTACTTATTTCATTCTATTTTATTAATAAAAAAACATCTAAACTTACTGTTAGTTTTCACTAACGTCTTCATCGACATAAATCTTGAACACCTAAAAAGTAAAAAATATCTACTGCACACAAATTTTAATTGATCCCCACCTTTTGGTGGTCCAATCAAATTTAATATAATGTTTTCTTTATGAGAAAAACCAAATTTTATTATGATATTGGTTTGGAGAATTTTGTAGAAAATTAATTTTAAAAGTTAATCTAAAATTATTTTTAATTAAGAACGTTTGCTGAACAAAATTTGTAAAATTGAATTTTGTTTCATCAATATGAATTATAATTACTTCTAAATAAGGTTTTAAATTACGGTTGTGATTAAGTCATGATCATATTGTGAATGTGATCGAGTTGTGATCATATTGCAGTTGTTGTGAACTGATGCGGTCACAATTGCGACTGCATCATGTGATGTGATCTACAATTTAAATCATTGTTTTTAAGTGTAAAATTATTATAAAGAGTAAACAAATGTTCAAATATAGAAATCATATGATACTCCTAAACATAGTTATAAAACTCAATCCGATCATTTATTCAATTAAGGTAATAGGTCATTGGTTCAATCAGTGGATCACTGATCAAACCGAATAAAATAAAATAAATATATAAATATTTGATAAACTAAAAAAAATACAAAACAACTACATAAACACAAATTAATTAGTAGTTCAATCCTATTTTTATTGGGCTGAACTGATCTCCTTCTTAAACCCAAATCTCATACAAATAAATTAGAGGTTGGTACTTTATATTACAAAAAAATAAAAAATAAATAAATTAGAGGCTAGGTAATGTTTTTGTTGAGCTAAAACTCATCTAATATGTTAGTCCTCAACTGACTTTGAGCCCATTCTTTTATAAAACAAAAACCTAGTCTTACTAGCAACATGTTTATCTACTTTCTGTCCTCAATGGGCCGCACAGGGAGAATGAGGCTAAGGCGAAAACAAGACGCAACATGGTGTGAGGACGTGGAACACAGACGCGGGGTGGGGGTGAAGACTGAGATGAAACACAAAGGCACATTTTGGCAAAATAACGTGATAATGGTAAGAAAAATATCATCTTATATCTCTCAAAAATGGTATAAGTACTATTTATATCTTTTTTAAGAGATGTGATTAAATGAAAAAAATAATAAAAAAAAATATGTATAATAAATAATATTATATAAAGTGAAAAAAAAGAGTATATACACTATTTAATATAAGAATATAATAGTTATATGATAAAGTACGGTGGTGAGGCACCAAGGTGACATCATTATTAAATGGTAATCTTCATCAATTTATAAATTGAATAAAGGTATATCACATAAAAAATGCAGAATCCTATTTTACAAAAATATAAAATCTCATTTTCTCTTTTTTTTTTTTGAGTGATGGAATTGCACAAATTTTTAGAATAAGATTTGAAATTGAAATCTCATTTATATATATATATATATATATATATATATATATTCATTAGCAAATATAGAAATTCTTTAATTCTAGGCACATCAAACATAACATTAATTTGGAAACAGAATCTCATATTTAATGTTCACGCCTAGGAATTGGTTTAATATTTTCCTGCACAAGGAACTCATGTGTATGTGAGTCTTACACTAGAAGTAAAATCAATTCATATGTAAGATGCAAACATAATTTTGAGCTACAAAATTAAGCTTGCAATGGAAAACCAAACATGCAGTCATGCACATATATATTATCACATGTAGTGGTGTAAAGTTTGCATTTACAACTACCAATAAACATAACTCATCAAAAAAATTAATTGGCATATTGAGAATAATAAAAGTTTAAATTTAAGACATTAATTTACAAGTCAAATATCGGTATATATTACTCACACTGTCACACACCTAAACTGTGGTTACATAACAGATTTCATATAAGGAGAAATTGTTCAGTACTTGAATATATAGCGTAAGGCTATTGGTGACTTGGTGACAAACATATACATCTTTAATATTATTTCACTAGAACAGTAAAATTTTTCAACATGTAAATCAAGAACATTCCAACTAAAAGTTAAAAGAATAGGCTTTTTTAGTGAAGGCAGTAAAGAGGACACATGCAGTTAGAGCCAATGCTGTTGATTTAAATGCTACAGAGTTTGGCAATCTTCCCTTGTCCTTCCTTAGGTAAAGGCCTTGATACACAGGTATATTGATGAGAACCAAAACCCCACTTAGTAGAACTTGCAATGCCATTGTCTTCCAAATTCCAATACCTCCTTCACTTATGATTGCCTTCTTTAATAACACGCCATGAAGACAAAACAAATTGAGCAATGCAAGTGTTGCCAGTAAAGTGAGCATTGGGGGCGAGTTTCCAAACTCCATAACCTCTTTCTCAAATCGTTGAGAAACGTTTTCTTCTGCTACTTTAGATGCGACTATGAAGGCGGAATCTGAAAACCCAAAAGACTTCAAGATGGTATCAACAAAAGCAAATAAGTAAGAGCTTGTTCTCTTATAAAGCCATATCCGCAGGTCATTCCACCAACCCTGGATTGTGCCTCCTAACCACAGAAACTCTAACAAGCAATAAGTAGTTTCGCCAAGCATGACATATGCGAAAGGTATGAACCTTAGGCTTGACATCTGATGAATCCACCAAAATAAAACTTAGAAGTACATCAGCAGATACTAGAGAAATTTGCCCCAAGGCGGACAGAAATCAAATTGTTCAAGATATGTTTCTTTAACTACAAAAGGGAGATGCTTCATTTACTTAAGGGCAAATTAGATTCACTCCTCTTAAGTTTGTCCTAATTATACCTGATATCCCCTTATTTCAGAAATTATATCAGTCTCTTTTAAGGTTTATATTATCATTATGTTGATCTTTTTTTGAGGTTTATATTATCATTACACTTACCTCTTCTATTTGTGTATTTTAGGGAAGGTCAGTGTAAAAGTACAAACAGAGGGTTGACAGGTGTAACTTCACTAAATCTCAAGAGAAGTTAGTATAATTTGTCTTTTAATCAATATAAATGTTGACAGCAATAGTGATTCTAATTACAAGTATCAATTCTCCTGAAAGCTTAAGATATTAGGAGGTGATTAATGAATGGTTTTCTATCTCTAAGATGCCCCTTACACAAGAACCTTTTAAGCTTAAAGTGTGAACAATGCATAGTCCCATCCAACCTTTGTTAAAATAATTTTATGTGGACTAGTATAAATCATATTACAATTTTATAAAACTCAAATTAGTTAGATGTTAAAATTATTAGAGTATGTTGTTTAGTCCAAATTGTGACCAATATTATTATTGAACTTATTGTTGTTAAAAATCACTCATATGTAAATTTTGTTTATGGATCCTGTATATGAGCTATGAGCTTACTATGATGAGTATGTTTATCTCATTATGTTGTTTTATATATATATATATATATATATATATATATATATATATATATATATAAGGAGAGACTCTTATTCCTAATTGCTCTAGTGCGTATGGTTTCTCCATTGACACTGACGCAACAACTATACTGTGGAATAAGAATTGTATCTCTGCTTCATTGTTCGTGATCACTTCAATCATACTTACCTCATCTACATCTTTTGAGATTATTAAATTATGGTTTCAACCCAAAATCCCATCAACCTTGTGTTGAAATTGGACTTAATTATAGAGGATGAAGGCTCTCACCACTTCGTTATAGAAGTCTTGTACCATGTCAAAAGACATAAACATTCACATACCTTTATTTAAATAGCTTAAACTTTTAAGAGATTTATTCCTTCACAACTATACGTATGATGCTAAGAGGATCATAATCATACTTGTGGAAACAAGGGAATGCCTTTGAGAAGATAGGGTGAAGGGATGGTGAAGTAATATAGTGCTGCCAAGCAATTAGACGCCCATAGATTATAGTAACAATATGCCATTTGGATGCCTGGACTGATCAATCCATGAGCATCCCATGCAAGACTGTACTTAGAAAGCAAAATTTGAAAGCCTCCTTCTGACCATCTATTCTGCTAAACTAGTGTTTCTAGCAAGGTGGTTGGAGGTACACCTAAGAAAGCTTTCCTTGGTGGAATATAGAACACTGATTTCCATCCTTGGCATTTAATAGATTATCCCGTTATCACGTCCTCAATTGAACAACCATATAGTAGTCCCATCTGCAATCAAATATTCATGCAGATGAAACTGATCAGTCACAACATTTCCAATAATATAATTATTTATTTATTTGTTTTAACATCTACAGATGGTCAGTGAGAAAGAGTGTGACCTCTTTTCCCCATGGTGTGTTTTCCTCATAGGTGCAACTTGCAAGAGCCTTTGATTTTTCTTCCAGTTCATGAAAGCTTGCTTCTATCATTTGGTCATTATTCTTATTCTCACTCATCCAATCATTCTTGTATTGATCATTGAACTTTCTTCCACAGAGTGTATCTCTCCTCTGAAAGCAGTCAGTTCTAATATACATAGGCCCACCAAATCCATCCAAGCCAGGGAATTCCAGCTTCATGTATTCAAACCCATCACAAACTGTTAAGGTAATTTATAGCAGAATGTTATTTATGAAAGTGAACAAAGCATTGAAATCTTTGAACAACTTTGATTTTATAAGTAGTTAAAGTTGCTGCTCATTTCTAGAAAATACTAGAATGGCGGCAGCGGAAGACATTCCTAGACTTACACATCCTAGACTTACACATACAATATTATTACTTTGTTAGAAACTTCTAGATAATTAGGTAAACAAGTCAAGAAAACCAAAATTATAGGAAAATCTAGACAGATAATACTTTAAAATATGTACAAACTATTATAATAGTTTGTTCTGAAGTAGATCCAGAGGGTACTTGAGATAGGCACGTGTATGGTGGTTTCTTTCTTGAGCAGCAGTGATCGAGCGTGTTGAGACAGGGAGTGGGTACCCGCAAAGGGACTCCAACGCTTAAGTTAGGCCGTGCACAAGTAAGACAATATTTAGTGAGTAATTTTCTGATACCTGATTAAGGCCACTTAGCCTTGTATTTATAGAGCGTATATGAAATCCTCATGCGATCTGTACTGAATGTAGGTATTTAGGAATAGTATCTTGGCAAGAATTACTTTTCCACTATTATTGGGATGAATCCCTATAAGTTAGGAACTCTTAATACAAGAGCTACTTATCAATCTGAGATAGTTATGTGTCCTATAATATCATAAATAGATGATTGCCAGTTACAGATATCTAGGGATATATCATCTGCGCGTATCTAGTAATCTTGATATTATAGCCCAACGTCATTCAGTGTACATGGCTCCGAGGTTCGGACTACCTTCAAGGCCTTAGCTACGTCGTCTAGGGCGGAGTTCGGTTATACGTGTGCCAGGTTGATCCAACTAAACGGGATCCCGGATCACGGTCCAGAACAGTTACCCCCAACTTGGCACTTGGAATGATAGCCAAGTGTCAAGTTTTAGCAGGATTATCAGGGCAAACAACTAACACAAGAGTCTGAAAAATTGACATCAGACCTCAGATGTTTCACACGAAATGCCGGTGTCCTTAGTATGCTATTACATCTCATAGATTCACTGCCCCCAAGCATTAATTCTCGGTATTTCCTTAGGCATTTTTCGTGCAAACTCTAAGTATAATATCTGAAATTGTAGATAGTAACAGACTGCGATTCTCTGGGAAGTTGTTACTTTGACTTTATCGGGAATTAAATATCCTTTAAAAAGGATCTCATTTTCGTACTGTTCCCCAACTGCCTGCTACTCCCGTGACAAATCAGAAACTGGAAGCATTAAACGTGGCTGCCATCATGCGATCAGTTCACCTTTTATGGGGCCAATCAGAGTGCTTCATTCTCTCTATAAATAGAAAATATTTGAACTGAAGCTGGCATCCCTTTTCCTTTCGTTTTGTAATTCTATCTAAGAATGACCTTCTTTTAGAGAGTAGTTTTCCCTTCATTTTTTGCACGTATATGGAGGGTTTTGCCCACTTCAAGGGTTATTCTCTTAATCTTTTCAAAATTCCTGAAGGTGATCGACTCTCTGCAAGCAATTTCATGTTCTCATAGAAACCTTTCTTTCTTAGCGTAACGTTGAGTTGCCATGCATTTGGAGAGGCGGAAGTCTTTCTCACTTGGCGTACACGGGGGTTTCTGACCCAAAGTGTTATTAGGATAGAATGATGCTTCCGTCAACCGATCCATAGGGACACTGGAGAGCACTCTATCCCACCCCTGCCTCTTTCCTTAGTTATTTGGAGGCACCAGACTGGTCTTCTTCATAGTACGGTTGGATATGCAAGAATGCCACCCCAGTAGAAAAGAAAACCCTCTGGGAGTAACTTGGGGCGATATGCTTTCTTGGACTTACTTTGCAAATAAGTAATCAGTGTCGGCCTTTATTATCACTGTGAAGGAGGCAGGGAAGAAGAAGTGGAATGGCTTCAGTCTGTTTCGGTGAAGAGAGTGGAGGAATTGTAGATGTGACAATGCAGCTGGGTGCTTCTGCCGCAATGTTGGCTTCGTCCATAAACTATTCTAGGGATACTATTTTCACTTTCCTTTTAATGTACTTTTCCTTTCTCCTTCCGTGGAGGTTGACGATGTATGGAATGAAATTAATAAAATCTTACTGATTTTGTGTTTTTGATCTTCTAATTTTTCTTTTCTGCTTTCCACCTTATGTTGTCCGGGGTGGATCTAACGCTTACCCCATAGTCATCCAACACTTACCCCGTAGTCGTGTTGCCCTCAGCTCGACTTTTGGTTGATGGTACAATGAAATGGCGAGTTATAACTCTTGCCTCTGGGGTCTGTATAAGATTTATGGAGTTAGCTCGTTGAGGTTACATGTCCTTGGTTTGCTACGTAACTGTTCCCTCAATTGTCATGACAGTTGTGAAAGCCATATGGCACACATTAGTTGGATGGACATGCCTAGTGTTTCGTGCACCATAATGAATGCCTTTCAAAACTGAAGTGGTTTTGATAGATGTGCCCCTAAACCTTCTCGCCCCTTTAATTGGGGTTTAAAGTTATCTTCCCTTACTGTTCCTGAACACCAGTAATCTTCTGTGAGACCAGCCTTTGACAATTTTTGCAAACAAGGTGGTGTGATTCCAAGTGGCTTGCAACAGTTCATTTGCTTCTAACTAATAATTTTTTAGTCTCCTGTCTTTGTAGACTCCAAAGGTACGCCCTTTATCACTCTTTTCTTGTATTTACTTTGTATGCCCCTTGAGAAACATCAAGGGCGACGAGGAAGTCCAAATAGGGTTTGTACCCTCATGGACTTCGAGGCCACAATTCAAGGGTTTGAAGATGAGTATGGACCCCTTTGGGCCTGCCCGTTTTTTGTTCGAACTGATAGGAGCCCTTGATTCTGACATTAGCTTAACGGTCTTGATTAGTGTTTTTTAGGTTTTCAATGGCGAGGATGAGAACAGTAAGGCAACCGAGGGCGACTGAAGAGGAGCCTCTGGTTCTTGCCCCCATGAGGCCTACCTAGCCATGGGTTACGAATGACGTTTGCAATTATACTTCTATGTATTCTTCAAAGGCGAGACTTAGAGAGCTTTTAGGCTATATGGAGTTGACGGAGAGGGGTTCGGGGGATCGAGAATTCCAAGTTATGCATCCAGAGCATGATGATAGAGTGTGTATGCAACGGGAAGAAGGTCAAGATTTTATGTTCTTGTATGAAGGCCTCTTCCTAGATTATGGTCTCCGACTCCCGTTTACTGATTTTCAAATATCGGCTCTTCGAACCCTACAAGTCGTGCTGACTCAGATTCACCCTAATGGCTAGGGTAACATATTAGCTTTCGAGAGACTTTGTCGGGTGGTCGAGCTTCGGTGTTTTGAGGGAGCCTTTTTCTACTTCTTCTCGTGATGGAGTATTCAGAGGGGAGGTGCATTGTAATAGTCCTAGATGTCTATCAAATCGAGGTCCGGAAGGAGAGTATTTGAGATTTTCCAGGACAGCTACAAGGAGTGGAAACATAATTTCTTTAAATTATTTGCTGTGAAAAGCACCCAGCCTTTCTACCTGAAGGATAACGGGGAGCCAAAATTCTGCTTGTATTGGAACCGGCACGCTTAGGACATCCCCATCAAATCCATTGAGAAGGAGAAGGAGGATTTAGCTGAAGGGCATGCTGAATGTGTTGAATTTTTAACCAAATGGGGTTCAAAGGTTAGCCCGATTAAGTGCAAGGATATTCTAAACATTTCCAATGATGAGTACCTTTGGGCCATTCTTGGTAGGGGATTGAACCTATATATGTGCATTTTTGCCCACCTTATTTTTCTCTTTGTATTTGATTTCTTTGAGTTTCTGATACTTTCCTCTTTCCTTATTACAAACAACATGGCCACTAACAAAGGTGCTGGGGCTTCAATAGAGGCACTCCAAGCATTTAAGGCGAGGAGGAATCAAGATGGATCTTCCTGTAGTCAGCCTACCACCGTCCAATCTCTAGTGATATGAGAATCGAATCCTGAGGTTGTGGCTTAACCCCAACAAGGAAAGAAGAGGAAGGCCGTGGAAGGTGCCTCGGCAGGGGATAGGGCAAAATCATGGCTGTGGAGGGAGATCATAGTCAGAGGTTGAACTCTTTGTCCCTTATTATTGAGGACAAGGTTCCTGCAGAATTCATCAATGAGATTCTTCTGAGTGATGATGTTGTCAAGCTCATCACTCGACGTAAAATTCCTGAGGCCCTATCTTTATTTTAGACTTTTGCTTTTCGGACTGCTGCTGAAGCTCGGCTCCTTAAGAAGTCGGTGGCAGATTTTGAACAAAGGGTCAAGAGCGAGGTGAAGGTGGCAGAGGCTGAGGGAAAACGGTGACTGGAGGAAGCCCTTAAGGGCAAAGAGGAGTTGGAGGCAAAGCTTGCTAAGATTGAAAAAGAGCTTGCTAACTCTCAGGCTCTTATTGCCGCGAAAAAGAAACGATTTGATGCTACCTGCACCACAGTTCAGGATAAGGTAATGGAACTAAAGAAGGAAGGCAATGTCCTATTGACCATCAGAACCAATATAAGCACTGATCAGTTCTATAACGCAGTTGCCCAAGTTCAGTACTTCAATCCCGAGGTGGAATAGCTTTGGGGAAGATTAGTCCGGATAAGATTTTCTGGGATGGGAATCTAGTCATTGTAGGGCCAGTTGGTGGACCGGCCACTCCTACACCTACTGAAGAGGTGCCTGCTCCTGTGACAGATTTAACTGAGGGGGATCCAGGTGTGAGTCGGCAGAGTGCAGAGGGGAATGAAGTTGAGGTATAGCCTATTGTTCCTTCCTTTCTCATTAACCATTTGCTTGGGTTTATTGACCTTGTAAAGATAATCATCTTTGGTTAACAGGGGCATTAATTTATTTTCTTTCGCCTTTATTCTATCTTACCTTGCCTTACATGCTTATTTTTGTATCGATCTTTTTGGGTCCAATACCCTTTATGATGTTCATTTTGCGATTTGAAGGTATTAGAATCTGCGGTCTGGGGTCCAACACCCTTTCTGTACTTGTTATCCCCTTTAGGACTTTAGTTTTAAAGTAAAAACCTTACCCGGGGTCTGACGCCTTTCAAAGGCTTGGGGATCTCCTTGGGGCTTTGGAATAAAGAAACCTTGTCTGGGGTCAATTACTAATTAATTTGGCTTTAAAGATCCCTCTTGACTTTAGTGTAAATAAAGGCTTGTTTGGGGTCCGTCACTAATCATTTGGGTGTTTAAGATCTTTCTTGACCTTGGCATAAATAAAGCCTTGTTTGGGGTCCATCACCAACCATTGGGGTGTTTAGGATCCCTCTTGATCTTGACATAAATAATGCCTTGTCTGGGGTCCATCACCAACCATTGGGATGTTTAGGATCCCTTTTGACCTTGGCATAAATGGTCCTCGTGGGAGTCTTTTGTGCATATGGTCCAGTGTGAGAATTTTTCCAAGACTTGTGATTTTTTTACTGCGCAACCTTTCTAGCACAAGACACTCTCGGGGGATACCGTGGTAATCTATCCATCTAGAACGTCCTTAGAGTAGAGTAAAATATCACTTTGTTTTATTGATTCAAGAGAGGACTAAGGTCCATACAAAGTGTTCTCGTAGTGTTTGGGGAAAATTGAACATGAAGTAAACTAAGACTAGGCCTTAAAAGGTACTTAGTTATAGTACTTTCTGAGTTTGTCCGCGTTCTAGAAGTTCTTCACTGGCTTGCCTGTTAGTGTTTCGATGGTGTAAGCTCCTTTGTCGGTGCTGGTCACAATGCAGTAGGGACCTTCCCAGTTTGGAGCTAACTTCCCCTGGGAGGCATTCTTTCCTCCGACGTTAGCCTTGCGGAGTACAAGGTTGCCTGCCTAGAATCTTCTGGGTACAACTTTCAGGTTATAGTGTACTGCCATCTTCTGTTTAATAGCGGCGTCGCGTATATAAGTGACGCACATTCTTTCTTCCAAAAGCTCCAGGTCCTCATTGATCAATCTGGGATTACTATCTGCTGAGAAATATTGGAGACGCTAGCTAGGTTCTCCAATTTCTACCAGGATCATTGCCTCACACCCATAAGTGAGCTTGAAGGGGGTTTCACCTGTCGTAGAGTGGGGTGTAGTTTGGTAGGTCCAAAGGACATGGTCGAGCTGTTCAGCCCAGTTTCCCTTGGCTTTGTCCAGTCTTCTTTTGAGTCCGTGGACAATAACCTGGTTAGCGGCTTTAGCTTGCCTATTTGTCTAGGGGTTCTCTACAGCGCTACAATGGTGTTTAATTTTTAAACCAGTGAGTAGTTCTTCAAATCCTTTGTCTTTGAACTGCGTCCCGTTATCTATCACGATGGACTCTGAGATTCCAAATTTTGTAATGATGTGGCACCATGTGAATTTTTGGATTTTAGCCGAGGTAATGGTAACCAAAGGTTCGGCCTCAATCCATTTAGTAAAGTAGTCTACTGCTACCATTAGAAACTTCAGTTGTCCGAGTGCCTGAGGGAAAGGGCCCGGATTGTCTATACCCTACCTATAGAATGGCCAGGGTACGAATGTCTTGAAGAGTTCCTCGGGTGGAGCGTGGTAATGGTCTGAGTGGCGCTGACACTTGTCACATACTTGGACGTGCGCTATTGTGTCGGCCAATAATATCCAACCCTAAGAGCTTTCAACGCTAGGGCTTTGCCTCCCAAATGGTATCCACAACTCCCTTCATGGGCCTCCACTAATACATACTCTGCTTCTTTAGGGGTCAGGCATTTGAGAATAGGTAAGGAGAATCCATGGCGGTATAAATGGCCACTGTAGATGGTGTACCGGACAGCAGCTTTGATCAGCTTAGAGGCTTCCTTTGGATCCTCTGTTTAGATTTCGGACTGTAAATATTTCATGATAGGAGTAATCCATGTGGGTTCTGAATCTTCAATCCAGGAAACTATAGACGCCATGACTGAAAGTTGAGCTAAGGTCTCTTGGACCATCGAACGATTGTTCCTTGGGCTTTTCGTACTAGCCAACTTAGATAGAAGGTCGGCCCTTGATTTTTGTTTTCGGGAGATATGCTCTACGTTCACCGTTCGAAACTCCTTAAGAAGTCCTTGTACCTTAGCAGATATCTCTACAAGAGGGGCTCTTTAGCTTAGTAGTCGCCCTAGATCTGAGATGTCACAAGCTGGGAATCACTACATAATGTGATCCTTGTTGCGCCCAGTTCCTTGGCCATCATTAATCCAACAATGCAGGCTTCATATTCTGCCTAGTTTTTTAAAGTAGGGAACTCGAACTTCAAAGAGCTTTCGATCGTTATGCCTTCTGGATTTTCTAGGATTAGCCTAGTACCATTTCCCTTAGGGTTAGATGATCCGTCAACAAACACGATCCATAATACTTCCTCAGGGTCACCGGGATCCGATGTAAGTTCAGCAAGAAAGTATGAAAGTTCTTGTGTCTTAACTGCTAGTCTAGGTTCATATGAAATTCTGAACTCAGATAGCTCGATAGACTAGGAAATTATTCTTCCTACTAGGTCCAGTTTATGCAATATTTGGTGGATTGGATGATCCGTCCTTACTACAATCGGATGCACTGGAAGTATTGCCTTAGTCTCCTGGCTATGATGACTAAGGCAAGTGTGACCTTCTTGATCTTCTGATAACGGAGCTTGGGGCCTTGCAGCACCTTTAGACCGACTTCTGACATTCGACAGTTTCTCGGATAAGAACCGAGCTAATGGCTTCTTCATGAACAGAAAGGTATACATACAAAGTCTCTCCAGGTTCCGGCCTAGTCAAGATAGAGGGAGATGATAACAAATTCTTGAGAGATGTGAAGAAGTCCTATCATTCTTGGGTCCACTCAAAACCTATGCCATTTTTTAATAATTTGAAAAAGGGGAGAGATTTGTGAGCAGCTCTAGTGAGGAAGCATGTGAGTGCCGCGATTCATCTTGTGAGTTGTTGAACTTCCTTTACGTTCCGGGAGCTATGCATGTTGAGCACTGCTTGGCATTTGTTTGGGTTTGCCTCAATCTTGCAATGCATCAACATCAAGCCCAAAAACTTCCCTGCTCGGACCCCGAAAATGCATTTTTCAGGATTGAGTCTCATATTATGCTTTCTAACTTCTGCAAATACTTCTTCAAGGTCGGTAGTGTGGGATCTGGACACCAGGGTCTTGACAATCATGTCGTCAATGTATACTTCAAGTATTCTCCCTATTTGACCCTCAAAGACTCTATTCATCATCCGCTAGTAGATAGCTCCCGCATTCTTTAAACCAAAAGGCATAACCTTATAGCAGTAGCTTGTCTTTTCGGTGATGAAAGCAATTTTATCTTCATCTTTGGGGTACATAGGAATTTGATTGTATCTAGAATAAACGTCTATAAAGGATAGTAGCCAGAATCTGGATGAGCTGTCAACCAACTTGTCAACGTTGGAGAGGGGGTATAGATCTTTTATGGCATGCCTTATTCAGGTCTGTGTAGTCCACACACATCCTCCACTTCCTGTTTGACTTTTTTATTAGGACCACATTATAGAGCCATGTGATATAGGAGACTTCCCTAATGAATCTAGTGTTAAGCAGTTCCTTGACTTGCTCTTCAATGATCTACTGTCTTTCTGAGGTAACTTTTCTCTTTTTCTAGGAGACCTGCTTCACGTCCTGTTTAATAGATAAATGATGGCAGACGAAAGCGGGGTCAAGCCCAGACACATCGGATGATGTCCATGCAAATAGGTCCTTATTCTGTAGAAGGAACTCTATTAGCTGGCATTTCTCATGCTCTTCCATATTTGTGCCTATTCGGGTGACCTGATCGGGCTTGTCACCTAGTTGAAACGGAAGTAGTTCTCCTTCTGGCTGGGATTTGGTACCCCGAATTTCTTCCCTAATATCCAACTCGGTCATTAGGATGTTAAATTAGTCCAAGGCGGGGGTAGATTTACATGCTCTTGCTTTCTTGGGAGTTCTGTAGATCTTGAGGCTCTCATTGTAACATCTGTGTGCCGCAATTTGGTCGCCCTTGATCGTGACCACCCTATTTTTTTTGTTAAGGAATTTCATGGTTAGGTTGACGGTGGACACTATAGTGGCCATACTGTTCAGATAGGGGTGGGCATGTTTCAGTTTGGCATGAAAACCGAACCGAACTGAACCGAATCGGTAAAACAATTCGGTTTAAAAATCGAACCGATTTTCTTCTGGGACCGAATCGGTTTTAGGTTCGGTAAACTGGTTTTGAACCGGTTCATAATCAGTTTGGGTTTGGAATCGGTTCTAAAATGATTTGGGTTTTAAAACTGGTTCTGAACAGGTTTAAAATCGGTTCTGAACCGGTTTAAAATCAGTTCTGAATCGGTTTGAGTTTCTGAACTGATTTAAAATCGGTTCTGAACCAGTTTGGGTTTCTGAATCGGTTCAACAACCAGTTCAAAACTGGTTTTTCATGAAACCAGTTTAGAAAACTGGTTTTTCTATGAAACTAATTCAGAAAACTGGTTCAAAAACCAGTTCAGAAAACTGGTTTAAAGATCCAGTTCAGAAAACTGGTTCAAAAATCCAGTTCTTTAACAAAGAAACCCCACCCCCTAAATCATTATTATTATTATCCATGTGGGGCTTCATTGAAGTTTCATAAGAATGATAATTTTGTATGCATAAAGCCAATATTCAAATGTGTCCTAGCAGCAGAACTCGTAGTTACAGTGGACAAAGTTATTAAGTAGAGGAGGAGATATTATGACTAACCAAGCCTGGGGACTGTATGCCCTTTTGGGTGATGAATCACAAAAGGGTCCACGAATGCTTCCAGCAAAGGAATGCTCTCTGCCATCACTAGAAGATAAAATGCAATTTTTAAGGCAAAAGATTAAAATAAAAATTGCTGAAACAAAGAATCAGCAAAAGAGTATTGTTTCTTGAAAATACCTATAAAGTGGAGAGACGGGCAATCGATTAGCTTTGAAAATGCATTAGAAGCCCCATCTTGAAAATACCATCTTCTTCACAATCATGCAGATGTAGCAGTAACAGGAACTAACAATTAATACCAAAGAGCAATTGACTGCTGATGCATTTTACCTGAGACAAAATTGGAATTGATGCTCCTGAGAGAATTGTTGATACAAGAAACAACACAACAAATTATCAAATGAAATCCAGAATATGACCATTTTGGTGGAGAAATAAAATTGTACAACTCAAAGGTAAGATATTATTATCATCTAATAATAACAGTCAAAGATGCATCACAAATTAGAGTTGAAAGTTTTATTTATGTTATACATTGTCAATACTGTGAAAGCTTAAGCTTTTAGAGATTACAATATTTTATTCATTTAATATATTCTAGCATCTGGAGTTGTAGTCTGAGCTGCAGTCAAAGAATGATTGAAAATGTAGTCCAGAGCAGAGGGTGCAAAATTACCTCCCATTTGCCGCCATTCCAAGGGCAAGGCCATTGGAACCTCCAAGAGACCAACAACAATAAATTTAGTTATTTCCAAAATTTATTAACTTCAACATCAATTATTTCTAAAATTTAGTTATATTTCTATTTTCATCTACACCTAGCACGGATATTTAGTTATTGTAAGAGACTATTGACTTCTTATCATTACTTGTTAGTTATCACTTGGTTACATCAATAATGGACCATACTTCCAGTGAGTTTAAAGAAACAGTTAATATTCAAATCCAAGCAAGATATTTAATTTGAGAGAACTTTTGTTATACTGATATCAGCCTGTTCTTTCCTCATTAAAGACAAAATGAGATCTTAAAAACATCATTTCTAAAAGAAATATTGAGGGTAAACATGTCTATAAATGACATAAGACTTGGATAGGAAAAATAATACTTTAAATCGAACTTGCTGGCGGATCGAATCTCTTACGTTATCATCACACTCAAATCTTTAAGACTTGGATTGGTGCTAATTGAGTTACAAACTCGTTGACAAGTGTGTTTGTTTTAGTTATTGTGAGTGAGTATTCTTGATGGTAAAAAATCTCATGTATAAATCTTCTTTGTTTGACTATGTTTTATGTTCAAGTCTTTCGACACCATTAATATGCGAAGAATAATCATGGATATTTGAAGTATAATTTCTTCATATTCTCATTTTTCTTATTTTATCATTTTTTATTTATTAGACAATAATGTTCTAACTGAAGAGAACAATGGCTACATCTATTGGAAAGGGGTTTTGCAAAGTTGTTTTGTGATGTGAAATATGATGCATAAACATAAGATTTAAAAGTTGATTGAACTCATGATATTTGCTTATCACTTTCTCTTCTATTCGATCCATTTATCTAAAAGTCTTAAACAGGTTAGAAAGGCTATCTAACATATTTCTTCTATTGTCATTTTCAACCATTCCACAAATCAATCGATACCCACAAAGCCTTTGAAAACCCTTTTGAATAATACTGTAATCTATCTTTATTACAAACTCAAAACACTAACTTAGAACTATTGTCAAACACTTAAGCTCATCAAGCACCTAGGCATCTAACATAATAGCACTAATTTGTGCCCAATTTCCCTACATTCTAATTTTCAAGATAATCAGACCAAAAACATTCTAACCACTTTTAAAGCTACTGACCAAGATTTTGATTAGATACCCAGATTCATAAATAGATACCCAAATTCAAAAATCCACAATAGATAGCTAGGTACCTTTGATTAGATACCTAGATTCATAAATAGATACCAAAATTCATAAATAGGTACTTTGCGCTACGATGGAAATGGCGAGACAGGAGACACTGCTAATCAGCAAAGCTTCCACACACTTTCAAAGGATGAGAGAATGGAAGTGCAAATCAGTAGCACAGAATGGTAGGAAATCCCTTTGTACGAAGTGTGAACTTGATTGGGCACTGATTGAGATGTGAGCACCATCCAAATCGATGGAGAAAATTTGAAGATGAATAGAGAGCAGCGAAGAACGATGAACAGAGCACGAACTGGATAGGGAATGGATTATGCATAGATGGCAGAAAAGGGATTAGGATTCTTCATAGATGTTAATATGGGAATGAGGTTTTGATTCAGAACTTGATTGTGTAATGAGGATTTGATTGGTTCGGTTTTGTGAAGTTAACTACACTGAATTTCAATCCAGTTAACCGAATTATCAAAATATTAAAAATGGTTTGGTAGTGAGAACCGGTTTTCTTTAAAATGGTTTAAATGGTTAAATTTAGTTCAGTTCATAATGTGGTTTGGTTCTTTTGGATTTTATGCTCACCCCTACGTTCAGAGTAGGTTGCCCTAGGATAATGTTGTAAGCAGACGGGCAATATACGCTAAAAATCCGACCTTGATGATTCTATAGATTTTGTTATCCCCGAGGGTTAGGAATGTTTCGAAATAGCCCACCGGAGTAATCTTTTCGCCAGAAAAACCAGTAAGCTCGCCTTCATAGGGGGTTAAGGCAGGCATGGGGAACTCTAGTTTTTGGAAAGCGTTCATGAACATTATATTAGTAGAGCTACCCTGGTCTACGAAGATACGCCAGACTTCAGCGTTGGATATTATTTCGGAGATGAAGAGTGGATCATCGTGATCTCAGATAATATCACCGTAATCTTTAGTGGTGAAAGATATCGACGATTTATCCCCGTCATCAGCACTGGATCTGCGCATAGAACTAGAAATGCTTAATATTGCAGCTGTAGTGCTTTCTTCTGGGAATTACTAGATGAGCCTCCTCCTGCAAATCCTCTAGAGATTGTGTTGACTAACTGATCTATTCTGTTGGCTCCATTTGGAGTATCCTGGTTCTGATCCTGTCGGTTACCAACAACATGGTGCGGTGGAGTCCGAGATTTTCTGACTGGGCTACGTGTCCTCCTCCTCTATCTCGAGGTTGGACTTTTCCTAGGGCTATGACTACGTTTTAGTTCTCTCTATCTCCCGGGGTTATCATTATTCTAGATCCCGGTGATATACTTTTGAAGTCCACCTTCCTTAATAAAAGACTCAATGATATTCCGGAGCTGGTGACATTCTTATATTTCGTGGCCATAGCCTTTATGCCACTTACAGTACTTGGAGTGGTCCTTCGCCTTTTTCAAAGGTGGTGGCCTTTTAATATTCCAGAATTCGGTCTAAAGTACTTTTTTGAGAATAGTTTCTCACGAGGCATTTAGTGGAGTGTAGTCGGAATAATTGGGCCAGTGAGCATCGCCTATTGTAGAACTCTGAGGTTGGTTAAAGCTTCGGTTATTTTTCTAGTGAGTGGACTCGCTTTTTTCCAAAGTCTCTTTGTCCTTAATGGCTTCTTCCAACTCAATGTATTTTGCAGAGCAAGCATGGAACTTGTTCATAGTTCCCACCTTCTTCGCTAAAGACCGGAAGAAATCAAATTCAGTCTGGAGGTCGCTCCGGACATAATGAAAAGTGATCCAGTCATCCGGGCTGGCTACACGAGCGAGAGCGGTGCTGAATCTCTTAATATATTAGCGAAGTGACTCGTTGCTCCCTTGACGAATCTCGAAAAGAAATTTGACTGATTTGGGTTACTCTTTAGCAGTGGTGTAATGTTATAGAAAGTGCTGCGTGAGGTCATCCCATCCAACGATAGACCTTGGTTACAAAGTGGAATACCAACTGAGGGCGCCCTTCTTTAAGAAGAAGGGGAAAGCCCGATAGAGCAATTCTGGGGAATCGCCATGGAACTGCATGGAGTGGACGCAGGCATCGAGGCTCCTGCAAGTCTGTCGTACCATCATATTATTCAAGATTGTAGGGGGCTTGAAGCCTCTAGGGATCCAGTAAGCCATTAGTTCATCCGAAAGGAGTTATTGTCAGATGCCAGGAATCAAAATGTTGTTTCCAACGACATGGTTGTCTTCATCTTGTAGTGGCCTCCTCTGCTGGTTAGCCACATTCTGCCTCTCATGGACATCCTCCACGTGTATTAACTGTTCTAGCTCATCAATTCGGTGCCACTAGTCATCTAGTTGGTGGCGTTATTCGTCCAGCTGTTGCATTTGCTAGGCTACTAGCTCCTGGAGGCAGTTTCGGGTCATCTCAGAATAGCCAGAGGCTCGGCTGGAAGCCTAGTCGACAACATAATTATTCCTAAGGCCTAGGTGTGATTGCACTAGGCCCCTAGATACTTGAGCGGCGTTATTTGCCCTCTCTCCAGGGTGTGCAAGCCTATCCAAGACAGACCTTCTGCGTGGTGGGAGTGGACTTTCATCGGAAAGTGAAGTCTCATGCCCATCGCGTAGTTGTTCTAAGACGTGCGCTTGGTCCCTAATGGCTGAAGCTTCAGCTGCTGGAGGTGGGGTTGAAGCTAGTTAAGAAGGGGGTCGCGCTGCTGGTTCCGGAGGAGGCTACACTGCTAGTTCCTATCTTTGTACCACAGGAGGTTGTGCAGCATCCCTTTTTGAGTGTTGGCGTGTGTTCACCATGTTTATGTGGGATTAGAAGTTTACCACTTCCTGCAGACGACACCAATGTTCAGAAGTAGATTCAGAGGGTACCTGAGATAGACACGAGTATGGTGGTTTCTTTCTTGAGCGGCAACGATCGAGCGTGTTGAGACAGGGGGTGGGTACCTGCAAAGGGACTCCAACGCTAAAGTTAGGCTGTACACAAGTAAGGCAGTATTTAGTGAGTAATTTTTTGATACCTGATTAAGGCTACATAGTCTTGTATTTATGGAGCGTATATAGAATCTTCATGCATTCTGTACTGAATGTAGGTATTTAGGATTAATATCCTGATAAGGATTACTTTCCCACTATTATTGGGATGAATCTCTATAAGTTAGGAACTCTTAATATGAGAGCTACTTATCAATCTGAGACAGTTATGAGTCCTATAATATCATAAATAGATGATTGGTAGTTACGGATATCTAGGGATATATCCTCTGTGCGTATCTAGTAATCTTGATATTATGGCCCAATGTCATTCAGTGTGCATGGCTCCGAGGTCCGGACTACCTTCAAGGCCTTAGCTATGTCATCTAGGGCGGAGTCTTGTTATACGTGTGCCAGGTTGATCCAACTAAACGGGATCTCGGATCATGGTCCAGAACATAGCCTATAAACAAGTAGGAATGATAAAATGGGCTGACTCCGGCCAACCAAAATAATCCAATAAAATGAATAAGTTGAACTAAAAAATTTGATGCAAAAATAAATTTTAGTCTGATTAGGCCAACTTGTAGTGAGCCAAGCCGGTTTACAAATTTGATTTTTAATTTTTAACTAAAGTATTATTATATAATTTATATGATCTATAACGATTTGTTCTAATATTTTAATTTAAATTAATATTTTTATTACAAATAATTTTATTTAATATTTCATGTGATTTAAACCATGCAAAAGAAAAAAGTGTTGAAACATAAAAATAATTTTTTTAAAGTTTTAAAACTAGAGAATATATGTATATAAAATACACCCAACCCAAAGGCCGCATAACACTGAGTCAGGTCAATAATTTACCAACCCGTAATATTTTTTACCTAACCTAACCCAACTTGAAATGTAGTTGGCCCGATACAGGTCAGTCCATTTTGACACCTTTAAAGATAAGTAATAGGACTTCATGTTGTAACCAAGCCATCAAATAGGAGGATTCTAATATCCTCATAAAAGTTGAAGGAGCATTAATGCTCCATAAAATTTACCGATAATAATGGGTGAACCTCTTTGTAACCCTTTAGAGAAGCACCAATTTTGGCTTATCTTCAACAACAGATTTTTTTTTAAAACTTCTGTAATAATTTAAAAGTGCTTTTATACTTTACCAAACACCATTAAAAGGAAAAAAAAGTACCTTCCTAACTAAAAAATAGCCATTATTGATTTAACATCTTGATCAAACATGCTCTAAATTTCAAAACTAGTATTGGCTTTCAAATATTTTGCAAAACATCTAAAATAACAATAACAAAATCATTGACCATCAATTTCCAAATACACATTCATATTTGCCTCCGTTATCGCTCAATACCCCTCTAATGGCATATACTTCTTGCGGCGGAAGCCACCACGCCGTTGCTGCCACAATGAAATCAAAGGCCTCATTCCTTTCCTTGTACCCTAACCCAATGAAAGCATGCTTGTCGCGGCTGTCCTTGATCTTGAGGATGAAGAAGCAGGAGGATTCAAGGACAAGCTTGACAGAGGCGTCGCGTTGGCCTAGGTAGACGAAGCAAGCAGCAAAGAAGTCATCAGAGTTGGGATCCTTGTGGCAGATGTCGCAACGATCATGGTGGGAGACCACCGCCGTTAGGGATGGAAATAAGCCAAGTGACCCGTCAATGGCCTATGGCTTGGCCTATTTAAGGCTTGACTTGACCTAGCCCATTTAACAAAAAGGCTAGGTTAAGGCTTTTTAAAAAGCCTATTTAGTTAACTGGGTCAAGCTTCAGGCTTTTAGAAAAGTATTTTAAGCCTAGCAAACTGATCTATTTAATTATATATATTATTCTATATATATTATGACATTTTAATATTTATATAATAATATAATTAATTTTATAAATAATATAATATTTTTTTAAAAGCCTAGGTCTATTACCCTATATAAAGGCCAAAGCTCGTTAGTCTATCCTGTTGGCCTATATAAAATTAGATTTTTTGGCTTATTTAAAAACTATAAAGTAGGTCTTTAAATAAGTTTTTAAGGCAGGTCAGACTTTTAAGAATGTCAGTTCAGGCCTTAAAATGTGGTTTATGTCGAGTAAATAGGCCAAACTTAAATCTTATATTTGAGAAACAGGCTAGGCCTATCCTATTTTCACCCCTAATCACTGTGATTTGACCTGACCAGATCTTGTTGGACTACAGCCACTTGCCGCACTTGTGGCTGTCAGAGGTGGTGTAGTAGATAATATGAAGAATGGTGACAATGAGAGTTTTCTCGTGTGGGTGTGGATTTAACAATGAAACAACAATCCCACAAGCACAAACAAAATCAAAACGAACAAAAGATCTAGGATCCTTCCTTGATTTGGCATTGGGGTCCTTCCTGGGAGAGTCTCTTTCATTTAAGGGACACTTCACAGATCTTTTATTTTAACAGCACAAGATTGTTAATTGATTACCTCCTATATGTGACTTGCTTTTTAGGTTTCAAGTAAAAGATCTTGATCATCTATATTTTTTTTATAATAAATCAATAATTAATTTTAGTTACTATATCCATGCTCCAGCAAGTTTTATGAAGATTTAAGAAGAGCCTCATCCAATAGCCAATAAGATCATCTATCATAGCCTATGCAGTGGCATTGTAATCATGTGTATAATATCAATTCAATAAAATCAAATCATTCAATACAATCAAATCTATCATCCTTCTTCATACATCAACTACCAATCAAATTATAATTCCTCCCATACACTAACATAAACATTAAGTAATTTACCTCATACATTACTTGTAAAGCATCGCCATATAAATCATTCTTGGTAATGTTCTCAAAGCTTTGTGGAGTCTGCACAAAAGCGATTTCATGGCCTTTCTCTTCATCCATGAAGAAACAGAGTGCATCCCTTAGAGATTTGGAATTATTTGAGTACATGTCACAATTTGCATTAAGAATGACTTCCCCATTGCTAATCACTGATGACACCCTTATCTGCATTTAGGATCAATAATTAATACAACGAATAATTAATTTCATAGGATTATGCATTCACTAACCTAATAAATGATAATGCATGAAAGATACACAACCAGTGAATTCATGGCTCTGGCTTTGAAGTTATATGCAAATAGGGGCCTCTTCTGGCTAGCCAAATATACCAAGGTAGGTAAAACAAGCTCATCTACATGTTTGGTTCCATGAAGTAATATCTACAAAGAAATTAATACATGAAAACTAACAGTTATATTAGGCATAAGATATAGAAGTAAAGAAAAACAATTTCAATTATAATTGACAAACAATATATAATTATAGTTGACAAACAATATATATATGGTTCTAAGGCATAGAAGATTAACCATATATTATTTGTACTACTCATTTTGCACTATTTTATAACACAATTTAATTTTATGTGTAGGATTAACAAATATGAAAATCCCTTATAAAAGTTTGATGTGTAAATAATTTATCCAGAATAACATAAATTAATGAACATGTTGAGAACTGGGTTCTAAAGGTTACCTGAGAAAATAGTATTCGGTGGATTCCTCCAAGGTGCAGCAACAACCATTGATGGAGTGAGGGGTGAGTACCTACAAAAGGTACTCTGACGCTCAAGTCAGTAACTGCACAAGAAGGATAATGTGTAATAGAATTCAGACATACTTTTGTCCTTTTGTCTGGCTTTATATATAGACTTATGAGCATGCAAAAAGTGTAGGGGGATCTGAGGAATTCAGTGTGTTTATACGTTGTCCCCTTGGAGTACGAAAAATCATTATTTCCTATGATTTGTTCCCTCCCTCCGAGTGGAGTGGTGTATCTTTTTTTTTTATTAGGAGGGGGATATGCTTAGTAGGCAAGCTGCTTCATGTGCATGACACTTCTGGGTACCAACTTGGCGTGTTGGGATGCTCCAGTTCTATAGGCCCATGACCCGGTCTAGAACAGTTGCCTCCAACTTGGCGCTTAGATGAGGCAGTTAAGTGTCAAGGTACAAGTTTCACTAAAGCACACAACACGCAATGGATAAAGGGACTTGTGTTATAGTGTTTATGCAAGATCTCGCGATGTTCTCTCAAAGGGTCAAGGTCCATGATGTATCATAGTGAACTTCCCGAGATACACGAGCAAGGCTGGGATCTGGGGTGGATCGCTCTATTTACATCATCATTCCGTGGTCTGGGGTTCGTAGTTGGTTACCCCCATGCAATTTGTGGGGATTGAGATATAGCTTTGAGCCAACATTCGTGGTGTTGTCATACCATGGTATCTTATTGTAGGCCTGTGGTCCGAGGAAGGGTGTGCTCAGATGCCACACATTGTTTCAATTTCGAACGTCTTAGGCGTTTTCCTTTCAGTTGAATTTGCTCAGTGATTCGTAACAGTCTATGCTTGCTTGGGAAACGTTGATTCACATTTATTGGGAATTAATCCACTTTAATAGTGATAGCAGTTTTATGTTGTTTTCCAACCGTCCGCTGCCTTCACGACCAATCGAAGGGGAGGAGTAACTAAACGTGGTCTTAAACATGCAACCATATTACCTTTTTAGGAGTCAGTCAGAATGCATTATTTCCTCTATAAATTGTGAATGTTTGCAGTAAGGTTATCACTTGTTTCTTTTGTTTTTTGGTTGTTCTTGAGATTGAGTCTTTTCCAGAGAATGGTTCCCTTTCTGCTTCTTTTGAGCGTGTAGAGGGTCGTGCCTCCTTCCGAGGCCATCTCCCTATTATTCCCCAAATTCTTAAAGGTGTTCCTTTTTGCCCCCTGTGTATTCCTCTAGTGGAGGCCTTTCTTTCCCGGCATAAAGGTTTAGTCAATGCACCCCCAAACAATAGAAGTCTTTCTCTCCTGGCATACGTGGGAATACAAAAACTTCCTACTCTTGCCAGAGGGTCTGTGGCTTCTGTTGCAAGTTCTACGGGGCATGGAGAAGTTTCATTGATGTCCCCTCTCTGCTCCCCTAGCTTCCGTCCATGGTGTTTTCCATGCCTTGGATGTGCAGGTGTGCAGTTGGATATGCAGGAGTCTCTTGGAGTGAAGCAATCCCCACAGGAGTCTCTTGGAGTGAAGTAATCCCTGCAGGAGTCTCTTGGAGTGAAGCATTCTCCTCATGTTGGCCCATAGTGCATGCATTTGGAAAAACTATGGAGGCAGTCAGTGCTTGATCATCAACATCGTCACGTTTGGCTTCCTTTTTGGTTTCTTCCAATGTCAACTTTTGTATTAGGGTAGTTTATAGGCCCTTTCATGAAAGAGAATAGCTTCTAAGGCCTCCTTGTAAAACTCCCTTGTTAAGTAGATGATTTTTAGAATGAGAATAAAGATTTATATTTCAAACATTATGCTTTCTATTGTATTTTTCTTTTGTACCCTCGAGGTCGATCCAACGCCGGATCTCGACTTTTACTTTGTACTTAGTGATCAGCTTATGTAGTTCTGAGATGGGTCCAACATCTGATCTTGGTATTTGCTTGCTGAACGAATACTCGCTTCACTTGTTCAAGATGAGTGTGAAACTCAATTTCGGTGGTAGAGTTCATTTAGTTGGATGAACACTTACTTTCACTTGACCGAGATAAGTGCAAAGCTCAATCTCGGAGGTAGGGTTCATTTTGTTGGATGAACACTTGATTCACCTGACCAAGATGAGTGCAAAGCTCAATCTTGGAGGTAGGGTTCATTTTGTTGGATGAACACTTGATTCACCTGACCAAGATGAGTGCAAAGCTCAATCTCGAAGGTAGGGTTTGTTTCGTTGGACGAACACTTGCTTCACCAGACCGAGATGAGTGCAAAGCTCGATCTCAAAGGTAGGGTTCGTTTAGTTTGACATAGTAGCCTCGTGGTGTGGGGTCCATTATCACGGGTTACAGTCAGTTACGCTTAACCACTGTAAACTATGGTGGGTTTATGGATTAAGGTGCAGCTCAAAAGAGCACAAGTTAGAACCCTTGAATACTCTGTTTGACCCCAAGGGGTGTTCAAGTGGATTCCCCAATTTGGTCGTCTTACGTATGCATCAGAATATTTGATTATTTTCAGACCTTGTATTCCTCGGATCTCGTCAAGGTATGGTAACCTTGGGGGTTGCATTGCGCCATAGTACTCAGGGAATCAAGGTCACGCCTGATATATTGGCTTGGATGAAGTCAGGCCAAGCTATTCGGGGACTCAAGGTCATGCCCGATATATTATCTTTGAAGAAATTAGGCCAAAGTAATTGGGGAGGTTACACCCGATATACTGGCTTTAAAGGATGAGCTGAAGTGATCAGGGGCCCATGGTCTCGGTCGGGGTATTGTCTTTGGATGAAATAACAGTTGTATAAAGAACTGATTCATTGATATCCAAGAGTTTTTACACTGTGGAAGTAACAATATTCAACTATAATATTTTCTCAATTTGTCTGCGTTCCATAAATTTTTTATGGCTTTGCCTAAGAGGGTTTCCAAGGTGTAAGCCCTATGTTGGTTGGAGACATGACTTTGTATAATCCTATCCACTCTTCGTAGCATAAGATCGCCGAGGTTGAACCATTATGGAATCACCTTGGAGTTGTACCGTGCAGTGATCTTCTGCTTGAGGGATGCTTCCCGGACATGGGCAATACAATGTCGCTCCTCTAACAGGTCGAGCTCCTATCGAATGAGGTCTGAATTGGTTTCCTTATAGAAGCTTTTCTTCCTCTAACTCTGCTCTCCTAATTCCACCGGGATCATAGCCTCACAACCATAAGTCAACTTAAAGGGGGTTTCTCCAGTGGAAGAGTATGGTGTGGTTCGATATTCCTATAGGACATGATCGAGTTGTTCCACCTAGTTTCCTTTGACATCGTCAAGTCTTTTTTTTTTTACCCTTCTAAGAATTACCCATTTAGTGGCTTTAGCTTGCCTGTTGGTTTTCAGATGCTCTATTGAGGTGAAGTGCTACTTGATATTGAGTCTAGCCAGGAGGTCCTTGAAATTCTTATCCACGAACAGGGTCACGTTGTCCATGACGATTGATTCTGTGACTCCAAACCTACTAATGATGTTCTTATAAGTGATCTTCTAGATCCGTACAGAGGTGATTGTGGCCAACGGTTTCGCTTTAATCCACTTAGTGAAATAGTTGATAGCTACCACTAAGTATTTAACTTGTCCCAGTGTTTCAGGAAAGGGGCCTAAGATGTCCATTCTCCATCAGTAAAATGGCTAAGGGACGAATATCATTGATAGTTCCTCTAGTGGCACTGAGTAAACATTTGAATGACGCTGACATCGGTCATATTTTTGTACATGTTCCATGCTATCAACTTCCATGGTGGGCCAGTAGTATCTTGTCCTCAATGCCTTCTGTGCCAAGGATTTGTCCCCTAGATGGTGCCTCGAGCTTCTTTCGTGAATCTCAACTAGGGTGTACTCTACTTCTTGGGGGCTAAGACATTTAAGGACGGAGGGAAGAGAATCCTCAATGATACAGTAGATGGTCATAAATGGTGTACCAGGTTGAAGTTCGTATCACCTTCAAGGCTTCTTTGTGGTTCTTTGGCAGTGAGCCATTGCAAAGGTAAGCAAGTATAGGTGATATCTAGGTTTCTATGTTTCCTAATAAGAGGACTTCATTGTCCGCGATACTGTGAGTGAATAGGGTGTTTGGATCACATACCTGTTATTGCTTGGGCTTTTTGTTCTAGCCAATTTTGACAAAATATTGGCTCTGGAGTTCTGCTCTCTTGGGATGTGCTCTACTCTAACACTGTCAAAAATTTCTATTAGTCTTTTAACTCTAGTTAAGTACTTTTGTAATAGAGGCTCCTTAGCTTGGTATTCCCCTTTTATCTAAGATGTTTCCAATTACGAGTCACTACATATGACTATGTCTTTGGCTGCCATCTTCTTGACCATGTTAATTCCCACTATGCACGCTTCGTACTCAACTTGGTTGTTGGATGTGGGGAAGTCAAACCTCAATGAATTTTCTAGTACGATGTCGATTTTATTTTCTAACATGACCCCGGCTCTACTCCCTTTGGGATTCAAGGATCCATTGACATAGATGGTCTAAGAATGCGCTCAAGGATGGGCAAAGTTCAACGTGAGTTCAACCAGAAAGTCGGATAATACTTAAGTCTTTATAGTTGGTTTTGGCTCGTAAGTGATTCCGAACTTGGAGATCTCTACAGACCAAGCGATCATTCTGCTAGTGATATTCGGCTTGTGCAGTACTTGCCTAATTAGATGGTCCATTCTCACTATGATAGGGTGACATTGGAAGTATTGTCTCAACCTTCTCGCAGTGATTACTAGTGCTAGAGCCAACTTCTCAATTTGTTGGTAACGAATCTCAGGACCTTGGAGGACTTTACTGACGAAGTAAACTGACCTTTGACCTTTATCTGTCTTTCTTATCAAAACTGAGCTGATTACTTCGTTACTGATAAAGAGGTAGGTGTAGAGCATTTTGCTGGGGTTCGGTCTTGTCAAAATAGGTGGAGTGGACAACATCTTCTTCAACTCTTGAAACACAGCCTCACATTTTAGGGTCCACTCAAAGTTTTTTCCATTTTCTAAAGTTTAGAAAAAGGGAAGAGACTTCTGAGCGGCTTTAGCAAAGAAACGTGTGAGGGCGGCGATCCGTCCTGTCAGTTGATGCACTTCCTTAATCATCTAAGAATTGTGCATGTCGAGCATTACTTGACATTCCTCCAAGTTGGCCTCAATGCCTCTGTTTATAAATAGGGACCCTAGAAATTTGCCAGCATGTAGCCCAAACACAAATTTCTCTGGGTTCACCCGCATGTTGTTCTTCCAAATCTCAGCTATTGGTGTGTGCCCTAGAGGCTGATACTTTTGTCTATATTTACATATATTCTATTATGCTAATTTTAATATATGAGGCATTTCATTTATTGTGTTCTTTTTAATAAACATAATAAAGTCCTTAGAATATTAATTTTGATACCATAGGACATCAAGTAGTTGATTTGATCATGAGATCTTATTGGATAAAATTAGAACACTATTCTTAAATGTCTGGTCAAGTATTATTGTTAATTAGGACAACAGTGATGCATTGAGACTAGTATGTGTGTAAACTGATGACCACATCTCACGGGTCATAGATATGAGATATCAAGTCTTCACATGGGTACATATTAGAGTAATGATGTACTGGACTGACCTGCCATGAGAACACTACATGGATCATTACGTGAGTGTCATAAGTGATTCTCATAATGACAATGGTGTCTGTGGTCATTTGACCTAAAATCACTACGATTCCTACATGAGGATTTGTGTGTTTTAATGCCATCAAACGTCATCTGCAATAAGGTGATTATAAAGTTGGTTATTGGACATACCACGAATCATACAGGGGGATGTGAGTGACCTAGATGAGATTTGTCACTCCTACATAACAGAAGCGATATCTTCGGGCCCCCTGATTGAGTGAAATTGTGAAATACATGGCAATGCTCAAATGAGTCAATATGAGATATTAATTTCATTTGTTGTTACAAAGTCTACTCGAGTATCAGGAAACGAAGGATTAGACTATACAAGGGTGACGCATTCCATGTCTTGTGTTCAATCTAGATATCTTGACAAAAAGACTAAACGATACGGAAACATTAGTCACGAAAAGGTTATGTCAAATCACTGACATTCTCATTACTTGGGTAGCAGCGATGTGTTGCTAGATACTGCTCATTACTTGTAATATTAAAATGAAATTTTAATATTACTACCAACGTAATAGGAACCTGCAGGGTCACGCACATAGAGCAGACTAAAATTGGAGCAATAGATTCAAGTTGGACTCGGATTCAAATGTGGGCCAGACTCATAATAAATGAGTCTAGGGTTACATAGCTTACCTTGCTGCTGCTCACACTCACTTAAGACAGACACTATTATAAATAGTACTGCTAAGGGGGCTGCTAAGACATGAATTACATAACCCTAGCCGCACCTACAGAAAAGTGAGTGAGAGAGTGACAGTTTTCTTCTCTTTTTTTCGCAGCTAGCACTATGTGAGAGATGAGAGACGTGAGGCTCTTTTTTATGAACGTTGGACGTTCATAAGTCTGTTCATGTGGATGCTGCAAAGACATCATCGCTGTTACGGTGTTGGTAATTCACGTCACTTCATTTGATCACGCTTCAAGAGCTAAACATTTTAAAAACTCGAATTATGGCTTTTTCGCATGAATCCTTGGTGGGAATTCTATTTTCTGCTGCATGATGTATCTGCGATTCTCAACATCAGTAAACACCTCCTCCAAGTCTTTAACATGGTCACCGGTATCTGTCGTCTTTACTATCATGTCATTGATATATACTTCTAACATTTTGCCAAAATTTTCCTTAAAGACCTTATTCATCATGCACTAGTAGGTTGCTCCTACATTTTTGAGTCCGAAAGGCATAACTCGGTAGCAGTAGCTCCTCATCTCAGTTATGAAAGCAATCTTGTCTTCATCTTTCGGGTTCATAGAGATCTCATTGTATCTAGAATAAGCATCCATGAAGGAAAGTAGCTTGAAACCGGATGAGTTGTCCATTTTCTTGTCAATGTTGGGAAGTAGGTAGGGGTCTTTTGGATATACCTTGTTGAGGTTGGTGTAATTGACGCACATATGTCACTTTTCATTAGTCTTCATAACCAAACCACATTAGAGAGCCAAGTGGTGTATAAGACCTCTCTAATGAACCCAGTGTCTGGGAACTCCTTCACTTGTTTCTGGATCACCTCTTGCCTTTCTAGGCCCACCTTTCTTTTGTATTGGGCCACCGGTTTCGCATTCTTCATAACAGAAAGACAGTGGCAGATGAACGTCTAGGCCTACCATATATCCTGAAGTCCAAGTGAATAGATCTTGGTTTTTCTGCAAGATCTCAGACAGGTGGGCTTTCTCTTCCTGATTGATTTGTCCCCCAATCTTAGTTACCTGGCTTGGCTTAGAGCTAAGTTAAAGGGATTTGAGCTCTCCATCAAGTTGGGGACATGTATCACGGATCTCTTCATGCATGTCCAACTCGGTCAAGAAGACGTTGATGGGGTCCATGGCGACCGAAGTCGAATCGTGGTGTCGATTCGTTGGTCTTTTGGTGATTTTCAGACTCTTGTTGTAGCACTTCCTCGTCATGACTTAGTCTTCCTTTACTGTCATGACCTTGCTCTGGTGGTCCAGAAACTTCATGGTCAGGTGGAGTGTGGAAATCACGGCCTCAAAGGCGTTCAGCGAAGGGCGACCCATAATAACATTATAGGCAGAAGGGCAGTCAACTACCAGAAAACCTGACCTTAACAGTCTTAAAGAGGGGATCTTTACTCAGAATAAGGTGAGTCTTAATATATTCAACCGAGGTGATTGTGTCTCTTGTGAACCCGATCAGCTTGCCGACATAGGGGGTGAGCTCTTCCTTCGATAGTCCCAGCTTGTTGAATAGGTCCAAGAAGATTATATCTGCTAAGCTTCCTTAATCCTCAAACATTCTTTGAATCTCGACGTTTACAATTATTCTAAAAATGACCATGGGGTCGTCGTGATCTGAAATGATGTTTCCATAGTCCTTATCAAAGAACGAGATTGGAGGGGCCTGCCTTGACTCGCTTCCCAATTTGGGTTCTGTGAGGAAAGCCACACTCATCACAGCTCGTAGGGTCCTCTTCCTAGTGTTTCCCGACTCGCCTCCGCTCGCGAATCCTCCCTGAGATGGTATTTATCACTCGGGTTAGTTCAGTGAGGCAATGGTCATCTTTGTCTATTCGATCCTCAGAATGTCGTGGGGCAAGCGCTCTCTGTCCAACATTTCTAGGAAGCACTCTTAAGGGGCCCAGGCGTTGTCTCCTTAAGGGGTCTATGCCTTTCTATATAAACATATGAGCCTATAAAAAGTATAAAAGAATTTAAGTAATTCAGTACATTTTGTATAATATCCTCTTAAAGTACAAAAAATCGCTATTTTCTATGATTTATTCCTTCTCTTCGAGTAGAGTAATGTCCACTCTTTTTTGTGGGGAGAAAGATATGCTTAATGGGTGAATTGCTTCATACGTATTAAACTTTTAGATACCAATCCGGAAGGTTGAATTACTCAAATTCTATGAACCTATGACTTGATCCTAAACAGAACCGAAAGTTCTTACGAAAAAATGGCATACTTGAAGAATTGTGTCATGGTCACGTCGAGAAGAATATGAATCCCATTGAGAAAACCCCTTATACTTTTAGGCTGTGTTTGGGAGCAAGAATTAGAAGGGGAAGGAAAGGAAGGGAAGTGTTTGGAGTGGAGAAACCCTTGTTTGTGAGAGAGGAAAATAAGAGGGAAGGGAGAGGAAAGTTTTTCATAAACCCTCAAAGCCCCTGACTTTCGGTTCCCCCAAATTGGGGGATTTTGATAAATTTGACTCATTTATCCATCATCACACTCTGCTCACCTCACTAAAACGAAATGAACATATAACAAATCAAGCAATTCGATAGGATCAAGCATGTGGGACAGATTAAAACAACACAAAGACCACACCTTTATTAGAAGAAGACCACAATGGGGGATCAAGGACACAGCAAAAGTTATCACGAAGGTCCAAGAAGCTCTGCCGAACAAGTAAAGCGATTCTCATAGAGTCTTGGAACTCCTTCACCATGCCAGCGGGCAATCCCTCGGGCAGCACCGCATGCAAGCCCTCTTTCCTGAAACCACAAAAAAAAAAAAAACAATGCAAAAATGGTCTGAATCAACGACGCACGCAAGATGTTCAAGGAAATGACACAATGGGAAACGAAGCAGAAAGAGAGAGAGTGTGTACATGAGATCGAAGTAGGTGCAGGTGTCGTGGCGGGAGAGGTGGGAGAGGGAAGGGGCGGAGGTGAAGAGGGGGCGACCACCGGGGCCCACGTCGAGAGATGGGTCCCTCGTCGGCGGCAAGGCGGCGCATGCGGTCCTGTTCGTCGAAGAGGACGTCGTGCGGAGGAGGAGGAGGAGGGTTTGAGCATGTGCCGTATGATTAAAATTATAATCTTTAATAATATTAAAGTTATTTTTAGACAGATTTTTTTATTAATTTTTCATTTTAATATTTTTTTAAAACATTAATTATGTTTATTTTTTTAATAAAGGGTAAAATTATAAAAATATATCTTAAACTCTCCATTTCCTTTTTATCGTATATTTCATACTCCTAAATAAGGAAGAAGATAAACCTCTCATTTTCTTTCTCTTTTTTTTTCTTTAAACCCTTCTCCTTCCTTTTCTTCTAAACTTTTAAACACACCCTTAGCGTACTTCCTCTGGTACTACCCAGCGTGGCTGCATTTTCCATTCGACTTTCCGTATCTTGGTACAATTTCTACAACATACAATAAATACAATTTTCGATTGTATATATTAGTGATTAGTGATTCGTTTTATGGTGATTCTGCAAAGAAGTAATGTAACATAATGATGGCGTCAGGGACAGACAGTACACAAATTACCTAGACCAAAGTTAACGTCGTGACATAAGGATAGGGTTGTGGCAGGCACAGGCATTGAGATTGGATGACACTTGAATCCACGCACATGCATGGATTTGCAACATTAGACAGGTGTATTTATTTTCTATGGAAATGGATCTTTCCTATAACAGGAGAGGGCAAGTTCATTTGTAAAGAGAAAATATTATTGAATACAATATTTTTTATAAATATTATATGTAATATATGTTAAAAATATATATATTTTTAATTAATAATATTTTTTTTATTTTATAAAAATAAGAGAAGATCTTGATACATTTTCTATAATTAGTGTATTTTCACAGCCATATTCACTTAATAATAAAGGAGTATTTTTCAATAATATAGTGACGTGACAATTTAATGAAATGACAATGGCCTGTAATTTAGTTTGAAACTTTTGATAAAGTGGGGAGTGGAATTTTTATTTGAAAAAAATTAATTTACACATATTTTATTAGTTATATATAATATAAGAATTTTAGGTTAAATCAATTTATAGATATCTATACTTTTTGAGAACTTTTAAATAAATGTCTATAATTTAAAAATCATAAATAGGTCTTAAACTTTTGATAGACTGAATTCAAAGATACTCACCAAAAAAGACTGAATTTAAATATTATATTAAAAAGTTTTTGAAATTGTAGCCTATTTATATTTTTTATACTATATAAACTTATTTTAAAAAATTAAAATAAAAGGACCTGCAGATTAATTAAATAAAAAAATTATTGAACTATCAAAGAGTATACATTATTATGAAACGGATAATAGAAAGAATCTTTTGCTTCAAATTGTTTTAATAATTTAAAATACTTTTAGGAAAATTGTATATGCACTCTCTCAAATTCTTGACTATTAGATGAAGAAATACTCTAAAAAAAATAACTTTTAAATCCACTATTTCTTTTTCTTTTAGATAATTTAATAGATTCTTTCATCCGTTTAATAATTGTTAAGCACTAACAAATTCTATTAGTTAATCATGTGACTATCAATAGCTACCTTTTCGTGTGTCCTCTCCATATATATTTCAACACTTCATCCAAATAATCCTGTTAATAAACAAAAATGATAATAACTTTTTTTGACTGGAATTAAAAAAATCAGAAATACAACTTCTTGGTCAGGTGATGGGCATGCACCATCTTCATCAAATCTATCTCTTATATATCAAAATTATTTTAATAATGTGGGAACATATATAATTTAATGACAACGTAAAAGAATTTTACTCTGATCAATGATATATAATTTTTTTTTACAATAATGATATATATAAAATTTAAATCCTTATTAAAATAGTTAAATGACAAAAATAAAATGCCAACGTCGGTTAATTTAACTTGCCAATAATTTGGACGAAAGCTTTGAAATGGTAGGTTTCTTCTAAACTTTATATAAAAGAAAAAGATAAATATAAAATACATTAAGTAGCTAAGAATATTACCTTTATAGCGACCAACTCTTTGGCATGAGTAGAATTAATTGGAGAAGTAGCTGATTTAATACTCTTAAAATAAGCAGCCGGTGACCTGGGTTCCACCTTGAACCTCTTGCAGAATGGCACCCAATAGAAGTGTAAGTGGATGGTTTAGTTTGGTTTTTGAGAGAAAATAAATTTGAACCAATCAAAATCAATTGGTTTGATTTGGTTCGGTTTTCATATTTTTTGATAGCCAAATCCGAATCAAACCGAACGGAACATCAATGGATTGGTTTGGTCCGGGTGATCGGGTTGACCATTTTTTTAATATAAAAATTAACTAAATAATTAATTTTTCATAACAAAAAAATACATAATAAACCTATGAAAAAAAATTTAGAAATAAAATTAAACTTATTGATTTGAACACTAATAATTTATTTCATGTTTCAGAATATGTATTAAAAGGTTCATAAAGAGAGAACAAAGAAACATATTGATATTTGTATTAAGAAATTATATTTGAATAAATTTAAAAATTATTCAAGAGAGATTTAACTTAACAAGTTATATACTACTACTATTCAATTAAGAGAAAGTTATGAGGCTACTAACCTGGAGGTATATATGTAACCAATTGAACCCCTAACGATATGAGTGGAGCTAATGGAGACTTGATTAGTTGAACTTTAAATCAGCAACCTAGCGAATCCAAAGTTTTCAACCTTTGTAGTCATATTTTCATCCAAGAGAATGTTGTTGGGTTTCAAATCACAATGCACAATAGGAACGTCACTATCATTGTGTAAGTAATCCAATGCACAAGCAGCATCAATATCTATATTCAGTCTCTCCATAAGATTTAACTCATTTTCATTTGCATGTTTTCTCTTCCCCTTAATCAAATCTTCTAAGCTCCCGTTACTTAAGTACTCATAAACTAGATCCAGAAATTCATTGTTTTTAAAGTCAATACTAGAGCATTTAAAAGTCAATTCATCGTTTTCAAACTTTCAAGTTTAGATGATGTTGTTGCTATTACTTTCACTTTTCTGTTCTTTATGTATAGTAGCAAGTAAATTGTCAGACATAGTATCAGTGTTACCACTGTGGCTATGATGATGTAATGTCTAACATGCCTTATTCCATGGCTATGTGGCTCACATGCAAAATACAAGTAAAGTTTTTTATTACCTTTTAAATGGACAACAGAAAGATTTTGAAAAACTTCATCATTAGAAATGGTTCTTTCTAAATCATTATAAGAGATGTTCAAAAGTTGAATGACATGTAGATTTTGAAGTTCAATAGGAATGGATCTAGAGAGTTGGTTGAAGGAAAGATCCAAAGTTTTCAAACCTCTCACCTCTCCAAGAATTTTTGGAATAGCACCTGATAGTATATTCCTAACCAGAACTGCAGTGCCGGTGAGCAGAACCGAACATTTTGGCAGAGGAGTTTTCTAGCATTCTATGTTAAATGAAAACGACGTTTTAGAGGTTGGAAACTGAGAAAGTATTACAAAAAAAAAAAAAAAACAAGCAGTAGCAAAAAATGTTGTAGCATAATTTTTTTTAAAATAAAATATATAAATATATGGTTTGGTTTGGTTCGGTTTAGTTCGGCTTTAAAATTTCAAATTCGAGAACCGAACCAATTAAGCTTTAATTGGTTTGGATTTTATCCGAACCAATTAATATATCCAAACCAAACCGAACTAATTTAATTGGTTTGGTTTGGATTGATCGGGTTGGTCGATTATCCGAACCAATTTACACCCCTAGCACCCAATGCTTGGCAAAGTTGGATGCTCTCTAAGAGAGCATAGAACGTAATATCTAATCTAGCATCAGCTGAAAGATACACACTGAGCTTCTCAGTTGGATAGTCATATGCCATAACAGATAGCACTGTATTCATCACCATTACGGGTGGCTCAATCCCTAGGTCTGCCGTACACACATATATGTCCACTTTTAGCAACCTATTCTCATATCTGTTAGATCAGACCACACATCAATTTTTTTCTCATCTTTCTCAAACTTCACCCTACCCAAATAGATATCACAAGGAATGAAAGCATAAGGAAAATAAAATAAAATATATATTGGTGGTGATTCACTTATTCCATGAACAAATCTTAGCACACTTATTTATTATTAATAACATTTTGCAAACGTTGATCAATCCACCCGATGGATAAAAAGTTCTCATGATATAGATCAATCTCATAAAATTTCAATAAGGTTAGAAATTAATTGACACTTCATTTAATTTTTTTTTTAAATTGAAGCAGACTAAATTTGAGAATTAACCAAGAAAGAATAGCGTAGCAATCAGATATCGCTTGGTTAAAGATCAGGCTTTTTTACTAAACTGCCACTATTAGTAAAACTATTTATCAAAATGCCATTTTTTTAACTATTTACCAAATTGCCATTTTTTTAACTATTTACCAAATTGCCCTTTTTTTTAACTATTTACCAAAATGCCACTGTTTTGAAATTATATACCAAACTGCCACCCTTTTGGCTGACGTGGCATTTTTTAATGGTTTCGGCCAACCAGGATGCGCCACGTAGGATGGCGATCCACCTAGGTGCGCCTAACACGCTGGGCGCAACCTACGTGGATGCGCCATCCTACGTGGCGATCCTGGTTGGCCCTGGAACCAAAAACGTCATCCTTGATGGCGTAACTAAGTACAAAACGCCAACAAGGGTGGCGTAACCCTAGTATATATTTCCACACCCCTTCCCGTGCGTGACATTCTCACATTTTCCTAAATTCTCACTATCTCTCTACAAATTTCTTCTCTCTAAACACTCAAGTCTCTCAATTCTTACGAGAAGTGGTGTCGGGATCATTGTTTGTACTTTAAATTATATTCCTTCACACCGTAAGTATTTCTTTCAATAGTTAAATAGTTTAATTATTATTTATTGATTACTTTTTTACTAAGTTAGTGTTAGTTATAATGTATTATTATTATAGTTTAATATTTGTATTGACTAATGAATAATGAAGTTGTATGATATGTAATTTAAATTATATAGATAATTAATTTATAGGTAATCTAGTAGGATATATATCTTTGACATGATTTACATTAGTAAATGTAGCTTAATTCAAGATATTCGAGTTTAGAAAATTTTTTTTACATAAATAATCGTATTGAATATTGTAATTGATGTTTAATCTCTCTACAAATGTGTTGAATTGTTATTGTTCGAATTAGAGTTAACATGACAAAATCGCTAAATGTGCATATTTACTTCAATGGGACAATGTATGATGGTGAAGAGGGTGTCATGTATCGAGGTCCTCCTCCTAGGCCTATTGTGATCACAAAGACATGACTTTGGATGGGTTGAAAACTAAGATCCATTCAAAGTTGAGGCTTCAAGCAAACCAACATGTGTCAAAAGTTGTCTATCGGTGTCCGCAATGCTTCAATCCGTGGAGATGGGTAGGGCTTCCAATAGAAGACGATGATGATCTAAAGTACATGATAGATTCTTTTTTCACAAACTCCGAACATGGCATCTATGGAGTTGTATGTGGAGGTAGAAACAAGTGGGCAAGAAGAGCATGCTGAAGCTCCTGGTGAAACCGAATCTCAAGTTGGTCCGTCTAATCAAGTTGAGTCATGCAATATGATCCTTATTGGTGGTGCAATGGTTGAACCTGATAACCCACTTGTCGAGATGCAATATGGGAGTCAAGTGAAGACGAAGAACAAGTTGCTGAGGGGCGACGATTCGCACACCGACATAGAGGCGAAAACTTTGATGCCGTACAAAATTTACTGTGTTCCTTTGGCGATTGCTCCTCAATCCATATTTATGCCTCCTAGTAGTGAATCGTGTTTGTGCCACCATGCCCTCGTTTTCTCAAATTAACTGGGATGCATTGGATAATCCTGATAACTTGCCTGAGTTAGACACTCGTGGGACTTGGAGCATGGGTGATGAATTCTATGTTGGCTTGCAATTTCCATCAAAAGATTCTGTGAAGTTAGCTCTCAAACAATATTCCATTCACAGGCATCAAGAGTACAATATTGAAGACTCTGATTCACGAAGATTCACTGCCAAATGCCCTAACTTCGACGAAGGTTGTAGTTGGAGACTTAGAGCCATACAAAGCAGGAGGTCGAATACGTGGCAGATTACAAAATATAATGGACCTCATAGTTGCGTAAGCCCATCTATGTCATTAGATCACCGGAAGTTGGACTCTCGTTTGATCTGCTCTTGCATTTTGGAGTTAGTCAGAACAAAACCCGATGCACCCGTATCATTAATTATTGAACGGATTCGAAGTCAATTTGGTTACCAAGTTTCATATCGAAAGGCTTGGAAGGCAAAACAAATGGCTATTGTGAATGTGTTTGGGGATTGGGACAAATCTTATGAGGTGTTGCCCGGATGGCTAAGTAGCACCATGCGAGAGAGACATGGAAGGCACAGTGGTGGAGTTGCAAGACGAGGAATGTTTTGTGAATAACCGACTCGATCGTTCAAAAAGAGTCTTTTGTCGATTATTCTGGACATTTAGACCATGTGTGGTTGGCTTCCGATATTGTAAGCCCATCATTCAGATTGATGCCACTCATTTGTATGGCAAGTATCGTCATAAGTTGTTGATTACAACAACTCAAGATGGAGACAGAAAACCTCTGCCTATTGCATTTGCCATTGTGGAGGGGGAGACAAAGGATGCTTGGAGTTGGTTCTTAGCCCACTTGAGATTGCATGTAACCCAACAAGAGGGCTTGTGTTTGATCTCTGATCGACATCGAGGCATCTTACAATCAGTGGCAAATGAAAATCTTGGATGGCGACCTCCGAATGCATATCATGTCTTCTCGCATACGGCATATTGGTTCCAATTTTAACTCCAAATTTCGAACAAGGAGTTGAAAAGATTTTTGATTAACACAGGTACTTTACATTTTCTCTTTGTGTTGTAATTTTTGTCGCTAATAATAGTTAGGTTGTAATACTAACCCAAATTATTCGATGTATCGTGGTATGAACCAATCGCGATAAAGTTTGATGCTAGGCTAGAGAAGCTTAAAGTTACAACGGAGATGGCAAATTGGATTAACGGAATTCCAAAAGAAAAATGGAGTTTGGCGTATGATGGTGGTCGCAGATTTGGTCATATGACTACCAATTTGTCGAGTGCATTAATGGAGTGTTGAAGGGTAGCAGAAATCTACCTATAACGCATTAGTTCAATTGACATATACGAAGTTAGTAGAATACTTCGTCAACCGAAAGGACGAGGCAAATTCGAAATTGACGACATTGAACCAGGTTTGATATTGTTTTACAATATTAAGTACAACCACAAACACATTGTTGTTCACACGTGCATCTATTTATGGTTTGATATTGTTATTCCCATTAATTTAACCAGATCGGAGTGATGACTTATTGAAGCACTAGAGAGTAAACTGGCAAAGGCCGTTCACACCAAGTTCGTCGGTACAATAGAGAGAACACAAGGTTCATGGTTGAAGAGGCTTTTAATCGTAAACACAACGGGGTGGACTTTCTTATACTTTGAACTGGAAGCAAGGCAAAGTGTGCTGTGGGGTGTTTCAAGCATTGCATTATCCTTGCTCGCATGCGCTGCTGCGTGTGCTTCGGTGGCGATTGACCCATTCGAACTTGTTCATAGGGTTTGAGGATGGAAAGCATTTATAGGGCCTATGAGTTTGACTTTGAACCGGTCCGGCTGAACCATGGTGGCCTCATACTCGATGCCACTTTGGTGCCACCACGTGCATTGCTTAGATCCAAAGGTCGACCAAAATCAACCCGACTTAGGAATGAGATGGATTGGCGCGAAGGGGCCGGAGATACGTGTACAAGATGCCATCAACGTGGACATAATTCTCGTACTTGTCGTGTCGGCGGATCGAGTTCCTTGGGGGATGATGGAGCGGGCCATCAATGCGCCCATCTAGTTGATCTCGGACCTATTTTCATTTTTCAGAATCTTGTATTAGTAATGATGTGTATTTACGAGTTGTATTGTTTTGTATCACCAATCTATGCAGTTGTATTCGAATACTATTCTCCTATATATGTTAGTTGATTGTCAGTGTTATCTTTAATTATTCCATATTATATTCTTGTATAGTTATCATATGGTTATATCATATTTTATTATAAAAATAATAGGATCATACTAATTGTTGTTAATGTTTGGCATACAGTTGACAGATGGCATTCCGTGTAAACCCCGGACCAGAGGACGGCTCGATTTTGGAGTTGCAGGAGTACCATGTTTCCCAGCATGTATGGCAGGGACATGAGGACCGACACCTGCGTGTTAGACGTGCTCAGAAGACGAAACATATGGACCCCCCTGCTCCGATTATTCCTTATCTTCAGCAGGCTGGTTTCTTGGGAGTTGCCCACATGGGTTATTGCAGTATTGATCACTCCCTGATCTCTGCGTTGGTTGAGAGATGGCGCCCAGAGACGCATACATTTCACATGCCGACCGGGGAGTGCACCATTACGTTGGAGGATATCGGAATGATATCGGGTCTTCCCATTGATGGCGCAGCAGTCACTGGCGTTACGCATAGGGACGATTGGCTCAGTTTGTGCGCTCAGTTGTTAGGGATTGATGAGACTCCCTCGCTCGTAGCTGGGGCACGCATTGACATGACATACCTGTGGCAGCCGAGTGTTACTACAGTCCTTGAGGACGATGATGATGAGTACGTGCAACAGCGTGCACGACATTACATACTTCGCTTGCTTAGGGGTTTCTTATGCCCCAATCATTCGGGTAAGCTCGTGCACTTGATGTTCCTCCCATTGTTGGAGGACTTTTTCATTCTTGGGACGTATAGTTGGGGGTCTGCCAGATTTTGGCGTACTGTATAGAGAGCTTTGTAAAGCTACGAGACTATGACGCACGCGAGATCGGAGGTGCATGCATCTTATTGCAGTACTGGGCGTGGTACAGATTCCCCCGGCTTGCCCCTTCACTAGCTGACCATGATGAGCCTGATGTGTTTTACGATGCTGGTCGTGGTCAACTACGTCCCTTAGGATGGGAGTAAGTTTCTATTTCATTTCATATTTTTACATTACTTTCATGACATGCTTTGTTAATAAAAATACTTACGTTTGCAATACTTTCATTTACCAAATAGGTGGCGTAAGCATAAAGTATTGAGTGATACTGTGATTGGCGTCCTTTCATATTATCGTCAGTTCTTCGATCAGTTGAAGAACGATGAGGTATGTCTTTGTTTACATTCCTTTGATATATTTTCTTATGCATATGCCGTCTTAATGTTTTGTGCATCTCATTTTTTCAGTTTATATGGCAACCATACACGGATGAGCGGTGGCAAGATTGCCACCTTTTTGTGTGGCTGCTAGGGACATAGCGCCGGCGTGGTCCCTCTCATATGTTTCCATATTGTTGAGTGGCACCAGCCTGGACCGCGTCATGCGCCGATTTGGTCTTGACCGGCCCATTCCACGGAGACCGCTCCGGCCAGAGATTGCACTCGGTTACATTGGCGAGCGGTGCATGATGAGGATTGGCCGGCTACACATCTTTGTTTATATAGCCACCGGGATAGTCGTAGGGAAAAGCTTGTTGGGGAGTCCCATTGGTCGCACCCCTCGATTCGCGTTTCGAGTACATGCGTTGGTATAAAAGAATTACCGTGACGCTGATTTCTCCCACAAGCGCATCTATTGGGAATGCGGTAAGCTCTTTACTAATTTATTAGTGACTATATGTATTTTGTATTCGGTATAATGACATAAATTGTATATGTTTATTAGGCGGACATTGCGAGTATTTGCTCAGTTCAACTACCGACACTGTCGCTCGAGAGGTGCTACACAAATCCTACACTCATTGCGGGAGCATGACCGCATTACGATGGAACAGTTGCGTCCAGCTCCACCAGCAGATGACATTTCAGGGCCGCCCGAGGAGTCGAGCCAACAGGGAACGCGGCGTAGACGGAGGAGAGGATTAGCGAGCAGTCGGACACGACTTCGACATCCCGAGGACTCCACTCTACTTGCCAAGATACGACACAAAGATCCTACGGCCTGCTACGCATCTGCTACCGGCGCTACATACCCCCCGCTCGGCCTCCTACTGCGCTACGTACCCTCTACTCGGCCCACACCATGCATATTACCCACCATACCCACCATACCCTTACTCACTGTATCCATACCCGCCACCGAGTTACCCCTCATATCCTTACCCACCACGGGGTTACCCACCATATCCTTACCCACCACCGGGTTACCCACCATACCCATCACGACCGGGTCCCTCTTCCGAACCATCTCACAGCCACCGCATTCGATGCGGGCCCATCTCATTGACATTTAGAGAATATATTTATTGATTTTGTGTAAAATACTATTGAGAATATATTCTTATGAGTTTGGTACCCTAATTAGATTACACTATATATGCTTTTCGCACTGTTTTGGATTTTATTAAATATTGTGGTAACTGGTTGCATTAAACAGGATCATTGGCTTTTGGGAGATCCAACATTTAGGGAAACTCTGTCGAAATTTTTACTAATTCGAATTACTAAAAATTTGAGATAGGGATTATTCGGATCGAATCTTACTCACTATCATCGAATCCTACTCAACAAAAATTCATTTAAGTGATACGTCTCTTCTACGGGATATATCATTTAATTTTTATTATATGTTGTTTAAATTATTTGTGTCAAAATAAATAAATATATTCAATAACTTCAATAATAAGATATGTACGTACATTTGATTAGATTGTTTTTAAATTTATTAAAAATCTTACATAAAGACAATTAAAAGCAAATAATTAATACCTCAATCGTTTTTAAATTGATCAATAAATTGAAAAAAAAATTTTAAAAAATAACAAAAAAATAAACATATGTGTTATGTAATTAATAAATCTTCATAATAACTAAAATAATATTCAATATTATTAACATACTCAATTTGTCACTTTTTTTATTTTATATTATATATTTTATTCTCGTAATTAGTATGAATTCATTAATAAACGTTTATAAATATTTATTAAATATTTTAATTAATTTTTATTTAATTATTTAATTTTAATGACTTAGCTAAAAAGGGTGGCGTTTTTGGTTCCAGGCCCGACCAGGATGCGCCAGTAGGATGGCGCATCCACGTAGGTTGCGCCGGGCGTGTTGGCGCAACCTACGTGGATGCGCCATCCTACTTGACGATCCTGGTTGGTCAGGAAACATTAAAAAATGTCACGTCAGCCAAAAGGGTGGCAGTTTGGTATATAGTTTCAAAACAGTGGCATTTTGGTAAATAGTTAAAAAAAAGGGCAATTTGGTAAATAGTTAAAAAATGGTAATTTGGTAAATAGTTAAAAAAATGGCATTTTGATAAATAGTTTTACTAATAGTGGCAGTTTAGTAAAAAAGCCTTAAAGATCAACACCAAACTTGTCAGGTTTTCTAATGGAAGGACCAAACTGTGCCGCCGTTCCGGATAGCGACCCAGCCGCCCGAGCCCGCCAGATCTTACCACCCAGACGCCCAAGCCTGCCAGATCCGGCCAGCTGCGTCCGACCCCCGACCTCCACTCCCTTTCATTTCGTCTATCCGCCACTCCTCGCGCTCTGTTTCTCCGTCAGAACTGTCACAGATCAGCCATCGCTTTGCCAGGAGCCACCAGCGCCGTCGAGTTGCCTGCTCTGTGTCTGAACCGGCGCGCCACCCTCGCACCACTAAGATCGGTTACACGCGCACTTCGCCATTTCGCCCATCGTCGATCCTTCACACCATCATGCCGTCTGGACCACGCGAACCAATCATCCCCTGCGACGCGCCGTGAATGCTGGAGCCATAACTCAGTCATCGTCCTCAGAGTGGCTGTCTTCTTGTTACAGCTTCTCACACCAAGTGCGCTCTCCACCCTTCATCCACTGTGCTTCTAGCCCGCTCCCTAGTAATTTTATCATGTTAATCTTTGCAAAAGTTTGGATTTAAAAAATATATATGACGGAAGGTGAGGGGGAATGGCGTGAGGTGAGATAGAAGGTGATAACTGTAAGTGGATAGAAAGGGAGCAAAACCAGCTCCATGTAGCAAAGAAAAGTTTCCTCCAATGAAAGTCTTGTCACGTATTTTTTCTCAAACTTTCCTGATAATTTTAGTCCCAAAGATATGTGGATGGTGTTCAAGAAATGGGGTAAAGTGGTGGAGGTCTTTATTCTGAAAAAGGTAGACAGAAGGGGCAAACGGTTTGGTTTCGTGAGATTTATCGAGATTTCTAGCCCAATTCTTTTTGGAAGCACCTTAGACAAGATACTAATCGGTGATCAAAAGGTTTACGTTAACCTTCTAAGGTTCAAGCGGGGTGTTTGGGGTGATAGGATCAAACAACAACAAAAATTTCATCTAAAAAGTAACGTTGCTAAGGGTTATGTGCGAAGACAAGAAGGACTCTCTTATGCTCAGGTGGTGAACCAAGACAAAACAAAAAAGGAAGAATCATGGCAAATTCACATATGACAGATCCTACCATCTTAGCTTCGACGTGGATTCTTCCAAGGAGGATAAACTAAATTTTGCGTTTGTTGGCAAAGTCAGAACTCCGGGCGACACCTTCAATATTCAAGAAAAATTTCACTCTGAGGGGTATTTTTCAATTAAGGTTACTCTGTTGGGTGTAAATCTCGTTCTTTTGGAGGCAGAGAATAAAGATGAGATTCCAGCACTTATCAACGATGCCAGGGATTGACTCTCTAATTGGTTTGACAAAATTAGACAATGGAGTCCGAAGGAGGTGGATTCAGAGAGATTGGTGTGGGTGAAGTGCTATAGAACTCCAGTTCATGCGTGGTCTGAAAAGTTCTTCAACTTCATTATGTCTTGCTTAGGTCATTACGTGAACATTTATGAAAGCACAAGAAAACGGGCTCGCATGGACGTGGCCAAAATCTTAATGAGAACAACGACTCCAGATCTTATCAATAGAGTGGTTAGAGTGGATATCAATGGAAACATCTTTCCTATTAAACTTGTTGAGGAGGTTTTTGGTGATAATGTTTATAAAACTTCTGCCATGAATGTAATGGGTCATAGAATGGAAGTAAGCTCCGATGAAGAAAGCATCTCAATAGACTCAAATTCCCAGTTTGGGCGACTGGTGGAGGATTTCTCTGATCATGAAGGTTCTCTAAATTTGGACCAAGGCATTAATAATGATTCCTTAGTTTCAGATTTTGAGGAGGAAGGGGTTAATGGAGTATTGATAGGAAAAGCCATTCAAAATGATTTAAATTCCCAAGAAGGACTATTTGGTAACTCCTCTAGTGGCGCTATCAGTTTGCCAGTTGTCCTATGGCAGCCTCTCATTGACCAATCAACCCATACGCAACCTGATCAGAATGAAAAAGACGTCTCTATAGGTTTCTCCATCTCCAATTCTGATATACAGCGGTGTAATATGAAGATCTTATCAAAGAATGAGGGTATGGTAGCAGAGTAGATTTGAGTCTTGGCCAAGGAATTGGGGTGTCTGGCTCAAGAGAAGATGGTGAATATATCAAGATTTTACAACAAATGGAGGTTAGGGATGGTTTGGAGAAGGTATGGAGGGATCTGCAGAAGGCTCCAATATGAGAGTTGTTGTCTATAATGTGAAAGGGCTTGGCAGCCAGATTAAGAAAAGTAATATCCGAAGGCTTATTATTGTGGGGCAGTTCGATATAAGTTTATTTCAAGAAACAAAGTTGACTCTAGATGATAGGGTGGTTGAAGGTTTGTGGGGTCGATCTACTTACAGTGGGTGTATAGTCCAGCTTTTGGACTTTCAGGTGGGCTCCTCTCTATCTGGAAGTCTGATATTATGAAATTAATTTTCTCCTTCTTTGGTGAAGGGTTCTTAGGAGTGTGTGGGGAATGGGGTCAAAGTGGTAAGAGATGTTTCTTTGTCAATATGTATTGTCCATGTTCGCTGTCTGGTAAAAAGAAATTATGGAGGGAATTGCTGATGCCTAAAAGGGGTTTCAGCCATGATCTATGGTGTGTAGCTGGGGACTTTAATGCTGTGAAGTGCAGAGATGAAAGAAGAGGTTTGAGTCAATAGAAAAATATCAGGGAGCAGGAAGATTTCCAGCAGTTTATGGAGGACATGGCTTTGGTTGATGTTCTGATGCTCGGGAAGAAGTTCACTTGGTTTAGAGCTGATGGGTCTGCTATAAGTAGGCTTGATCATTTTTTAATATCAGAAGATTTGATTGATCTTTGGCAAATAACATCTCAGTGAGTTGAAAAGAGGGACATTTTTTTATCATTGCCCAATAGTTTTGAAGAGTGGTTGTTCTAACTGGGGTCCTAAGCCTTTTCATTTAAATAATAGATGAGGCATCGTGATTTTGTTCAGTTTGTTAATGGCTGTTGGAGAGAGTTTGAGGTGGGTGGCTGAAAAATATACTCTTTCAAGAAAAAATTGAAGCTCTTGAAGGAGACGCTTAAAAGGTGGAATAAGGAGGTGTTTGGTTTTCTAGACTTGAAAGTAGATCAGCTGGTCAATGAAATGAACCTACTGGATGATAAGACAGCTTTTGGTGATTTGTTTCCTTTAGATATTGTGCAAAGAAGGCAACTCTCAGTAGATTTGTGGCACTAACTTAGTCTTAAAGAGAGTCTTATTTTTTAGAAAGCTAGAATTAGATGGCTAAAGGAAGGGGATACAAACTCAACTTTCTTTCACTCGTGTCTTCATTCTCGACAGAATGTTAATCGGATTGTGGCTCTTAAGTCAGAGGATAGGTGGATTGAGGGGGTTGAAAAGATAAAAGTAGAGGTTGCAGATCACTTTCAGAGGGTTTACTCAGACCATGATATGAATCGTCCTGTGCTGGATGGAATTATTTTTAAGAAAGTATCTTGTGCAGATAATAATGTTCTTTCTTCTCCCTTTTCTGTCGATGAGATCAAAGAGGCAGTGTGGAGCTGTGATGGCAACAAGAGTCCTGGGTCAGATGGTTTTAATTTCAACATTTTCAAAAACTGTTGGGACATCATAAAGGTGGAGGTATGTGAAATGGTTGAGGAATTCTATTTTAATGCTAAGCTTCCCTAAGGGTGTCACTTCTTCGTTTATACTTTGGTGCCTAAGATTGAAAATCCTCATCGCTTGTCCGAGTTTAGACCCATCTCTCTAATTGGTAGTAACTATAAAATTATCTCGAAATTGCTGGCTTTGAGACTAAAAAAGGTGTTAGGGGCTGTTATTTCTACATGTCAGACCGCTTTTCTCTCAAAAAGACAAATTTTAGATGGTATGCGTTGATTTGGCAAAGAGATCTAAGCAAGAGTGCATTATATTAAAGGTTGACTTTGAAAAGGCCTATGATTCTGTGAGTTGGTGTTTTCTAGATTATATGATGGGTAGAATGGGTTTCTGTGCTAAATGGAGGGAGTGGATTAGAGCGTGTATTTTTTCAGGTTCAATTTCTGTGTTAGTGAATGGTGGTATGTCCCATGAAGTTCCTTTGAATAAAGGTCTACGTCAAGGAGATCCACTTGCACCTTTTCTCTTTCTTATAGTGTCTGAAGGGTTATGTGGTTTAATGGGAAGGGCGGTTGAGCTAGGAAAATTCTCGGGTTTTCAGGTTGGAGAATAGGCTAATATTTCTTTATTGCAGTATGCTGATGATACAGTTTTGGTAGGAAAGGCAACTTCGAAGAATTTGTGGATGCTAAAAACTGTCCTGAGAAGCTTCGAATTAGCATCAGGCTTAAAGGTCAACTTTCATAAGAGTAACTTATTTGGCATTAATGTGGAGGATAGCTTCTTGTCAGCAGCTTCAAATTTTCTCCATTGTCTTACTGGAAGCTTTCCTTTTAAGTTTCTTAGTTTTCCAATTAGTGCTAATCTGAGAAAAGCTGCTACTTGGCTCCCAGTTATTGACTCCATGAAGAGAAGATTGGCTTCGTCGAAGAGTAAGCAGTTATCTATAAGTGGTCGAATCGTTCTTGTAGATTCTATTTTATCAAGCTTGCCTTTATATTTTCTGTCTTTTTTCAAAGCTCCAAAGAAAGTCTTAAATACTTTGATCGGGATTCAAAGAGCTTTCTTGTGGTCTGGTTCTGATGACTCTTGGAAAATAGCTTGGGTGAATTGGGATAATGTGTGTCAACCAAAGAATTGTGGGGGGCTAGAGATTAAAAATCTGGAATTATTTAACCTTAGTCTTTTGGCTAAGTGGAAGTGGCATTTTTTGGTGGATTATGATGATGTTTAGTATAAACTTTTGTCTCATAAATATGGCTCTCTGGAGCAGGTAACTGTGAGCTCTAAGGGGCACCGAAATACTTCTTCTATTTGGTGGAGGGATCTTTGCTCTGAAGGAGTCTCTTGTGCTCCTCCTCTTTGGTTTTCCTCTGTGGTGGCTAGAAAGATTAAGAATGGGGAACACGTAAGATTCTGGCATGACTCTTGGATTGACAACTCTAGTCTTAAGGATACTTTCCCTAGATTATATCAAATCTCCTCTGAAAAAAATGCATGCGTTGCTCATATGGGTGAGTGGTTTAATGAGGTGTGGTGTTGGAAATGAAGGTGGAGGCGGAATTTGTTTTTGTGGGAAAAAGACCTTCTATCTGAATTATCTCTTTTGTTAAATTCGGTAAGTTTATGCAAGGAGGAGCAAGATGAGTGGATTTGGAAGGAAGACAGCTCTAGGATATTTTCTGTCAAATCCTCTTATTCTTTTCTACAAATCCAACTGAACCTTGGGGCTTCTAATAATTTGGATGTTGCCGTGTTTAAGCGTTTCTGGAAGTGTCATGTTCCCTTGAAGGTGTTAGTTTTTTCATGGCGTGTATTGATTGATAGACTGCCTACCTGCCTAAATGTACTTCGGAGAGGGGTCATAAATGAGCAAAAAGGGGTTTCTTGTGTCTTCTGTTTCTTGCAGGATGAAGACTCTGATCATTTGTTCTTTTCCTGCCTGGTGTCTTATCAAGTTTGGTCTAATATTTATGCTTAGTTGGGTTTCTCTATTGCCTTACCGTATAGTGGTCAAGCTCATTATTTTCAACATGTTAGCTGTTTAAGAGGTAAGCAATTTAAAAATTTTTGTCATATTTTCTGACATGTTGTTACGTGGTCTATCTGGTTAATGCGCAATAAGATTTTGTTTAAAGGGAGTTCTTTTGATTTGATTAGTGTCTTGGACTTTATTAAAGTTAGATCTTGGTCTTGGTTTATGGCAAGGGTGGAGAGTTCTCGATGTACTTTCTCAGATTGGTGTTTGTGTCCTATTAAATGTATTAGGACTTGCTATTAGTTCTACTATTAGTTGGATTTTTGTATACGGGTTAGAGTACTTCTTGTACTCCTCTTAATATGTATTTGCTTATCAAAAAAAAAATTGAAGCAGACTGTCAGTTTAATCGGATAGATAAATTAATTATGTTTTCAGTCTAATCATTTCTTATATGTTATTTCTCGGTTGAACTATCAATTTAGATGATTAAACCAATCAAATCATAATACATAATTCTTGCTTTTTCGATCTTTAATTTGATTTTTAAAATATTAATTTAATTACTTTTTTAATGTAAATATATTTTTAAAAACATAAATAAACTATTAGATTAGATATCTATATATATAAATATTGGATTGATATCAAAGTATGCATACATGATTCATAGTTGGATTAATAAAACTCACATTCTAGAATAAGTTAGTCAATAATAAAAATGTACCGGAACGTAATGTAATAAGCGGATCTCCAGCCTATATATAGTAATAGTATCAGTATGGAACCTTTGAGAGAGTCTCTGGTTGAATGGTTGCCTGAACACAGGGCTCCAACGGAGGGGTTGCCGGAGGACCCAGTAAAGACCAAACCATAGTTCAGCACAAAGCATGCCAAGCCAATCCCATTTCCCATCTTCACCGTCTCTGGGTATGTAACTCACTCTGCAAGCCCAGATGAAGCATATGCCTGCAAACAATGAGAAAGAGAAGATTTTGCAAATGAACCTTCCTTTGGCTCTCATTGTCTCAAACAATGGATAATACTCCTCGTTAGCCATCTATTTTTTTTTCTGTTCTTTCTACAATTATTTCTTGCGCTGCGGTCCACAGTTTAGTGGTTAGTCTAGAATATATAAATACAGTGTGATTTGTTATTTTATAGTGAATGTAGACTTTTATACGTATATAGTGCTAAATCCCACGTCATATTATTTGTCCAACTAAAAGATTAGTTTGCCGCCTTAGTCACATGAATTTAAATTAAATGGAAGAAATTCTTATGTAAATATTGTATAACTTTCGTGTTCTTGTAGTTAAAAGAGGATTAGTCTCATAGACAATTCAAGTAGGTCAAACTTATAAAAATATCTCGTGGTCTAAAAAAAATGTTAGCCACCCTAGGGGGAAATAGATTTTCTCTGTGATAATAATGTGGTTGGATGGACTTCCAGTACTTGGTCAAGGTTATGGTTGTGACTTCCATTACTTTGTTCAAGTTACATGCACTTATGACATTACCATGGAATTGTGTATTCCTGAATATGGTATCATGCATTATTCATTTCCATACTTAGGAATCTGTATAGACATAACATTAGACATAACTTGACATAACATGGCAATTGTATGGGCGATTGCTTTCATAACATTAATCATGCATTGCAATTATGTGGGCGATTGCGAGTCTCTGAGATGGAGATGTTGATGTTGCTTCTGTGATTGAAGTGCTAACATGATAATTATAAATATTATCTATTTGTACGTATATATGTATATATGTATATATGCTAGTATTGGAATACTTTTACTGACATATGTTTTCTCATCCCAATTGTATTGCTATGTAAATCCAAGTGCGAGTTCTTTGAAAGGGAAGAAGAAGATGTATGAGGATTAGCATAGTATAGATGCTGTTTTGAGCTGAGCATATATATGTTTTATATTTGCTTAGTTGTTGTAAGTTATGTATAACAGTATGTCCTTAAGGCTGTGATGTATATATATAACTTTTGCTTTCATGGCTCCCTATATTTACTCATTGTGTATGAATGATATGAGTTAGATGTTGACGTATGTTAGCAAGTAGCAGGGTCAATATTGAGTTATTCATTTATATGATGATATATTTGGGTAGCAAATTTTGGACTATTACATGTGAGGGGATTCTAATATCCTCATAAATAATGTAGGAGCATACTCCTTAAAAATTATTGGTGATTGTAGGTTATTGCCAGCTACCAATGTAATTATGTTTTCTTTGTCTTTATCTCATGCTTATTAATTTTTAGTCCTCTTCATAATTACCTTTTAGTCCCCTTCAGCCATTATCTCTGGTTGAGTTTCATAGCTTCTGGCAACACACCAATTTTTTCAACAACGCCCATTTTTGCATTAAGCTCCTTGTCTTTTGCATTTTGGTCCTTTCCTTCATCTCATCTCTCTGCCCACATCGGAAAACCTTTCTGTCACCATTCTTGATGAAAAATTCATTGAATCTACAAAATACTCCATAAAACCAAATCTAAACAGTAACACATCCCTTCAAACCTCATCTCAAATCAACACCAACATAACCTCAAACACCCCTCTTAAACCCAGAAACCCATGCTTCAATCCACTTCCCCAGTGTGCTAGGAATATCAACCAAACAACTTCAAAATAGAAACAACTCACCTTGTAAATCCTTGTATAGACCTTATAGAGACAAGGCCTCCATTTCAACTAACAAGTAGCAACTCCACCCACAAATTGCTATCACCTTGTGAACCAATCAACCCTTCTCAACCACCATCATTCAAAACGTTGTAACCCAGCTGCCACACCAGTGAGTGGCTCCAAGATTTTGGTGCAGTGAAATAGGGAGCAGAGGTAGAGACTACCTGGTTCTCCTGCCACTTTGTTGGTGGTGGTCTCGACAGTGGTTGCAGTGGTGGATATGGAGGTTGTATAGTTTTGTAATATCTTACAAGGACTTGTTTTGTAATTTAGAAATGCTTATTATTACCATTGTGTCAAGTTTCCAATAATTCATCACGGCCGTCCATTTCTTATTCATTAATTAATGGTTATTTTTACTTTGTGTATCCATCATCTAACTTTTTTTATGAGGATTTAAGAAGATCCTTGATTGTGACTTTATTCAGCGTTCTTGTATTCAATTACCTAATACTTTGGCTTATTATGCAAGGATATGTGACTATAGTGTTTGGTTGGAGAATTTTTTTTTTCAATGTTTTATTCCTCTTTTGAGTTTAGATTCAAACAAATAAATAATAGTTCAATTTTCAAATAAAAAATAGTTTCTTTCTTTTTTTTTTACTTAGTTTCTTCAATTGAAACAAAAATTGATTTTTCTTTTATTAGAACTACACTTAAATTCTTATAAAACTAGTATGCTTCATATGGTGGGATCATTAAGGATTTTCCTATAATAACAGGATTACACCAAAGGTTAACTTTCAGTCTCTATTATTTTTACCTTCGTTTTGGATGTGCTTACTAATAAATCCAAGAGCCAATGCTACAATGCATATTTTTTGTAGATGATATAGTGCTAGTGGGAGAGTCAAGAGAAGGAATAAACGGTAAATTAAAGCTATGGAGGAAAACTTTAGATGCTCATGGTTTCAGATTAAGTAGAAGTAAAACAGAGTATATATAAGCTTAAGATGACGCCTGCTAGCACTAACTTAGAGATAAAATTGCATATCATAACATACCACAACTCAAACAGTTTAGGTATCTTCGATCTATCATACAAAGTAACCAAGAAATAAAGGAAAGTGTAAACCATAGAATTTAAGCTAGGTAGATGAAATAGAGAAATGCTTTAGGTGTTACTTATGATCGAAAGCTCTTAAGCTTAAAAGAAAATCATACCTCACATCCATAAGATCCATAATGCTTTATGTTATTAAATGTCAAGTATTAAAGAATCAACAAGGACATATGCTAAGTGATGGAGAGTTGACGATGTTGCGGTGGATGAGTGTACATACAAGACAAGACAAAATTAAGAATGGATGCATTAGAAAGAAAGTAAGAATAGCATCTATTGAAGAAAAGATAGTAAAATCTCGCTCAAGGTGGTTAGCCATATGAAAAGAAGACCAACAGAAGTACTAGTAAGAAAAGTTGATCAGATGGAAATAACTCAATAGTTAGAGATGGAAGAAGATTAAGAAAAATTATAGGTAAAACAATTAAAAAAAGACTTAGGAAATGACCTTTCAGAAGACTTAGTTTATGGTAAAACATAATAGCATTGTTTGATCCATTTAACTAATTCCACTTAGTAAAAAAATGCTTTTGTTGTTGTTATAATTACACTAGAATTCAGATCTAATTAAAATCTCTAAATTTAATACTTAAAAATATCATTATTTTTTCTAATGAATTAATAGCTAGTTTATGTTTAATAAGTGGTTGTGTTTGTCTTGCAAATTGCTACCCAATATCTTTTGGTATTTCATACAATATATTTAAAAGTAACAATGTTATTCATATATTTACACACATATTATTTTTTATATATACAATTTTTCACATTTAATTATAATTTATTTTATTTTATATTTTATATATTTATATTTTAATTTAACTATATATTTTAAATATGAGGTGATATATTTCTTAGAAACGTATAACTAACATTTTTTAATTAATAGTGGCATGATAGAAAGTGATGGTTTAAGTACAAACAAATTTTGCAGAGTCACCAACAGTGAGTAGTACGTCACTAATGGCAAGTTGTTAAAAACAATCCTGATAATCTTACCAATTTTTAACCACATCACTTTTCACATCACATAAAGTTAGTTAATTAAATTCCAATTTGTGGTTAATGATGTATAATTATGTAAAAAGTTTGTTAATAAGACTCTGTTTGGTATGAATGATAGGATAATACCTGATAGTATTAGGTATGATAGTATAAGGCCTGCTAGTATAAGACCTGATAGTATAATGCCTAATACGTAATGGTTAAGAATATCGAGGTGTTTAAAATTATAATGAAAAAGTCTTTATAAAGCTTATACATCAAAACTCAATCAGGCTTAATCTCACCCTCAATACTTGATTAAGTTATCTATCATTTTAATGTGTAAGAAGGATTTGATGGATAAGTTTATACAATATAGTATTTGTACCAAATAATCGATAAGGTCATAATGTATTGTATTAGCTTATCCTATCAAGTCTAATACAACATGTCAAACAGGTTCTAAAGAACAAAAAAGTGGTTAATAACGTATATAAGTTGGTTAATGGGATCAGGCTGGAAGGGTTGCATATTTGTACATTCTCATTAACTACTAATTTATACTTTATTAACCAATTTTAATGTGATGTTAAGGTACCATTTGAGATAAGATGATCGTTATTCTGTTAAAAAATGTATATACATTGAAGAATGGGAAATGAAAAAGCTTGTCGTTGGTTTTTTTTAAGGGTTATGTACTCAAAAATGGAAATTCAATCTTCAACAGCATAATTTGATTGAATATTAAAAAGATTAGGACAAATATGCTTAGGAATCAATTATGTAACCTTGATGGTAACAAATTTGTTAGCCTAACTACAGCCATTTGGGTAAGGAAGATACTGAGGTGATAGCATGATACTCTTAAGATAAGACCTTGAAACTCTTGCATAATGACTACCAATACAAGGCAAAGTTGAAAAATTTTGTGTTAGAGATATTGACGTGATTAATTATAATTAAGATTATGATTGGTTTTGATTAATTTTAGGAATGATTGCAATTGATTTAGTACAGAATTAGATTAATTTAGTATATAATTATATTTTATTATTTTTTCTGTACAACATTCTTCTTGTATAAATAGAGGTTAGCCCTCATGTATTCAATCATTTAAATATATACACAATTTATCAATATTTGTCTCTCTGTTTTTATTTCTAACATAGTATCAGAGATATGGTATTCACCTTGAGGAGAATCTCTAACTTGGTATTAGAGCGTATAGGCTCTCGGTCTAATCCAAGATTTTTGAATCCAGACTTCGTCCCAGATTCCAGACTCTAGACTTTATCTTAGATTCCAGACTTCATCTTAGATTCCAAACTTCAGACTTTGTCCTAGATTCCAGATTCCAGACTCTAGACTTCGTCCTAAATTCTCGACTCTAGACTTCAAACGTCAGATTCCAGACTCAATCATCATCCTAGCCGATTCTACACTTTAGTTTCCATACTCAAGTTGGTTTCTTCTATACCGACTTGAGTTTGAGGGAGAATGTTAGCATGATTAATTATAATTGATATTATGATTAATTATGATTGAATTTAAGGATTATTGTAATTGATTTAGTACAAAATTATATTAATTTAGTATATAATTACATTTTATTATTTTTCTTTTCTATTAGCGTAATTAATTATAATTGAGATTATGATTGATTACGATTGATTTTAGGAATGTTTGTAATTGATTTAATACAAAATTAGATTGATTTAGCACTGTTTTGAAGTGGATTCAGAGGTGTACCTGAGATAGGCACGCCACAGTGGTTTCCTCCTTACGTAATAGTAGTAAAGCATGTTGAGACGGGAGGTTGGTACCTGTAAAGGGACTCCAACACTTAAGTCATATTGTGCATAAGTAAGATTATGTAATCAGTGATAAGTTACTTGAGAAGGTGAATAAGCCTAGTATTTATGTGTTCCTGAGGATCCGTAGTCCCATCATTGAGCTTTATATTGGCGGGGAACTTAAAGTTTCTTGGGACTTTGTGCTCCATAAGTTGGGCAGAGAAGGGTTGCTCCTAGTCGCCGAGGTCCAAGTTGTTATTAACAACATTAGACATTTCGACGTCAGCATGTGGTATTCCCCTCTAGTCGTTACCCGCACTCCGCCTTCCGTCATCACAGTGAGGTCCGGACCGGGCTTCTTGCATGGATCGCTCTATATTTTTTAATTTTTGACTGTACTTTTCAAGTATCATCGTATATCGCTGCACTAAGTCCAAAAGATAAATTCTAGACATATCAGGTTAGATCGTGCCCTCTATACGGGACATACAGCCTTCTGCATCATCGTTCCTGGGTCCCAGACACTGGTGCACTAGGATTCTAGGCCCTTGAATGTCAGGATCAACTCCATGCACACAGGGACCAAGTCTATCCTTTGCAGAAACCCTGCACGATAGGTGTGGGCTTTCGTCAGAAAGTGAAGTTTTGTGCCCATTGCGTAGATGTTCAACATTTGGTGCTTGGTTTCTTACGGTGAAGGTTTCAACAACTGGTGGTGGAACGGGGTGGGGAGGATTATGTGTCACTGGTCCTCGCCTTTGACCAGCGGAGGTTTGCTCAGCCTCTCCTCTCCTCTCCTTGAGTTTTGTCTCGTATTCACCATGGTTGAGTGGGAATAGAAGTTTATCGTCTCCTCACAGATAGCACCAATGTTCAGTAGTATGTACTGAGTTGTACCTGAGATAAACACGTTCTAGAGGTTTCTTCCTTGTGCAGCAGCAGCGAAGCATGTTGAAACGGGGGGAGGGGTTGGTACCTATAAAGGGATTCTAACGTTCAAGTCAAACTATACACAAGTAGGGTTATGTTGTAAGCAATAAGTTACCTATAGAAGGTGTTTAAGCCTGGTATTTATAGAGTGAAATTAGGGTTTAATCTCCCTTAATTATAGTGAAAAATCGCTATAAGATATATAAGAACATTGATATTGCAACTATGAGCAGCTTGAGGCGATTATAGGCGCTATAATTTCGTAAGATCATAATTGACAGTTACGGATATTAGATTTTCATCTGCACAAATATTGTGATCTTAATGCACTTGTCCAATTTGGCAGTCGGATAGACGTAGTGCCGAGGTCTTGACAACGTGTCACCAGTGCTCAGTTGGGATGTCCATGGCAGATTCTGGTGGTATATGTGTCGAGTTGGTCCACTAATCATAGTCTGGGTTATGGTTCAAAACACTATTGTTTCACATGGTAAGGTTTTGGGGTTAGATTTGGTTGAAGGTTTTGAGTTTCTTTTACAGGTGAGTTTGATGTTGGTAGGGGCATAAGGGTGGCTTGTGGTAGTGCAAATGTGATCAGGATCTATAGTGGTGCAGTTGGCTCTTGTGCTGACACAAGGAACTCTTGATGATGAAAGGAAGAATTTTTTTTTCGTGGATTTGGTGATCTTGAAATATAGCTTGATTTGGGTTACGGAGAAGGTTTAAGTGATGGCCTATGTTCTTCTAAACTTCTCCATGTTTTCTCTCATAAAAGATTCTCCAAGAACCCATCCTCCCCTCTCGATTTTCTTGCTATGGGAGTGAGTGTGTGTGATGAAAGCTGAGGACGTGTATGGTGTGTAGGGAAGCCCAAATATAATGCTGGTATGCAGAGGTGTGATAGGGAACAATGCAGCTTTGTTGGAGGAAACAAACAAGGTGTTCATAGTGGAGTGGTGTGTACATACGTGAATGAAGGGAATGTAGGGGGCAAAGGGAAATGGTAAGGGAACAAAAGGAAAGGCACAATTGGTTGATACTCAAAAAAGAAGAAAAGAAGCGCAACATTTCATTCATTTTTTTTTTTTTTGCTTTTACTTTTTTTCTTTGTTTGTTTCTTCTTTTTTTTCAATTACACTAAAGTGGGCTATCAAATTTGGGCTAAAGAAGCAATAAAAATTGAACCAAGTTGGAAGACTTATATTAATGTAATTTTTATATTTTTCTCCTTTCTATTTATTTTTGTATTTTTAAGTTAAATTTTTTAATAACCTAAACAAAATTGAGTGTTCACACTCGTAATTATTTTTTTTTCTCTTGGTATATTTAAAATTCCTTCTATTTTTTATAATATTTTATTATTTTTTAAATTTTTCTTCTTTAAATTATTTTTGAAAATTAAGCTAAAGTGTGTTAAGCTTCTGACCTAGTCATGTCAATGCTTAAGTGAATTGGGCCAAGGTGGACTTTGGGTTCTTCCTTCTCTTTTTCTTCTTTTTAATTTACCCTATTTTATTATGAATAATGCTAAATGTTATGAATGGTAATTCGTCAAATTTGTACGAATAGTTTGGACAAAACTTAGGTCCATTTCTTTATGTTCACTACATCTATTCCACCAATTAAGCTATAACATATGTTTATTAATGTTCTCTCTCCTATTCTCTTTTAAAAAAAATGCACACATATCATAGCTTGATTGATGAAATAGATGTATAAAGAAATAGACCTAAGTTTTGTCCTTTTGAAGTGTACTACTTCCACTTTTTTCACCCCTATGATTCTGTTTTGCTTCTATTTCGTTAGTGCCACATACGTTTTGTATGGAATTTGTCACAATATTTTTGTATTGAATAACAATATTATTTTATTATTAATACATTGTTTTACTTCCTTTTTTATTTCCCTTTTTATAGTTTTTTAATTATTTTTCATGACCTGAATAAAATTGATTGTTCATAAACATCATTTATTTTTCATGTCATTAGTAATCTCAAAAAAACAATTTGCAAAGCTATTGGATACAACCTTTTTTTTTATCTCCTCGACATCGTTTGTCAATGGAATATTTAATTTCCCAATTGAATATTTCATCAGCAAGTTATCAACGGAATTAATATTTTGTCATTAATTTTTATCAGCATTGTTGTCGCCTAACTTTTTGCCCCACCATTAATTCATCGGTAAACATATTTATGAATGGAGATTTATTATTTACCTACAGCTTTTTCTGTTGGTAATCCATGAATTTTATTAATGTAATAGGTTTATCTCTATCCTCTTTTATTTAGGAATTAAATGTCTTTGAGATGTTATTCAACAACATATTGCACTTCAGATTAGGATTATGAGCATGCCTGACATGGAATCAAATATGAAGTAAGTTCAATATCCATAATTAAAGCAAGTGCAATTCTGTGAAGATATTAGTTTTAAATTATTTAGCATGTGTTTGAATAATCCCTTTGTTGTAAGGACTTAGTTGTAGTTAGTTTAAGCTTTGATCATTTCTTTAGTTAGACAACCCACTTTCTTAGAATGTGGGATTTTTTGTGAAATTTTGTTTCTATAAAAGGATGCATAGATGAACCTTTATTATTGAATAAACATAATATTCTTCTCAAAATATAGTTAACAATTGGTATCAGAGATTGCTCTAGTATAAGAAAATAGTCAATGAGGAAATTTGTAGCAGCAAAAGAAATCTATGGCGGGAGAAGGAAGCAGCTTTGTGCAACAAGCAATTCCATGCTTTGATGGTCATTATGATCATTGGAGTATGTTGATGCAAATTTTTCTGAGGTCTAAGGAGTATTAGGGCCTTGTGGAAAATGGGATCACGCAATATGCAAAAGGTGTAGTTCCCACGGAAGTTCAATAGAGAACTCTTGAAGAACAAAAGCTCAAAGACTTGAAAACAAAGAATTATTTGTTTCAAGCCATCGACCGAACTATATTGGAGACCATCTTGAAGAAAGACACAACAATAGATATATGAGATTCAATGAAAAAGAAATATCAAGGTACGACGAAGGTTAAATGTGCTCAACTTTAAGCTCTTCGCAAAGAGTTTGAAATGCTTAATATGAAGGTTAGAGAATCAGTTGATGAATATTTTGGAAGGGCTCTTACAGTAGCCAACAAGAGAAAGATTAATGGAGAGACACTAGATGATGTAGCTATTTTTGAAAAAATTATAAGATCAATGACCCCAAAATTCGACTATGTGGTGTGTTCCATAGAAGAGTCAGAAAGATATTGATGCTCTCTCTATTGATGAGTTTCAGAGTAGCCTTCTAGTGCATGAACAAAGAATCAATTGTCATGCAATAGAAGAGCAAGCACTGAAGGTGGCTCAAGATCAATATCCATCACCAGGTAGAGGCAGAGGAAGAAGTCGAGGAGGCTATAGAGGACGTGGAAGAGGTAGAGGGAGACAAGGTTCAGTTGATAAATCTAATGTGCAATGCTACAATTATCATGAGATTGGGCATTTCCAATATGAATGTCCTAAAAGAGAAAATGAAACACAAGTCAATGTAGCTAAAACTGAAGAAGAAATGTTGTTAATGTCTTCTGTGGAGCTTAAAGGAGATCAACTCAACAACACATGGTATATGGATTCAGGCAGTAGCAACCATATGAGTGACAATAAGGAGATGTTTATCATGCTCGATGAGACCATCAAGGAGACTATGAAGGTCAGTAATGACTCAAGCTTAAAGGTGCAAGGTAAAGGAAATGTCAAAGTTAAAATCAATGGTGTTATATATACCATATCAGGAGTGTTTTATGTGCTTAAATTAAGAAGCAATCTAATGAGTATAGGGTAGTTTCAAGAAAAGGGTTTTACCATCTTAATTCAAAAGAATTGCTGTCAAATTCTTGATGCACAATTTTTAGTTTCAAACAAGTCTACAAACTTGATGCGGGATTAATTGTTGCATTGCGAACCCAAGTGCAGGTTGTCTCAAGTAATAAATTTCTCGGGAATCCGAGGTCGATCCACAAGGAATTGTTGAAGATTAATTAAGGTGAAGTAAATATTTTGTTACTACGATAAAAATTATTTACTTGGATTAAAAGATCCACTCTTAGTAAATAAAGTAAAGGTAAGATTAATTTCTTTTATAACTCAATTAGAATCCTCGCAACATGGAGGTTCCAATCGAAAAATACAACATTAAAAGTCCATTTAAAATAATATACGTAATTATATTATGTTTCTAAAAATATTACCACCACTTATAAATGAGTTAAAGCATTCACTGTGCCAATATTTTGTCTATAACAAATCAAGAACTCCTCTTTACAAAGATGGTTTCTAAATTATAAGAAACAAATTATAATACGTATAATGGTTACTAGAAAATGTAAATCATTTAAGCACAAGAGAAGAATAAATCTAGCCTTACTTTATTACTAAGAGCTTCATCCTTTCACCTAATTAAAATGAAACTTAGTTACTCATAGATAAGAATAAAGAAAGAGAGAAGAAGAAGAAGAAGAACATGACTTTAATTTAGAACAAAGAAAAATTACTACAAGAAAACCTAGTAACAAAATGGCATCATTTTAGTAACTAACACCTAACACTCCTCAATAATCTACCAAGGACCCTTTTTATAGAGGATTAGAGATACAAAATGATAAGTGGGCTGAGTCATTAGTGGGTGGATGAGTGGAAAATGAATGAAAAATGCCAAATGACTTTTGGTGAGTGGAAAATTATGGAGATTTCTTGTCTCCGAAATCATGCAGCTCTGAAGTCATTGCATTCATCATTTTTGAACCAAGTGATCTTCATGAAAGTTGTAGGCCTAGATCTTAGCTTTCAAATGGCGTTAGTTTGAGTCCAATATCATTTCTATAACTCCAGATACGTTCAAATTACTGCACACTGCCTAGGCCCAGTCACAGCTCCTCTGTTCTGACTTCCAAGCCTAATATCATCTTCAAGGAGTCCAATTCTGAAAAAGTGGTCAATATGAAAGTTGTAGATATGGGTCTTAAATATTCATAATCCAAATTTTAGCCCATTTGACAACTTTTATCCCGAAATATGTGATGAACAGTACACATAGGTTAAGCTGTCAGGAAAAGCACTCTGGTTCTTGCTTCAACCCCAATTTGAGTTATCTACTTGTGTGATTGGGCCTTTGAGGTTTTCATGAAAGTTATAGAGCTCTCTCTTATCTTTAAAATTCCATTAGATTCACCTCATTTGACCACCTACATCTCAAGATATAGCCCAAATACAGAAACAACGTAAGACATAAAGTATGCTGAAAAATTCAATTAAGTCCAATTTGAGTCCAAACTTACAAAACATAATCAAAATCAATCAATTAAGTACATGAAGAGTGTGAATAACTAAAAATGAAGACTTATTAATGTATCAAATATGTGATCATCAAATTTCCCCACACTTCACTTTTTACACTCTTGGGCAAAATACAAGACCAAAACTAAAAAAAACGAAACAGACTCAAAAGTTAAACACTCTAAAAGATTTAATTTCTAATAATATTTAAAAATGAAGAGCAACCAATCATTCAAGTAATCAAAACATTCATGAGGTAATATATTTTCACATCTCAAATCAACAAGTAAGGATATTTCAATTGAAAAGCATGAGTCAAGAATGATAGATTTTTACTAGATTCACTCTCAATCCCTCAAGTGTTTAAAAGGTAGGTATTTTACTGAATTCAACCCATGAAAATTGCACTACCATAAGCTTGCTTATCTTCTACTTCTCCACTACTCAGAACACATGCACACATAAATCATAAGGACTTTATTCAAGGTTGTAATGGGGTCAAGGTAAAGGAGGAGGTAAAATGGATATGACAAGTTAAATACCAGAGAATAAAAGAGCATGAGAGCTGAGTTCAATTAACAAGCATGAAAGTTCATCCCAACTCCACCTAATACAAATTCCCTTTACATATTCTTTTCCTTTCCTTTATTACCTTGTTGACCCTATTCTTTTTACATTTTTTTATTGATTTTTTTTTTTTTTTTATTTTTTCTTTTACAAAAGAACATCATATATACATTTTTTTTAACCATTCTGCACACACACCCCCACACTTGTTCAAGAACTCATCGAATGACAAAACTAATGTTCTCTTATTCCTTAAGGTCAAGTAAGAACATGATTTTTCATTTAAGGCACATAATGAGTTCGAAATAAAGTATAGTCAAATAAGCTCAAAGGGGTTAAGTAAGGGGAAATAGGTCATTTCTAATGCTTTACGTTGGCAAGAATCGGAGAATTTTTAAGAAGTCATAAGAGTGCTTGATATCATATTGAGACAATATGCTGCTAAGCAAGGCTGACTATTTGATTAAAGTAGCTATTTCAAGAAAAATACCTCAATCATATTTATGTATGCATATGAAAATGTAGTCTAAAAAAGAATCAAAGCAAGTTCTAGAGTAACAATTCCATGAGTGAAATTCACACAAGAAAGAAGAGAATGGTACAAATGTTCAATCCATTCATCAATAGGCTCAAAATCTCACAAGGCATAATTCTATCATTCTCAGTCCACCAATTCAACATCCATAACCAAGCATGTGAAGTTTAAGAAAGAAGACAATTTACTCAATCATACAAATTTCCCTGAATTTGAATTGCTACTTCCACACAAACTAGTTGTCTACCCCAACTAAGATGTATCTCAAGAGTAAAATTTACTCCTTACTCTGCCATCCTTAACTGGTTTAGTAAGTTACTGACAAACATATAAACACAACAAAAATATTAATACATACACTTCCTAATATTTTTGTTTTTTTTTTTGCACAACTATCCTTCCTCCCAACCAGATCACAACATTGTCCTCAATGTTAACAATTAAATCCAGACTGAAGAAATAATCATCAATATACATCAAAGAAATTATTGGGATAAAATTAAACAAAGTAATGGGGAGAAGTCACATACCCGAAATGCTTAGACGAGAAGAGAATAACTACATCTTGACAATGGTTAGCAATGATAAAAAAAATGAAATAAAATGAAATAAACAAGCATGCAAACATTTTTTTTTTTGGGTTCTTTTGTTTTATAAATTTTTTTTTTGGCCGACACTATTTACATCCCCATACAAAGGCTCCAAAATTTGGGAGGCACTTAAGCCGACTTAATAAAAACACGAAATACTAAAAACTTACCTCAGCTTTGGTAGATAGGATTGTCTACCAAAGTCTCTGCTACATCTGGATCCTTCAACTCAAGTTATAGCTTCAACCGCTGACCATTTACCTTCTTCCAAATTAATTTTATAAGAACAGACCAAGGGACAAACACTTTTTTTATCAGCAATGTTCCAACCTTTCTTAGGAAACTCCTTAAACTTTGGTTGCCATGCCTGAGTGTCATGATCCTGAGTTTTATAAAAAAAATAGAAATATCAACTACATCAGAGGGATTACTGATAGAATCAAACTCAGAATTGACAAGAAAATTCTCAAGGGGATCAAAATCATAGGTTGTAGAAACTCCCCTATCCATGATTGAGTTAATCATGTATGTCTGGTGGCCCTCGTCATCATTTTTTGGCTTAACAAGACTTTTTGTCACCTCAGGTTCCTTGGGTAGCTCAACATCACTACTATCTTCATTCTTTTCCACATCCTCTAACTCATTCACACTCAAGGAGTTCATCACTTTGGACACTTGACTCTTTATCTCCTTACTTTCTTCAACAACCTTTCCATTCCTAAGGGTTATCACTGACTTGACTTGATCTATTTGTTGGTTTTCTGAATTACCATTATTTAGACTGTATTGACCCTTGGGATTTAGTTAAGGTTGAGAAGGAAATTTTTCTTTCTCGTGAATGGTGAGTACAGAAGAAAGTTTAGTAAGAGTATCTTTTATGTCAATCATGACTTGAGTGTTTTGATTAAAAATGACATCTTGCTTTTCCATTAATGCATGTAATGTTTCTTCAAGGTTATTCCTATATGGTGGGACAAAATATATATATCCTTGAGAATTTTGTGAATCCTGTTGTGCCTGATTGTTGGTCCTCCAACTGAAGTTCGAGTGATTTCTCTATCCCTGATTGTATGTATCTGAAAAAGAAGAAGTGAATGGCTTTTTAAAATTATTCATTGCATTTACTTGCTCATGCACAACTTCTTTAAAAATAAAAATTTTTGGACATTCATTTGTTGAGTGTCCCAATTCATCACAAATGCTACAAATTTCTTCATTTTGCACAGATTTGATTTCTTTTACTTTCCCGAATTCCATGGCTTCAACCTTTCTAGCCAAACTGGCAAACCTAGCATTTAGATCTTCTTCTTGACTAAGATGATATTTTCCTTTACTAGCACTTGTAAGGTTAGATCTAATTGAATTTTCAAAAAGATTAGTATCATGCCAAGATTGAGAATTTTCAGCCAAATGGTCTAAATAGTCTAAAGCTTCTTCAGGTTCTTTATCAAGAAATTCACCATTGCACATTGTTTCCACAAATTATTTGGTTTCGGGTGTTAACCCTTCATAAAAGAAGCTTATAGTGCGCTATTTTTCAAAACCATGATGTGGGCAAGAATTCAACAAATTTTTAAAACGTTCCCAACTTTGAAAATATGCTTCATTTAAATTTTGAAAAAAAATTTGGATTTGTCTTTTCAAAGCATTGGTTTTATGTGTTGGAAAAAATCTCTTCAAAAACTCACATTGCATTTCTTGCCATGTGCCAATTGATCTTGGTTTCAAAGTGTTAAGCCAAGTTTTTGCTTTATCTTTCAAAGAAAAAGAAAACAATTTAAGCTTAACAACCTCGTCAGTGCAAGTCTGATCATGAAAAGCGGTACATACTTCCTCAAATTCTTTTAGATGTAAATATAGGCTTTCAGATTCTAAACCATGGAAATTAGGAAGTAAAGAAATCATACCTGAGTTGAATCTAAAATTGTTGGCATTGAGTGGAAAGATAAAATATGATGGACTAGAATTTCGAGATGGTTGCAAATACTCACGCATAGTTCGCAACGGTTGATTTTCATGTTCATCATGTACACTTTCGTTTTCAGCCATTGTGCTTAATGTGTGTGATTGTGATTCAAACAAATTAATATGTAAAGTACCTGGATTAACTCTAACCAAACGACCAAAATTTAAATCACGATACCAATTAAGCATAAACAAATAACTTACAGTATAAAATAAAATATACAAGCTAGCAGTATAAACCGTCCATTAAATATTAACAAAGGTGTGGTATAAACCAACCACCAAATATGTTAATAAGCAGAAAAAGTAAAAAGTTAGATAGTTAGTAAGAGAGTTAGTAAGTTAGTAAACAAAAAAATAAATGACAGAAAATAAATAATAAAAAAATGACAGAATATAAATACAGAAAATAAAGTACAAAAAGTAAATTACAAAAAAAAATAAGTAAAAGGGAGAGTTTCCCCCACTAAGTTAGTGCGTAAAATAAAAGGAAGAGATTCTCCCACTAAGTTAGTATACACAGAAATTAAAAAGGGAGAGGTTCCCCCACTAGTTAGTATGTTAGTATATATACAAATTTTTTACACCAAAAATTCAGTCTTCAAATCAAGTCCCCGGCAACGGCGCCAAAAACTTGATGCACAAATTTTAGTTTCAAACAAGTCTACAAACTTGATGCGGGATTAATTGTTGCATTGCAAACCCAAGTGCAAGTTGTCTCAAGTAATAAATTTCTCGGGAATCCGAGGTCGATCTACAGGGAATTGTTGAAGATTAATTAAGGTGAAGTAAATATTTTGTTACTATGGTAAAAATTATTTACTTTGGTTAAAAGATCCACTCTTGGTAAATAAAATAAAGGTAAGATTAATTTCTTTTATAACTCAATTAGAATCCTTGCAACATGGAGGTTCCAATGGGAAAATACAACATTAAAAGTCCATTTAAAATAATATACGTAATTATATTATGTTTCCTAAAAATATTACCACCACTTATAAATGGGTTAAAGCATTCATTGTGCTAATATTTTGTCTACAACAAATCAAGAACTCCTCTTTACAAAGATGGTTTCTAAATTATAAGAAACAAATTATAATACGTATAATGGTTACTAGAAAATATAAATCATTTAAGCACAAGAGAAGAATAAATCTAACCTTACTTTATTACCAAGAGCTTTGCCCTTTCACCCAAGTAAAATGAAACTTAGTTACTCATAGATAAGAAGAAAGAAAGAGTGAAGAAGAAGAAGAAGAACATGACTTTAATTTAGAACAAAGGAAAATTACTACAAGAAAACCTAGTAATAAAATGGCATCATTTTGGTAACTAACACCTAACACCCCTCAATGATCTACCAAGGACCCCTTTTATAGAGGATTAGAGATACAAAATGATAAGTGGGCTGAGTCATTAGTGGGTGGATGAGTGAAAAATGAGTGAAAAATGCCAAATGACTTTTGGTGAGTGAAAAATTATGGAGATTCCTTGTGTCCGAAGTCATGCAGCTCTAAAGTCATTGCATTAGTCATTTTTGAACCAAGTGGTCTTCATAAAAGTTGTAGGTCTGGATCTTAGCTTTCAAATGGCTTTAGTTTGAGTTCAATATCATTTCTATAACTCCAGATACGTTCAAATTACTACACACTACTCAGGCCCAGTCACAGCTCCTCTGGTCTGACTTCCAAGCCTAATATCACCTTCAAGGAGTCCGATTCTGGAAAAGTGATCAACATAAAAGTTGTAGATATGGGTCTTAAATATTCAGCATCCAAATTTCAGCCCATTTGACAACTTATATCCCAAAATATGTGATGAACAGTACACATAGGTTAAGCTGTCAGAAAAAGCACTCTGGTTCTTGCTTCAACCCCAATTTGAGTTATCTACTCGTGTGATTGGGCCTTTAAGGTCTTCATAAAAGTTATAGAGCTCTCTCTTATCTTTAAAATGCCATTAGATTCATCTCATTTTACCACCTACATCCCAAGATATAGCCCAAATATAGAAATAACATAAGACGTAAATTATGCTGAAAAATTCAATTAAGTCCAATTTGAGTCCAAACTTACAAAACATAATCAAAATCAATCAATTAAGTACATGGAGAGTGTAAATGACTAAAAATGAAAGCTTATTAATGTATCAAATATGTGATCATCAATTCTCCATCCACAAAAAAACTTAACAGAATGTTTCCACTTCAAACATAAGTTGCATCAGTCAAGTTAGTTTGCCACAAAATTACTATTTAGAATGATACTTGTTGTGGCACTTTCGATATGGACATCAGAATTTCAAGGGGCTAAAGACTTTGCAAGAAAAATGCATGGTGGAAGGACTTCCTAAGTTGTAACCTCTAGCTAGAGTTTGTGAAGAATGCATGATGGGGAAACAACATAGAGAGGTTTTCCCAAAGGAAAGCACTTGGAGAGCATCACAAGTTTTGCAGCTCGTCCATTCAGTCATATGTGGTCCAATAAGTCCTATCTCTAACAGTAATAAAAGGTACTGTATTACTTTTATTGATGATTATAGTAGGAAACTTGGATTTATTTCTTGGCCAAAAAATCAGAAGCTCTAGGTGTTTCCAAGCGCTTCAAAGCTACTATAGAGAAGGAAATTGATCAATTTATCAAGGCATTGCGAACAGACCGTGGAGGAGAGTTCAATTCACAAGAATTTGTAATTTTTTGTGAATTGAATGGGATTAAGAGGCAATTAATAGCAGCACACTCACCACAGCAGAACGGAGTCGTTGAGAGGAAAAATTGCACCATTATGAACATGATACATAGCATGCTTGTTCTGATGAAAGTTCCAAAAAGTTTCTGGCCAAAAGCTGCATATTGGAGTATTCATATCCTCAACAGATGCCTAACTCTAGCAGCAAAAAATGTTACTCTAGAAGAAGCTTGGAGTGGAAGGAGACCTGATGTTAATTACTTTAGAGTCTTTGGCTGCCTGACATTTGCTCGTGTAAATGATTCCCAACGCACTAATGCTTGGTGTTAGTGAGGAGTCAAAAGCTTATAGATTGAATAACCTAAAAACAAAGAAAATTATTATTAGTAGGGATGTTGCGTTCAATGAAGATGAAGGATGGAATTGGAACAATGAAGATGATTATTATGCTACTGCTGTTGATTTAGAAAATGCTAAGCAATATGTTACTCAACATATGGTTCCTGAAGACAATGATGTTGCACCTGACACTGTACCTGAAACTTCTCAAAATGAGCCATCTGAAAATGAGTCGTCAGAAAATAATTCAAAATTTGAAGAAGTAATGGTCAGAGGAACCAGAATCAGAAAAGCTCCTAATTGGTTAACAGATTATATAAGTGGAGAAGAGCTGACAGATGAAGAAAATGGATCACACAATGCTCTATTTATTGACAGTGATCCAATTACCTTTGATGATGTTGCCAAAAGCTCAAAATGGAGGAAAGCTATGGATGATGAGATAGATGCCATTCAAAGAAATAATACTTGGGAGCTCACATATCTATCTAAGGGAGGAAAAACCATAGGAGTCAAGTGGATTTTCAAAACAAAGATCAAAGAAAATGGTGAAGTTGACAAGTACAAAGCAAAGTTAGTAGCTAATGTTACTCTCAAAAGCATGGCATTGATTATGCAGAAGTATTTGCACTTGTAGCTAGACATGATACTATTCGATTAGTAATTGCTTTAGCTATTAAAAATAATTGGGCTATCTACCAACTTGATGTAAAGTCAGCATTCTTGCATGGAACATTGAATGAACAAGTCTTTGTTGATCAACATCTAGGTTATGTATAGAAGGGGCAAGAGCAGTAAGTGTATCGATTAAAAAGGGTCTTATATGAATTGAAACAAGCTCCTAGAGCTTGGTACAGTCACATTAAAACCATTTTCTGAAAACAAATTTTGTAAAATGCTCTCATGAACATACACTATTTATAAAGCATCAAGAAGGAGGTAGAATCTTGATTGTTTGTCTCTATGTTGATGATCTCATATACACTGGAAATGATGCATTCATGTTCAATGAGTTCAAGAGTTCCATGATGAATGAATTTGAAATAATAGATTTAGGCAGGAAGCGTTATTTTTTAGGAATTGAGGTAAAACAGACCAAGAATGGAATTTTTATAGGACAGAGGAAATATGCAGAAGAAGTGCTCAAAAGGTTTTGTATGGCTTATTGCAATGCTATACAAAATCCAATTGTTCCAAAAACCAAACTCACTAAAGATATTGAAGGAAAGAAGGCTAGTGGTACTTATTTTAAGCAAATAATAGGGAGCTTCATGTATTTAACTACTACACGTCCAAACTTGATGTATGTAGTTAGTCTAATCAGCAAGTTCATGGAATCACCTATTGAAGTTCATCTTCAAGCATCAAAACAAATTATTTGATACATAAAAGGGACAATAGATTATGGCCTATTTTATAAGAAAGGATTAGAAGGAAATCTGATGGGGTACAGTCTTAGTGATTATGCAAGTGATTCTAATGATCGAAAAAGTACTTCAGGATTTGTTTTCATGTACAGTTTAGCAGCTATTGCTTGGTCTTCAAAGAAACAACTAGTCGTTACTCTCTCGACAACTGAAGTTGAGTTCATTGATGCTGCTTCATGCACTTATCAAGCCTTTTGGTTAAAGAGACTACTTAATGAGCTAAATTATCCACAATATGCATCAACACTTATATATTCTGATAATAGTTCAGCTATTAAGTTATCTAAAAATCCAATTATGCATGGGAGAAGCAAGCATATAGATGCACGTTTTCATTATCTATGAGAACTCACTAAGGAAGAAGTGGTGAATCTAGTTTACTGTCAAAGTCAAGAGCAGGTTGCAGATATTCTAACAAAGCCATTGAAGTTGAATGGTTTTAGGAAGATTAAAAGTTTACTGGGAGTTTGTTCAAGTTCTGATATAAATTGATTGCTAGATGCATTCAGTTTAAGGGAGGATGTGAAGATATTAGTTTTAAATTGTTTAGCATGTGTTTGAATAATCCCTAAGTTGTAGGGACTTAGTTTAAGCTTTGACCGCTTCTTTAGTTAGACACCCCACTTTCTTAGAATGAGGGATAATGCATCTATTTTTTTATGAAATTCTATTGTTGTAGAAGGCTATATAGCTGAACCTTTATTATTGAATAAACATAGAGTATTCTTCTCAAAATATAGTTAACAAATTTAAATTTGTGGTTCAGATTTCATACTCGCACCATAGATTTGAATCAAATTTCTTTAACCGTTCATATACCCCCATTGTCAATTTTTTTAATCTCATTCAAGTGAAAGTTGTGCCATGTAACTTAATAAGCTTTTACATCATTCCACATCAAGTCTTTTAAGTGTCTTGCCTTTATAACCAGAATTCTTAATGTTATTGTTAAGAGTGTCATATCGTCTGCCTCAATCTTTTAGGTGCAGTTTATATATCTGTTGAGTCACTCCATGTAATGCCAATTGGTTTTAGGTTAGAATCTCATATGGTATCAGAACCAATATCAGTGTTTAAGTCTCACATCATCTACCTTAATCTTTCGAGTGTGATTTATATACCTGTTGGGTCACTCCACTTGGCACCAATTAGTTTTAGGTTGGAATCAAACATTGTATTAGAGTTAAAATCCCATTTTCATCGCTTATTCCGCTAGGCTCGGCTGTTCCGGTTAAACATTTGTGGAGGGGGTGTTAAAGTCTCACATCGTCTGCCTCAATCTTCTAGGTGCGGTTTATATACCTATTAGGTCACTCCACTTGGCACCAATTGGTTTTAGGTTGGAATCTCATATGTTAGAAATAGAGAAATATGAACACAATAAAAAGTCTAAAGAAGGTTTCTGTATATTCTCTGAATTATCTCTGAACTGATCAATGTGTACAAGAGGATTTCCTATTTATAGGAGAGGAAGTCTATATAAATAAAGAAATACAATAAAATATAACCAAAATAGTCTCTCTAATTATGTGCGAAACAAATCGTAAAGATAATACAAAATCAAGCCTAATTTAATCCTGAGATATGTTCTAGATATTCTAACACTCCTCTTCAAGCTAAAGTTACTAAGTTTTAACTTGTTATAATTAGACACATGAAAATAAACTAAAAATAATCTAAAAGCACAATGTCGAGATCTTTGAGAAGCCAACATGCCATAATTGTCTAGGACAGAGTCTGAAACGGAATCTAGAATCTGGAGTCTAGAGTCTATCAGGCTGGATCAGATGACTGATTAGAGGTTGAAGCAACGGAGACAAAGTCAATCTTTCAGGTCAGATCAAATGGAACTAATTAGGAGCACAATGAAGGAGTACAATGGAGGAGTGCAGTGGAGATGCACAACAGAGGAGTGCAGTGGAGACGCATAACGAAGGAGCACAGCAGAGACGAAGCCAACTACAAATAGGAAAGAGAAAGTGACAGCGGAGAAATAAAGAGATAAAATCAGAAAGAGAACACAACATGAGGGGTAACTAATCAGAGTTCTAGATTTTCAAGAACTATACAGCAGCATAATGATGGCACAAGTCATGGAGATGGTACTACTCTAATACCATGTTAGAAAAAAAGAAATATGGACACGAGAAAAAGTCTAGATAAGGTTTTTTTGTATATTCTCTGAATTATCTCTAAATTATCTCTGAACATCTGAATTGATCAGTGTGTATAAAAGGATTCCCTATTTACAAGAGAGAGAATCTATATAAATAAAAAAATATAATCAAATATAATCAAAATAGTATATCTAATTATGTGCAAAATAAATTCCTAAGATAACACAAAATCAAGCCTAATTTAATCTGGAGATATGTTCTAGATATTCTAACAATTATTATGCATTTGCCTCACATAAATGTTGTGATCTGCATATGGCATAATCTCCTTAAATACTTCCACTAATCCCTACACACATGAGTTTGATGGTTATAAATTTATTATAAATATAATATATTTAGATTAATTATGAGTCAACATTTACCTTTTGTTGATAGACATGAAGGTCCATTCCATTTCTTCAACATTACCAATGTCTTCAAAAAGCAAAGTTAGAAGTCCTCTCCAAGAGTCTTTGTTCTCTATTTCAACTACTACATAAGCTATACGATACATAATGTCATCGACATCTTTACCAATAGCACACAACAATTATCATCTATTCTTACTCTTTAAATAACTATCATCCACCCCATTTAACTTCCTATATCTAGCCAAAAATCCTTTGTTATATGCATCCAAACAAATGTAAAACCTTTAAAATACTTGGCCAAATGTCTTGATCATCACAATACTGCCAAAATTAGTTTGTTTAATAGCTACAACATATCTACACAATTTTCCATAATGCTTATCCTCATCTCCATGGATAATCTTTAATGTTAAACACTTAGCCCGATATGCTTTATGAATGGAAATGATAACTTTACGCTCCCTTTGAAGTGTAGCCTTCAATGAACTAGATTCTCAAGTAGGAGAATCCTATGTCAAAACTCTAAGTACTTATTAGCAACCCACTTTGTTATAACCCTCTTATTTTGGTAATGTCTTCCACATTCATGTCTTGGGTTAAAGTTTTTTATTTGGAAATTCAAATTGTCTTGTGTTGAAAAGCATGCATTCTCCACCCACAGTCTTCCTTGCGCATAGTAGTGACCAAAAAAGAGGCACTGAGTTAATGGGTCACTAGTTGAATTGTATATAAATTAAATAAATATATAATTATTTAATAAAAATAAAATTCCATAAGAAAATACAAAAAAAAAGACAATTATAAAAAGTTTTGGGCCTAAAGTTAACATGTAAGTGCAAGTTCATTCCATAACATTTGTTGGTATGTCATCCTTTCATTAAAAACAAAACCATGTAATATAATTAGTATGGGCCAAATAATATGCTCGTTCCTTAAGCACTAAAAAATCATAACACTACCTCCTTATTTCATTTTCTCGCAGTGCAACCGTTGGCCTATCCTTGGCAGGAGAGGCTTCACTAAAAGCTTCAAGGAGTTGATGAGCTTTGATGAATAGATCGACTAGATGGTTAAGAATCCCAATAGATATGAGACAAAGAGCACCATGAAGAATGTGTTGATGAATGAAGTGGCAATCAATTTCAATATGCTTGGTGTGCTCATGAAAAACATCATTAAGAGCAATTTGAATAGCACTCTGATTACCACAATAAAGAGGAGTAGAAGAGGATTGAGAGAAACTTAAACCATCAAGTAGAAAACGTAACCAAAGTATCTTAGAAATGGTGTCGGCAAAAGCCCAATATTCAGCTTCAGTACTGAAACGAGCAGTCAGAGTCTATTTCTTACTTCAACACGAAATAAGAGCATCACCTAGAAAGATACAGTAACCAATGGTGGATCGGCGATCAATGGGGTCTCTACCCCAATCAACATCAGAATAGGTTCGGAGGATCAAGGAGGAGTCGGCAGAAAAATTAAGCCCATGAAACAAGGTCCCCTTCACATAGTAGATAATACAGATAACAACAACATATTGAGTGGTGCGTGGAGCTAACATGAATTGAATGACTAAATCAACAACATATGAAATATCTGGGTAAGTAATAGTACGATAAACTAAGTTGCCAATCAACTGTTGATAGGGCGTAGGGTTATCAAGCACTGTAGCATCCAGAGGAGTTAATCTCACATTAGGCTCTAAAGGAGTTGATTCGGTGTGACTGTCAGTGAGACCGGCTCGAGAGATAAGATCTGAGGTATATTTAGCTTGAGATAGAAAAATGTCATTAGTAGAAGAAAGGACTTCAAGACCCAGAAAATAACTGAAAGGTCCAAGATCTTTCATCTCAAAATACTGACTCAAGAACTACTTAAACTTAGTAATATCAGTAGTATCATCACCAGTAATAATCATATCATCAACATAGAGAAACAACATAACAATACATCTATCAGTTTTGTAAGTAAACAAAGCAGAATCATAAGCACTAGAGGAAAAACTAAACTAACTATCAGTGTTGTTAAACTTAGCAAACCAGACTCGAGGTGCTTGTCTGAAGCCATACAAAGCCTTTCGAAGACGGAAAACCTTATTTGGTGGACAAGTATAACCAGGAGGTGGACGCATATAAACTTCTTCTAAATCACCATTAAGAAATGCATTCTTCACATCCATCTACGAATTAAAGGTGCAAAGGTCTCCTCATAATCAATGGCATATTCTTGGGTGCAACCTTTGGCAACCAAATGAACCTTATAGCACTTAATGGAGCCATCAGAATGAGTCTTGATCTTGAACACTCATTTACATCCCACAAGTGCCTTACTAGAAAGAGAATCAACAAGGTCCCAAGTATTACTATTCTCTAAAGTCTGTAACTCTTTTTGCATAACATGCTGCCAATGAGATTCAATGGAGGCTTCTTGATAGAAGAGAGGTTCATACAAGTGAAGCATGGTAGAATAATAGCATTAATCACGAAGATAGGTAGGTTGAGTTATTACCCTAATTAGACATTCAGAAAGAAGAAGAGGTTCAATGACAGGTATAGGATCTACGTCTGGAACAAGGTCATCGGGAGTGGCTGGAATATCGAAAGTGACTGGAAGCTCACTGGAGGAACCTGAATCAAAATCACTAAGAAAGAGATCAACAGAGGGGTTAGTGAAAAGAGGAGTTGAAGTGGAAGGGATGGACTTAAACTGAGAAAGTGAGGAGAACATGATGTCTTCCCAAAAGATAACATGACGAGAGATACAGATACGTTGAGAGATTAGATCCCAACAGCTATAGCCCTTATGTTCAATGTCATAACCAAGAAAGCAACATAGACGTGCTCGGAACTCAAGTTTAGTGTACTTATGGGGATGAAGGAGAATAAATTAAGAGATTTGTAATATAGAGAAGTAAGATGTTCAAAGGGAGATATGTTACCCAGAACAGAGGAATGAAGACGGTTGATGACATAGACAGTGGTGAGAACGGCTTCACCCCAAGCACGTTCAAGACAAGAGGAGGAGATGAGCATAGCTCAAATAGAGTCAAGGATATGATGATGTTTTCTTTCAGCACGACCATTTTGTTGTGAGGTACCAGGACAAGAAAACTCAGAGAATGTACTTTATTCAGCAAGAAATGTGAGAAGTTTTGAATCACGATATTCAGAAGCATTATCACGATGAAAAACTTTAATTATTTTTTAGAATTAGGTTTTGATCATAGTAGCAAAATAAATGTAAACTTAAGGAAGTTCTGAACAATTTTTCATTAAATATATCTAAGTAAAATGAAAAAAGTCATCAATAAATATTACAAAATATCAATTACCTCCCATAACTGATGTGGGGGCAGGCCCCCAGACATCAAAATACACAAGGTCAAAAGGAGATTTAAAAGTAAAGGTACTTTTACTGAAAGAAAGTGTAAGTTGTTTAGCAGTTTGACAAGAAGTGCAGTGAAAAAACTCATTATTAACCGAACCTAGAGTCCCTTGAGATAAGAGGGAACGCAACTTTCCTAGATAACTATGAGCAAGACGTTTGTGTCACAGTTGAATGGAGGATGAGGTAGATGCTACACAAAGATTTGAGCAGGAGGAAGATAAAGATTGGTGAGTTCAAACAGCCTTCCGACTTTACATCTAATCCCTATGTCTTATCCTGTCCGTAGATCCTACACACGACAACCAAAAGAAGAAAATGTGACTTCATAATTAAGGTCACATAGTTTACCAACATAAATGAGATCGAAACTTAATTTGGGAATGAGATATGCATCAGGTAAGCTAAGAGTTGGTAGAGAGACAGAACCCTTATGACTAACATTTATAAGAGATCCATCGGCTGTGTGTATAGAATGTGCAATGTCATTAACAAATAGGGATGAAAAAGACTGAGATGTCGACGTCATATGGTTACAACAAACAGAGTCAAAGTACCATCTAGTATTACCTGGTGTGGCTGATAAAGCAAAAGATGTATTACCAAAATTGGATAGTAGACGCTTATGAAAGGACACGAAGTCATTAGTAGAAAAGGCAACCTGGGTTGTGGCTGAAGAAACTAGGGACACATTAGCAGCATTAGCAACAAGCACAGACTTAGACGAATTGAGACGAGATTAAAACTTATTCTGATTAGACCTTGGAGGCATGTGGAAAAATTTTCAATCAAGTGTCATGGGTCTTTATAACATCTGCAACATCTGGGGGCGATAAGCACAACTGAAGGAGACTGAGCAATGTCTAGTTTCTCTATTATAATAAGGGAGAATGCAAAAATTGAACTTTCAAAACTGAATTGATGAAAAAGGATCACAAAAATGGAAAGATCTCACCAGAAAACTTTAAGAATAGATATAGTGCCACGTCAGCACTACCACATCAGGCGACACATCAGCCAATGGACCAAGTCAGCAAGTCACGTCAACATCTTTGCCATGTCAGTAGGGCGGATTGGTCAGCGGATCACGAACTAGTGATCACGAACTAGGTCGCGAACTTGATGTCATATCATTTATTTATAGTCCTCTCAAGGAGAGCATTCCTAAAGGTGACGAGGGAATCAAATTTCAATTCCTTTACAATTTGCAAACCTTCATTCAAATATGTCACCTCATTAAATTCAGGTCGTTTTGGTCTCATTTCAGCAGCTATCACTCCCATCAAGAATTTTGAGCTTATCACTATTTGCATAGTCAGAAACATGATCGTCTTCAGCCTGTTTTTATTATCTGGGAGGAGATCTATTGGTTGGAACACATATTACTTGTCTAATCAAAGTTTTATTCATTTACAAAATTGCAAATATCATATCCTTCATCCTTCAAACTGCCCACATACTCTTCTAAATCATTACTTTCAGTATCAACCTCATTATCTTCATCATACTCAAGATCATCTCACTCACTAATCTATCACATCTACCTCTGCAGGAATTTTAGTCAAATTAAGCATAGCTTGATCAACTTGGCTCGCTTCTTCTCCCTAAGTAGGCATAACTTGATCAACAGAACCTATAACGCATTATAAAGAATTAATTCAAAATGAATGCACTTAGCAGCAATATATGCAAACAAAACTGGCAATTAACAAAAATAAGGATAAACTACAATGCAGCAACTGAATGTATGCAGTAGGCAGCAGAAATTCAAACGCAAACCTTAATTTCCCTATGAAACAATAATTCCCAAAATGAAAACCTAATTATCAAATCAAATCCTAACTCCCAATTGAAACCCAAAGTAAACCATACATACTCGGTTCCTTGTCCATTTCCAGCTAAAACAGAGACGAGGACCACCACTGCACACAGACGAGGATGACCAAGCAAAGATGACGACTAGCAGACAAGCTAATGACCACAATGCAGGACTACCATGGTGCCAAACAACCCCAATATCGATGATCCTTCTTCCTTCGTCAATGTTTCAGATTCCAAGGGGTGGCATCCCCCTAATGAAAGGGTTTTGAACCTTCTCTTCAACAATCTCATTTTAGTTGTTGTTTTTTTTTTTAAATTAAAATGTGAAAAAAAAACCTTAATTTAAAGAGATGAAAAATGATTTTGACATCAATAATTCGGGATCAAAGTCACGTGCTTATCACGTGAGGATTGCTGTTGTTAGAAACTTAACCGATGTTTGATGGAATGATCTATTATAGCAAATCATTAATTTAAAGGATCTAATTGGAAGATTTCATAATTAATGGTGGCTGATTGCAAATCACTCAAAGTTGAGAGTCTGCATGCATTTTTCTCTAACAGAATTAATGGGAAAATTACATCTTATTCCACTAAAAGATAAAACATTACAACAAAATGGCATGTTGTGAAATAATATTATTCTTCCAATTAAAAGATAAAATTAAAGTAGAGGTACTCCTTTTAGTCATGCAAGGCTTTGAAGGAGATAAATACACTTAGAGCCAATGCTGTTGATTTAACGGCAAGAGAGCTTGGCAATCTGCCCTTGTCCTTCCTTAAGAAAAGGCCTTGGTATAGAGGTAAATTGATGAGAACCACAAAGCCACATAATAGAACTTGCAACACCATTTTCTCATAAGCTCCAAGGCCATCTTCCCTTAGGACTGCATCCTTCAACACACTAAGAAAACAAAACAAATTGAGCAATGCTAGTGTTGCTAATATAGTGAACATGGGAGAGGAGGTTCCGAACTCCATAATTTCTTTCTCATAGCGTTTGGAAACATCTTCATCTGCAACTTTAGCTGTTATTGTAAAGGCTGAATCTGAGAATCCAAAAAGCTTTAACATGGTGTCAATGAAGGCAAATAGGTAAGAGCTTGTTCTCTTGTATAGCCATATCCGTAGGTCATTCCACCAACCTTGAAATGTGCCTCCAGATAACAAAAACTCGAACAAACTATAAGTAGTTTCCCCGAGTATTACATATGCGAAAGGTATGAACCATGGACTAGACATCTGATAAATCCACCAAACAATTAAACACATGTATGCTCGATACAAACTATGCATTTGCTTAGAAAATTCACATGCATAATTAGACATTTATATATACATATATATATATATATATAGAGGTACATGTATGCATACACATATTAACAGAGCCTAACTCATTTTGAAGGTACATGTATGATTTTGGGAAAATTTAGTTCATTAAGAAGCTTTTCCACTTTGGTTTTTTATTCACATCTTATCAAATCAATCACATCTTGAAATCCGCTTTTCTATCTACATCTCTATAAATTAATGTAACAATGAGTAAACTAAAATAGCAGAAAAAGAAAAAGATTGCATCAGGACCCACTTTTCTATCTACATCTCAATAAATTAACAGTAAATAATTAATGACTCCATTTATATTTATTTAAAATATGAAGCAGTAATGAAGGGAGATTGTTACCTTTGGAAACAAGGGAATGCCTTTAAGGAGATGGAGTGAAGGGATAATAGAATAATATAGTGTTGCTAAACAGTTAGGTGCCCATAAGCAATAACGACAATATCCCATTCGGAGGCCCAAACTCATCCGTCCATGAGCATACCACGCAGGACTGTACTCTGAAAACAAAATTTGAAAGTCGCCTTCAGACCACCTCTTATGTTGAACAAGTGTTTGATGCAAGGTGGTTGGAGCTACACCTAAGAAAGCCTTCCTTGGTGGGTTGTAGTATACTGATTTCCATCCTCGACACTGTATAGACAATCCTGTTATCACATCCTCCACTGGACACCCATATTTTAAACCCATCTGCAATTTAAAAAAAAAATTACACATTATGCAGCTAAAATAAGTCACTGCATATTTACTCTTATGTAATACTAGGAAAATGATACTTGCACACATCGTTTATGTACACCAATTTTATACTTGGTTAGTGATGTATAAATATTTGGTTAACTACATGTATTATTACATGGTTAACGGGATATTGATAATTGTTTATTAGCCCTGTTAACCATATAATACACGTAGTTAATCAGATATTTGTAGATATTATTCAAGTGTAAAAAAGATATAAAAAATGGTGTGCATATAGCGTAGTTGATAATCCTATATATATATATATATAGAGAGAGAGAGAGAGAGAGAGAGAGAGAGAGAGACCTCTTTTCCCCATAGTGTGTTTTCCTCATAGGTGCAGCTTGCAAGAGCCTTTGATTTTTCTTCTAGTTCCTGCAACCTTGCTTCTATGAATTGGTTATTTTCTCTCTTCCAGTCATTCCTGTATTGATCACTGAACTTCGTCCCAGAAAGAGCATCTCTCTTGTGAAAGCAACCAGTGCCTATATACAAAGGGCCACCGTAACCGTCCGCACCATGGAATTCCACCTTCATATATATACGAAATTATAAATACAAACATGTATACTGTTATCATCAATAATAACATAATGCTATTTATATCAAGTAAAAATATAGTAACAACGAAATTTTTGCACTGAACCATGTTATTTTGTCAAAGATATTATACTATGATAGAATTATAGCAGGAGGTGAATAGAATTTAATCTTTAATTTGTACGACTTTCAATTCTACAAATATTAACTCACGTCGCCATGTGATAGTAGAGCACTCCCGTACAAATCATTCTTGGTGACATTCTCAAATTTCTGTGGAAACTGCACAAAAGCAATTTCATGGCCTTTCTCTTCATCCATGATAAAACAGAGAGCATCTCTCAAAGATTGAGAATTGTTTGAGTACATGTCACAGTCTACATTTAGAATGATTTTCCCATTGCTGATATTCGAAGACACCCTTAGCTGCATTTAGGACCAAAGAAAAGAATGTGAGCTATTAATATATTGCATATCAACAGGCACATATTTGATACTGCTCACACGTAATTAATTAGGCACCACATGTACATACCCTCATGACCAGGATTGGATCATTGGTAATGTACCAAATCAAATAATTTGTTTTGCAAGAGTGATCTAATTCTTGCACCTATAGAGTGTGCACTTTAATGTGAACCAACCTTTTCTACAAATAGAATTAATTACACTTTCCTAAATTTTATTAATATAGACACTATGGAATAATTTTATATACAGTACCAATGAATTCATAGCTCCAGCTTTGAAGTTGTGGGGATATTGGGGCCTCTTCTCGCGAGCCAAATACACCAGAGTTGGCAAAACCAACCCATCTACATCTTTCGAATTAGTTGGGTCCTTTTTATGAAGTAGTATCTAGTAAGAAAATGAAAACATAGGAGTCAACAAGCATCAGGCATTTGCAACAATGACAAAACTAATGCACTGAATTGAATTGAAAATGCTTAAGAAAGCAGTTTACTTGAAGAATTGTATCATGGTCACGTCGAGAAGAATAAGAATCCCACTGAGAAAATCCCTTATGCTTTAAACGTGCTTCTTTGGGTACTCCACCTAGCTTGGCTGCATCTTCAATTCGTCTTTCCATTTCGTCGTACAATTTCTACAACATGAAATAAAATCAATGTGGGAACTGGGAAGGAACCAGAGAACTATAATTCTCTATAATAGAAAGAAAAAATAGTTATTTATATCATTTAGAAACAGAAACAGAGAAGAAAACTGATGAATATTTGTATATTTTTTAACGTATTTGAAGTACAAAGGGGTTCCTTATTTATACAGAAAAGAGGCTATACAAGAAAATAAAATAAAATAAAATAAATACAATTAAAATAATATCGTACTAATTATATACAAATCAAATCAATCAAATATCCGAACAGATACTAACACGCTAACATCTCTCCTCAAACTCAAGTGAGTGCAGAGGGAACCAACTTGAGTTTGAAAACTATAGTGTGTAAGCGACCAGAATGATGAGCTTTGATGAACAGATCAGCTGACTGGTCAAGAATTCCAATAGATAAGAGACAAAGAGCACCACGAAGGTGTTGATGAATGAAATGACAATCAATTTCAATGTGTTTGGTGCACTCATGAAACATATCATTGTGAGCAATTTGAATAGCACTCTAATTGTCACAATAAAGCGTAGTAGAAGAGGATTGAGAGAAACTCAAATCATCAAGTAGCCAACGTAACCAAAGTATCTTAGAAGTGGTGTCAACAAGAGCCCGGTATTCAGTTTCAGTACTGGAATGAGCAGTCATAGTCTGTTTCTTACTTCATCACGAAATAAGAGCATCACCAAGAAAAATACAGTAACCAATGGTGGATCGGCAATCAGTGGGGTCTCCACCCCAATCAACATTAAATAGGCTGGGAGGATCAAAGATGAGTCGGTAGAAAAATTAAGCCCATGAAACAAAGTCCCCTTCACCTAGTGAATAATACGGATAACAACAGCATATTGAGTGGTGCGTAAAGCTGACATGAATTGACTAACTAAATGAATAACATATGAAATATCTGGGCGAATAAAAGTAAGATAAACCAAACTGTCAACCAACTGTCGATAGAGCATAAGGTTATCAAGCACTGTACCATCCAAAGGTGTTAATCTCACATTAGGCTCTAGAGGAGTTGATTCGGGGTGATTGTCAGTGAGACTGGCTAGAGAGATAAGATCTGAGGCATATTTAGCTTGAGACAGAAAAATGCCATCAGTAAAAGAAAGGACTTTAAGAACCAAAAAGTAACTAAAAGGTCCAATATCTTTCATCTCAAAATGCTGATTCAAGAACTATTTAAGCTTAGTAATACCAACAGTATCATTACCAGTAATAATCATATCATCAACATAGAGAAGCAACATAACAGTACATCTATCAGTTTTGCAAGTAAACAAAGCAGAATCATGAGCACTGGAGGAAAAACCAAACTGACTTTTAGTGCTGTGAAACTTGGCAAACCAGACTTGAGATGCTTGTTTGAGGCCATACAAAGCCTTTCAAAGACGAAAAACCTTATTTGGTAGACAAGTGTAACCAAGAGGTAGACGCATATAAACTTCTTCCAAATCACCATTAAGAAATGTATTCTTCACATTCATCTAATTAACAGTCTACTTCTGAGTGGTTGCAATAACAAGGAGAGTACGAATTGAAGTGATGCGAGCAACAGGTACAAAGGTCTCGTCATAATCAATGACATATTCTTAGGTGAAACCTTTGGCAACCAAACGAGCCTTATAGCACTCAATGGAGCCATCAGAATAAGTCTTGATCTTGAAAACTCATTTACATCCCACAAGTGCCTTACTAGAAGGAGAATCAACAAGGTCCCAAGTATTACTATTCTCCAAAGTCTGTAACTCTTTTTGCATAGCATGCTGCCAATGAGGATCTATGAAGGCTTCTTGATAGGACGGAGGTTCATACAAGTGAAGCATGATAGAAAAATAGTGATAATTACGAAGATAGGTAGGTTGAGTTCTTACCCTAGTTAGACACTCAAAAGGAAGAGGGGATGCAATGACAAGTGCAGGATCTACGTCTAGAACGAGGTCATCGGGAGTGGCTGGAACATCGAAAGTGACTGGAAGCTCACTGGAGGAACCTGCATCAGAATCACTAGGAAAGAGATCAACAGAGGGGTTAGAGAAAAGAGGAGCCGAAGTGGAAGGGATGGACTTGAACTGGGAAAGTGAGGAGAACATGGTGTCTTCCCAGAAAATGACATAACGAGAGATACGGATGCGTTGAGAGATTGGATCCCAATAACGATAGTCCTTATGTTCAATGTCATAACCAAGAACGCAACAGAGACGTGCTCGAGGCTCAAGTTTAGTGTACTCATGGGGTCAATTGAAGGAGAACAAAACAAGCACAACCAAAAACTTTAAGAGAGTTGTAATCTGAAGAAGTATGGTGGAGACGTTCAAAGAGAGATACATTACCCAGAGCAGAGGAAGAAAGACATTTGATGACATAGACAACGGTGAGAGTGGCTTCACCCCAAGCACGTTCAAAAAAAGAGGAGGAGATGAGCATAGCTCGAATAAAGTCCAAGATCTGATGGTGTTTTCTTTCAGCACGACCATTTTGCTGTGAGGTACTAGGATAAGAAAACTTGGAGAGTGTACCCTAGGTGAGAAGTTTTGAATCACGATATTCAGAAGTATCATCACGATGAAAAACTTTAATTATTTTTTAGAATTAGGTTTTGATCATAGTAGTAAAATAAATGTAAACTTGAGGAAGTTCTGATTTCTGAATGATTTTTCATAAATATATCTAAGTAAAATGAAAAAAATCATCAATAAATATTACAAAATATCGATTACTTCCCATAGTTGGTGTGGGGGACATCAGAATACACAAGGTCAAAAGGAGATTTAGAAATAGAGATACTTTTATTGAAGGAAAGTGCAAGTTGTTTAGCAGTTTGACAAGAAGTACAGTAAAAAGACTCATTATTAACCGAACCTAGAGTCCCTTGATATAAGAGGGGACGTAGCTTTCCTAGAAAACTATGAGCAAGACATTGGTGCCACAGTTGAATGGAGGATGAGGTAGATGCTGCACAAAGATTTGAGCAAGAGGAACATGAAGATTGGTGAGCTCAAGCAGCCTTCTGACTTTATATCCAATCCCTATGACTTGTCCTGTCCGTGGATCCTGCACACGACAACTAGAAGAAGAAAATGTGACTTCATAACCAAGGTCACATAGTTGACCAACAGAAATGAGATTGAAGCTTAATTTGAGAATGAGATATGCATCAGGTAAGCTAAGAGTAGGCAGAGAGACAAAACCATTATGACTAACATTCATAAGAGATCCATCGGCTGTATGTATAGAATGTGCAATGTCATTAACAGATAGAGATGAAAAAGACTGAGATGTTGACATCATATGGTTACAACAAATAGAGTCAAAGTATCATCTAGTATTATTTGGTGTGATTAATAAAGGAGAAGAGGCATTACTATAATTGGATAGTAGCTTAAGGAGGGACACGTAATCATTAGTAGAAAAGGAAACCTGGGGTGTGACTGAAGAAATTGCAAACCCATTAGCAGCACTAGCAACAAGCACAGACTTAGAAGAACTAGTACGAGGTTGAAACCTATTCTAATCAAACCTTGGAGGGAGTGTGGGAAAATTCTCAATCAAAGTGTCCTAGGTCTTTACAACATTTGCAACATCTGGGGGCGGTGAGCACAACTGAAGGAGATTGAGCAATGTCTAGTTTCTTCATTATAGCAAGGCAGAACGCAAAAACTGAACTTTTAGAGCTGAATTGAAGGAAAAAGACCTCAAAAACGGAAAGATCTCACCAGAAAATCTTATAAAGGAGTCTAGTGCCACGTCAGCACTGCCACATCAAGCAACACATCAGCCAATGGACCAAGTTAGCAGGCCACGTCAGCATCTTTGCCATGTCAGCAAGGCGAACTGGTCAATGGATCGCGAACTAGGTCGCGGAGCAGGTCGCAGCTTGGTATCCGGCGCATGAACCACACTTGCAGAGAGGGAAGCGGCACGTGGCATGACGGACGGTGGTGAAATTTTGACGGCTAGTAGATCGGCGGACGGCTGTTCCAACGTTGCCTGAGGTGTCGAAAACGGAGGTCCGAGGAGCAACAAACTAAAAACAGCAACAGTGAGAGATTTTGACAGCGGTGGAAAACAGTGAGGCTTATCGGAGAACGATAGGGTGACGGTGAACGGAATTATTGGATCGAGAACCTAGGTTCTCTGATACCAAATTAGAAATAGAAACAGAGAAGAAGACTGATGAATATTTATATATTTCTGAACGTATTTGAAGTATAAAGGGGTTCCCTATTTATACAAAAAAATGGGTTATATAAGAAAAGAAATAAAATAAATACAATTAAAATAATATTACACTAATTATATACAAATCAAATTAATCGATATCTTAATAGATACTACTACGCTAACATCACGCTAACAATATCAAAATTTAAAAAATCACAAATCACAAATCTTCTATATATACATAAAAATATTGATGTAACCAAGCATAATTCTAATTATCCAAAAAGGGTGTAAATTTTTATGTGTGTAATTTGTTATTTATATAACATTACTCATGAGAATGCAAGTTCAAATTGAAAACAAAAAACGTAACATGATATTTTTTTTATTTTAAATTGAATGTAAATTAATTCTTGATTTATAATATATAAAGTTTAATACATTGCCGATTTTATCTCAAGGCGCTTTCGATTGCATTGAATGCATAACAAAGCATGCTAATGGCACTGATGACGAGTCTAGGAAGAGAAAGTGATAGTTTATCACCCCCAAGAAAGCTCTAATTGCAGTAGAAAATTCAAAATACTTTATTTCCAAAGAGGAAGGTTATTAGCACAATTTTTTGGATATTTATTTTAATATTTTTTAATATTAGTATAAAAATAAATATTGTTAACATTTCTCTGATAATAATTTTTTTAAGTGTATGAAATAGATAATAATAAAATATGTATTAAAAAATTATTTAAAAAAATATTACTAATATTTTTCATTCTCAAATCTCTTTTTCTAAAATTTCAATGGTATTGAGGGTGTGATATTTATACATTTATTGAATATTAATTTTATAATAAATATTTAAAAATAACCAATAATCAATAAAATACTTAACAACTCATTCTAAATATCATATATATCCTCACTCTTTTCCAAGTCTCTTCCATATCTATTTATTTATTCTATAATTTATTATATTTTTATTATAAATAAACTAAATGATGAACCTACAAAAATTCATATTTTTATTATCAAAATCTTGGGTTTTCATATCTTTTAATCTTTTTGATTTAGTTTATTCTTAAATTTGATTATATTTTTTATTATTTTAATTTTGTTTTTATTATGGTTTTTTTTATGTATTTTTGATAGGTAAATATACATGGAAAGAGATTGGATGCTTGGAAATCAAAGAAACAAGTTTTCGGGATAAATCATCGATTTTGTGCAAAAAATAATAAATTCCACGAAAATAAATATTTGAAAATTCATATCTTATTCTTAAATGCTAATTAGAGCTTTAATTGGATGTAAAATTCAAACAATGATTAGATTGAAGATTAGATATAGATTCTCAAAGAGATTTGATTTGGAGCAAAAGAGGAACTATCGACCACACCTCATTACTTGAGTCATATCTTGGGTTAGAGAGAATTGATGCATAGCTTTGCAAATTGGAAATAATTAGAAAATCCTACAACTTCTCTGTTGAGATCAAGGGCAAATTAGGCCACCTAGAGGATGAGAAAAATCATGCAATTCAGATACGAAAATCATAGTTTTTCTAATTTTCACTCTTGAGCTCACTTTTCTTTTACATATTCTTAGACACTTGGAGAGAAGGCAAGTAGTCGTGGTTAGAGGCACAAACCCTAATGTGGTGTGGGCGCAATTAGGATTGAAGATTAGGGATTTTCTTCAACCTTTCCATCTTTCTACAATAGAGTTTGTCATATTCTTCCTTTTGTGTTCTTCTTTTTCCATGTATAACTAATTTCCCATTGTTAGGGGGATGATGGATCTTGTTCTTGGATGATGTAACTTTCTTTTATGGGTTTAATTTATGTTTTTATCTCATGATTTACGTGTTTATCTCTGTTCTTAATGCTTTTCTAAACCTGATCAATTTGGGAATGATTTTTGGGTTTATGTATGATTTGGGAAAATTTGCATGAACTTAGAACTTGTGATAAACACCATAACTTCGCAATCGCTAGGGATAGACGTTGTGGGTTATGTGGTCTTTCTTTAATTCCCTCGTTCTTGATAATGCCTTTCTAATTGAGGTTAGACTAAGGGATTAGTTAATTTCAATCAGTAGTAAGAGGATTAATATACCAAGGGATTGGGTATTAATTAATTTTGGGAATTGACCATAAATCATTGAAATAGAACATAGTTAAACCAATATTTGAAATCTAAAGAGTTAAGTGAAATCTGAATCTAACGCTTTAACATTATTATTTTTCACCCCTTTTGATTTATTGTTTGCTAATTTTTATTTTTATTTTTAATTTAATTTTCAACAACTCTCTTTTTGTTAGCTTAAATAGTGTTATTTTCAGTGAATTTAGTAATTAATAACTTAATCCTCGTGGGACGATACTCTACTCACTTTTTATTACTTTTTTGCGATTCGGTGCACTTGCCGATTTTCACATCACTAAACATTACTAGTACAGAGTGGAATGAGCAAACAAATCTGCTTTCTTTATTTAGTGGAGGCACAAGCTATACAAAAGAGAGAAACTCAAGCAATCTTACACCTTTTATATGAACAATTAGTTTAAATAGTAATGAGAATAATAGTTACAAATAATAAATTAAAAATAAACAATTTTTTTTATGAAAAAAAAACATTGATCTCTCATACTTTCAATTTTATTGGACTAATACTCTTTCTGGTTAAACATTTTATGTACACATATTTATTTCCTCTATAAGCAATCTTTTCATAAATGAAATATTTAAAATAAGAAAAAAAAATAGGTGTAATTATGAGGTTTAAAAGAAAGTTGTCCGAATACCATCACTCTATTAGTAATTTATTAAAAATAATAATAATAATAAAATTAGAGGGATGGGAGATTGTCTTATTTCAAGATAACAAAGCAACAAGCCTTCCAATTATAGATGACCTATCAATGACAGACGCCACTAACAAGAATTAGACCCAAAACATTTTGTTCAATGCAATTTAATCTTATCAATTGATCTAACTTTCTTTCTCATTCACATTAAGAACTAAAATTATGTTTTGATTAAGAAATCCATTATAAATGAAAAACAATTGCTAGTGGGTACACCACCTTCTAACAACTTAAACTGAGATAATTGGCTACTTTCATACCTTGACAGATGTCAACTCTTTGGCGTGATTAGGGTCATTTGGATAGGCTTCTGAGACAATGCTATTGAAATATGCAGCAGGTGACCTGGTTTCCACCTTGTACCTCTTGCAGAATGGGACCCAATGCTTGGCAAAGCTAGACGCCTCTAGCAGAGCATAGAACGTGATTTCTGACCCACCATCATCCGAGAGATAAACACTAAGCTTCTCAGCTGGATAGTCATAAGCCATAACAGAAAGCACTGTATTAATCACCATCATGGGTGGCTCAATCTCTGAATCTGCTGTGCACACAAAGATGTCCACTAATGGCAACCTATTCTCATATCTGTTCCAAAACATACACATCGATCAGTTTTCAACTCATCTCTGTGAAACTTTGCCATACCCATTCCATTACCCAAACAAATAGATGTTACAACTTACAAGGCATGAAATCTAACCCAAAAAAAAATTTAAGTTTAAAACTTTTTTGAACACAAAATAAGCTAATCAAACACACAATAGAAAAGCACATAAGAGTATATATATAAAATAAGGGTATATATAAAAATATATCTATGTGGGACCTTTGAGAGAGTCTGTCATTGAAGGGTTGCCTGAACACAAGGTTCCATCGGAGGGCTTGACTGAGGACCCAGTAAAGGCCAAACCATAGCTCTGCACCAAGCAAACCAAGCCATGCCCATTTCCCATCTTCACCCTCTCCGGGTATGTGGCTCAATCTGTAAAGCCAGATGAAGCATATAGCCACAAATAATGAGATTGCAAAGGGCCTATAGATGAGCCTTCCTCTGCTCCTCCTTGTCTCAAACAACGGAGTGTATTCATTGCTATCCATTCCAGCCAAATCTGTCTTGTTCTGCAGCTTGTTCCTTGTGCTTTTAATTGCGGTGGGTTGCTATTTATAGCCCTATTTTAAAGTTAAACATATATAATTATATATCTATTACAATGAATGAAATGTGAAAGCTCGAATATTATTCTTTGGGTTTATTCAACGAGTACTTTAAAGGGCATTTGTTAATGATTTTTTTTTATAATTGTTAAAGATTTAAAATATGAAATTTTGTATAAAAATAAAATATTTAATATAATAAAAATTTTAAAAAAATTATTTCTCATACAAAATTTTATATTTAAAATTATTTTAAAATATCTTTTTTTCTATTTGAAACATTTGTTAAAAATTTAAAAATATACATTTTAAATAAAAAAGAAAACATTTAATACATTAAAAATTTAAAAAAATTATTTAAAATTTCATATTTTTGAATCTTTAAGAATACTTGGTAATAAAAAAAAAAATCATTTTTGTTTGGAGGCAGTGTCTTGGTTTTCAAAGATTAATGTTGCTGTGGTGACTGTTGAAAAGAGGAAAGATCAGTGAGAATTGAGAAACGGCCATGTAATGCACCGAGATGGAATGACGATGATGGATAAATGGTTTTTTTGTGTTTTTTTAAAATAAAAGTATTTTTGTTAATAAAAAATATTTTTAAATACTTTTAACAGTTTAGATAAATTATTAAAATAAATAAAATTTCAAAATAATTATTTTTTTTACTTTTTTGAGAAGTTATAATGAGTTGTCTCTAAAAAAATTAAAAAATAAAAGAAAAAAAATATTTTTTACTATCTTAAATTTTTTTTATAAACCTTAAAATTAATTTTTTTATAATTTATCTAAATATACCCAAATTTTAGTGTGACTAATTAATAATATGTTATCTACGTAAAATAAATATATGCATACATAATTTCATAATCACAGTGAATAAATATTTGCATCATTTTTTCTTAACCCCAATCACACAACAAAATTGAAATGAAATTTCTCTAGAACAAGAATAAATATAATTTTTCCTAATCAAACTTTTAACTTAATAATAATTGGTTTGAATCTCTAAAAACAACACACAGTGCAGGTTAGACGTCTTTCTTTCATTCTTTGACCCCAAAAAAAAGTATAAAATAAGGTTGCCAATAATTAAAGAGTCCAATATATTTCCTACCAGAAAAAGAGTTCAATTTATTAATATTTTCTGAAAAATTATTACAATTTTTTGGAGTAAGAAAAATTCTTATTTCAAGAAGACTTTTACTATTAATTTTAAGAATTTTATTAATAAATACTTTAAAAACATAGGTTAAGAAGTATTTAATATCTTCAATTAAATAATTTTAATTACTTAAAAATTTTAAATATTTTAATTTTTAATCTAATAAATATTTTATTTTTTATTTAATACTATATTTTTATTTTATTAATAAATTCCCTAAAAGTGAAAATTAACAAATATTTAATTTTAAAATTAAAAGTGTATTTGAAGTTTAAAGGATGTATATAAAATTAATGATAGAAATTATAAAATATATTTTTTTTTTTTTTTATAGTCTAATACCGCCATATCATTCCTTAAAATTGCATCAACACAAGGAGTAGGGTCACGAAAATCTCTAGACCAAACATACCTTCAAGGATTATTGGTGGGGGAAAATTTTTAAGGACTTTTAAACTAATAAATTTCTTTCATTTTGTATCATTTAATATATATTATATTTTTTATAATTATTATTGTCTTTTACTTTAAATAATAATTTTAATATTATAATTAAAATGATAAACGTTAAACGATATTAAAAACAAACAAACTAACTTATAAAAAAAGCACATGAGAATTTCTAATTGGTGGGAGCACCGGCAGGATGCAAAGTCAATCAATAAAACATACACAAATTGACGTTACGGATGAGAATGTGTATCAAATTTTATCCATTCAATTAAAATATATTTAATTTATTTATAAAATTATTTTATATGTCAAAAAATATTATAATTATATATAAAATAATTTAATATTTTAAATTAATTCAACATATAATATAAAAATAATAAACGTATTTAATTATACACAAAACATTTTCAATCAAATTGGCCAACTATGACCCCGCTCCAATTAATTATATTGGGATTTGTCAAAATAATAAGAATATTTTAAATTCATTTTATTTATAAAGTGACTAAATATTATTTATTTATTTTTAAATTATTTTATAAATAAAAATATTAATATATTTTAAATTAAATTAATAATAACTATATTTTTATTTATTTTTTTAAAATAAATTCACTTAAAAAAATTCCCAAAAATATCATAAGGGGACACAATGCTATAATAACCTTCAAAATTCAAAAATACAAATGGTTAAATTGAGAAAAAAAAGCTTTAAAAAATATAAAAATAATCTAAATGTTGTATCTAAATACCATAACGGTGCGAAGGTTCAAGTAGGGGTGATCACGGGTCGGGTTGGGTCGGGTTTGGGGGTAAAAAAATCCAAACCAACTAGGTGAGGTCGGGTCGGGTCGGGTTATGAAAAAAAATTAAATAATCTGAACCGAACCAACCCAATTAGAATCGGGTTGGTTCGGGTTGGGTAATTGGGTCAGTCGGTTTGGTCGGGTTCACGGGTTGGGTAATCGAGTTCGTGGGTTGGGTAATCGGGTTCGCGGGTTGGGTAATCGGGTTGGTCGGATTGTCCACCTTAAGTGGCCGGGTTAGGTAAAACAACGTCGTTTTAATCGGGTTATCAGGTCGAGTCATCGAGTTAGCTTATTGGACCCGTCACTCGAACCAATTAATGGACGGGTTGGTCGGGTTTTACCCGAATGAATCCGATTACCCGAATCAACCCGAACCAATTAAGTTAGATCGGGTCGGGTTGTTCGGGTCGTCGGGTCGGGTCGGGTAAATGTGCACCCCTAGGTTCAAGACTCATTTGATTCATCTTATGTTGGGATTGAAATCATATGTCTCTGCTTCCTATCCTATCTCAGTCTCCTCCATTAAACCTTGTCAACTCAATTTAAAAGACACCTCATTTTTAAATTGTCCTTTGTCCAATCTCATGTTGTGTTGTCTCCATTTCCATGCCTTTGTAGCATGCTAGAAAGCACAGACACGCTATTTTACTGGCGTGTCCACATGTCAGATATGTGTCCGACATAAACACACTTCGACACATACACGACACGCGTGTCTCACGTGTCCGAGTGTGTCCAATTAAAAAATTATTATTATTTGACTCAGACACGGCTCGAACATGACCAAGACACATCTCAGATATACTGCGGATACATATTAGACACAGCCCATTAAAATTTTTAAAAAAAATTACTATGTGGCAGTGTACTAATATCACGGCCCACAAGCCCAATATCACCCGACTCACCCTCAGGAAAAATCTTCTATTCTTCCTCAATACATTGTGTTCACTATGTACTAATGGTTCAAGTTTCAAGTAAGTTTCACTTTGGTCTGGTAATTCAATTTTTAATTATTATTAATTTTTTTTAATTATAAATGAAGATATTTGTGTTGTCATTAAAAAGTTATGTTTGGAATATTTATAATCAAAATTATATATATATATATGCCGTGTCCGTATTCTAAATTTTTTAAATTTAATGTGTCCCTATGTTCGTATCGTGTCCCATGTCCGTGTCCGTTCCTATGCTTCATAGGTAGCATGGCTTCCGACGGTTCTTCGTGATAGAGCAATGACGCCTTCTCTAGAGTCAGCAAACTCAAAAGAAAGTATCTAAAAATAATAACAGTAACAAACGATGTGTTATGACTTAAGTTAGAGTCGAATCCAAAACACTAGTTTATTAGATGACATTTTCATGCCTTTGTAGCATGGCCTCCTGTTCTTCACGATGCTCAGTCACACCGTCTCTAGAGCCAGCAAACTCAAAAGAAAGTACTTAAAAATGATAACAGCAACAAACGATTTGTCTTATGCACTTTAATATAGACTCCTTTTTGACTCAAACTTATGAGAAGAGTGTAGCTCAAAAAATTAGTTTATTAAATGTGTATTTAATATAATTGTGAAAATTAAATTATTTTAATAATTAATTATTGTATAAATTTTTTATTATAATTAATTATAAAAAAATTTATGTTTAGATATATTAATTAAAAAATAATTTTAAGTTAATTTACTTCATTTGAATAGTATAAAAAAAATTATTTTTATGTATCAAATTATCAAAATAGATATAAAATTATTAAAAAAATTATTTAATGAATTAAAAAAATTATTTAAGAACAAAATAGTATTTATATATCACTATTAAAAATAATTTTAACAACTTTTATTTTAATGCTCAACTTTTAACTTTTAAAAAAAATTATTCTCATACAGTAATTTTCCATCAACAGCTTTTATGCCTCTACCCAAACACATTAATTTTTTTCATCAACAACTTTCTTGCATAAAAAATTGTTAGATTGTATAAACAAGCTAATCTAAACACACTTTAAGTGAAAGAATTTCATGATTTAAATACTATATTAAATTTTCTTATTTAATCAATGTAAAATGATGGAAAGATAGAGGGAGATATAAACCATAGGATTTAAGCTGGATTGATGAAATAGAGGAGTACTTCAGGAGTTATTTGTGATAGAAAAATGTCTCTCAAGCTTAAGGATAAATTTTAATATACCACTATAAGGCCCACATTATTGTATAGTACTGAATGTTAGGTGGTAAAAAGTCAAGAAGAACATAAAATCAGTGTTGTGGAGATGAGGATATTACGCTAGATGTGTAGCCATATAAAACAATATAGGATTAGGAATGAATGCATTAGAGAGAAAATAAGAGTAGCACCTATTGTGGAAAATATGGGAGAAATCTCGCCTTAGGTGGTTTGGACATGTAAAGAAAAAATCCTTAGAAGCTCCTATAAGAAGAGTAGATTAGTTGGAAAATAGCCTAATAGTTAGAAGTAGAGGAAGACCAAGAAATACTATAGGTGAAACGATTAAAAAATTGTTCTAAAGTGGATTCAGAGAGGTACCTGAAATAGGCACGTTACGGTGGTTTCCTTCTTGAGTGATTGCTGAGCGTATTGCATAGGGGGGTGGGTACCAGCAAAAGAGACTCCAACGCTCAAGTTAGGTAATGCTCAAGTAGGCTTATGAGATTGTATTAAAGGGTACTTCATTAAGAAGACTTAGCCTCGTATTTATAGAGCATATACAGAATCCTAATGGGATCCTTACTGAATGCAGGTAATTTAGAATTAGTATCCTGACGAGGATCACCTTTCTATTATTATAGGATATATCCTTGTAAATTTGGGACTAAGATATGGAAAGTATGTAGCCATCAAGGATAACTATAGGTCCTATAATATCGTAAGTTAATGATTGGCAGTTACAGATATTTAGGGATTTATCCTCTGCATGAATCTATCAATCACGACATTATGACCCAACCCGCTTGGGGTGCCATCTTCCGAGGTCCGGAATACGTTGTGAATCTTCCTTTATACCAGCCTTGGAGGATTCCGGTAGTGTGCATGCTGGGTTGATCCCATGGAGCGAGATCCCGAATCACGGTCCAGAACAGTTGCCCCAGCTTGGCTCTTGGATAAGACAGTCCAGAGTCAAGTTTTGAACGGATCAACCGTCATATGGCTGACACGGTAGTTCGGTGTATAGGTGTTCGATCCCGAGTAAATACCGGTATCCATGACCCACTCTGATATAATTAAAAATCATTGCCCCCAAGTAAAAGTACTAGGGATTCTTCGAGATATCTTTGACGCAAATCCTGAACGTGCTCTCTGAATCAGCTAGTAGTAACACTCTGAGATTCTCTGAAAACTGACACTTGGACTTTATTGGGAATTAGTGATCCTTTGGAAAGAATATCAATTTCATATGGATCTTCTCAACTGCTCCCTATCTTTGTGACCAATCAGAGGTTTGAAGCATTTATTTTAGCTGACTTCACGAGGTCAAGTCACCTTTTGCGGGACCAATTAGAATCCCTCATGCATCCTATAAGTAGAGAATGCTTCTTCGTGAGCTAGCATTCCCTTCCTTCACATTCCTTCATATTCTCATGTAAAAATGGTTTCTTTCGAGATAATTAGGGTAGTCTTTCCTTCGTTTTCCATGCTTGTGAAGAGAACTTCATCTTCTATAGATATTATACTCTTTTTTTTCCAAAGTTATTGAAGATGTTTGATTACTTCCAGACATCCTCTCCTTTTGATGGGAACCTTTCTTTCTTGGCGTAAAACTGGGTTGTTATGCATTTAGGAAGGCAGGAGCCTTTCTATCTCGGCGTACATGGGAGTGGCTAACCCAGCTCACTAGCATGGAGTGATGCTTCCATAGTCCAATGCATAGCAAGCCTATAGAATGCTCTGACCAACCCCTTTTCCCTTCTCAAAGGGATTCCCAGTGCTTGACCAGGTTGATATGGTGAAGAATCGTCCTTCTCGGAAGGAAAAAGCCAAGGGGACGACTTGGGGTGGTCTGCTTTCTTTGACTTGCTTTCAAGGAAGCACCAAGTATCCTTCTCTACTGTCATCCGCTAAGAAGGTAAGGGGAAAAGTTGGCAGAGCAATTCTGTTTCGGAGTGACTTCAGTCTGTTCCTGGGTGGAAAGACTATTGGAGTGGCTCCGTGACTTGAGGCAACTTGGAATGGTTGAGGCTGGTGGAATGCCCGTCTATATGAAAGGTTATGCCCCGTCCAAAAAAGGAGAAGGTGCCCCGGTCTTTATTTGCATTGCGGAGAAGGCATTGCAAAGGACTTTGGTATTCGTTCCAGCATCGTGATCCCAGTTTGCCAATGTTCTTCAAAGCCAATCCATTTTTTCAAGAGACCGGGGTTTGGAGATGTGGACGTGGCATGATCCAGGCTACTGGAGATGTTTGCTTCTTCCCTTGGGTTGGCCTTATACATTCCATGTCTCAATATTTTCTTTTTCCTCTTTCCCAGATGTATGACGATGTATGAAATGAAAATGAATCAATAAGACTTCATATTCTGTATTTGTTCTGTATTTTCCTGTTCTTCCACCGTGGTAACTCTGCTGGGATAAGTCCAATGCTTATTCCGGCATAACACCGTAATGACATTATCGGGGTGGGTCCAATGCTCACTACTCTGGCATGATGTCATAGCAATTGCGTCTCGGCATTCGTTCGTAGTCCGTACTGTCAACCAAATGGACACAGTAGTTTGAAGTCGGGATCCATTGAACAAGTCTGGGTTCCTCTTTTAACATCCGTACGACGCTTTGAGTCACTGCGTAACCGTCTTTTCAACTGCTATTATAGCTGTATAGACCACGTGGTGCGATTTTACCAGAGGTACGTGCCTAGAGCTCCGCGTGCCATGATGAGTACCTTTTGAACTTGCAATGGAGAGGATAGAAATGTCCCCTAACCATTTAACCCTTTATAAATAAGAGTCAAGGGTTCATCTTCCTCACCTTACTATTTTTGGCTAACTTTACTGAGAACACTGTGCGGAAAAAGCTTTGGCTCTTTTGGATACTTTCCAACCGTTCCCAGCTTCTGTATTGTTCAAACGCTCTTTGCCTTTTCACAGTGAGTAGTTCTCTTTCAATCATGTTGTCGTTTTCATTTTCAGAATGCTCATTGCTTTTGAAAAGTAGAGTAGTAGTGCATTTCTATTTTTGCTTTTTGTTAAGTAGATTCTAGTGATTTTTGGATTCCATATAAACTTCATCGCCTCCCTGGAACACCATCTCTGCCGCGCCATGTGCGGCGGAGGAGTTCCCCTAGAAACCTGATTTCTGGTGGGACAAGAGGTCGGTAGGGAGGTTTGAATTATTTTGTTCTCCCTTTTGTATCTTAATCCATGGCATTATCGATTCTGACAATTGCTTACTGACTCCTTTGGATGTTCTTAGGATTTTCATGGCCAGAGGAAAAAAAGCTAAAGTCCAGTCGCCACTCCGCGACATCCGTAGTCCAGTAGAGGATGAGCTGATTCGAATTTAGCGAGGTCCCAAGCTGGTATATCCATGGGTGGTGGACGATGTATGGAATCTTCAGTCCAAATTTTCAAGCGAAGCCGTACTCCAAGAATCTTTATTTGTCTTGGAGTTGACAGTGAACAAAGCTTGGGACGATGAATTCCAAGTTGTTTGTCCGGACTGGAGTGAAAGAGTATGTTCCTGCCAAGAAGCCGGTTTACACTTTATGTTCTTGTATGAGCCCCTTTTTCTCAAGCTGGGGCTTTGAATGCTGTTTTCTGACTTCCAAATGCCCATCCTTTGTACTCTACATATGGCCCTATCACAAATTCATCCTAATGGCTGGGGTTATATCATCTCCTTCGAGAGATTTTGTTGGTTAATAAGCCTTAAGTGCTCAATAAATACTTTTTTTTTATTTTTATACTCGAATAAACACTCAGGGGACAGTGAAGCAAACAAGTTGGCTTGTCATCCGGTCTCAGCCTGGTCAAAAATCCTTCGATGTTTTCGAAGAAAGCTTTAAAAGATTTAAGACTACATTTTTTAAGGTCAAGGCCGCGAAGGGATGTCAACCATTCTTCCTCAAACCTGATGGGGAGCCACAATTTTCACTCTACTAGACACGAGACTGTTGGGGTGTTCCCCTCAGTTTAATTGAAAAAGAAGAGGGGGATCTCGACCCCGAGGAGCTCAGGTCTGTCAGATTTATAGCCCGGTATGCTAAGTAGCATGGGAACATCAATATTAGAGGTGTTCTTTGTACCCCTGGTGATGATCTTCTTTATGCTTTATTAGGTAGGAATTAGGGTGTTATTACTCATAGTATCCCTAGGTGTTTGCACTTTGTCTTCATGTATCAATATTTTGTGGTGTGCTGACTGTGTACTTATTTCTATTTTATTTTAGTTAGCAACATGACTTCTGGGTCTTCCGTGATCGCCCTGTATGCTGCAAGAAACCGGAGAAAGGGGAAGAAACCTGCAGCCTCTTCTTCCGCTGTCGTCCCGGCGTTCTCCGGCTAGGGCGTTATTATCGGAGAGAAATATCAGTCGAGTTCCCCTACCCACAATCTTCAGGGGAGAAAGAGGCAGGCTGTCGAAGGACCTCTTGAACATGATGGGAGGTCATCGGAGGGTGGTGATAAAGAAATGGAAGATTTCTTACCAATCATCACGGGGTACTCCGAGCTCGGCCCCTTCATTGCTGGACGGTTCTTAAGCAGCGAGGTCAAACAGCATATTGTCGAGTAAGGTCTGGCCCAAACTTTGGCTACACTTCAAAGGCAAGCTCCCCAAGCGGCTGCCGAGATCCGCGTAATCGAAGAGACTATCGAGGATGCTGACAAAAGGGCGTCGGAAGAGCTGAAGACTCTGAAGAAGGCAAAGGAGGAAGTTAGCCAGAAGCTGAGCGCGTCCCTAAAACTGAATGAAGATACTCGAGCAAGGGTCATCAAACTGGAGAAGGCGTTGGTGGATTCTGAGTCTGCCAGGAAAACCGAGAAGCTCGAGGCCGACAAGAGCATTGACGTACTGGAGGCCGAGATAGTTCAGCTCGAAAAGGAAATATAGGAGATGGACGCGATATCTGGAAAAATCGGGGGAGAGCAATTCCAGAATATCATGGCGCAAATCCAATACTTCAATCCCGGGGTTGCCCTTGTCTTGAAAGGTGTTACCCCGGATAAAATCTTCCATAACGGCTAACTTGTCTTCGCAAAAGAACTGGTCATGAGTGCTCGTGGTGCTAACCCAGAAGTTATTCAGATTCCGGAGGAAGAAGAGACTGGCGTTTAAGCTTCATCTCATTTTTTTCCTTTATCTTGCTTTTTGCCCCCTACGTGGGGTTTTATTATTTTTTTTTGTAAGGATAATTGCCCCGTGGTTGGGGTCTTATAATTAACTGCTTTGACTCGTTGTTTATTTTCTTATCTTTCATGGTCCAACTTGGGTCCAACACTCATTTTTACAGTCATTTTAATGGACTTAGAAAAACTTTTTGTCATAAGAAAACCATAGTTCGAGATCCTACACTCATATCGTTGAGTGAATGGCATTCCACTTGACTTAGTTAGAAATGACGCCTTAGTCTGTAATCTAACATTTATAACAATCAAACGTTGTGAAATTTTAGACTTAGGCAGAATAATACCTTAATCCATATTCCAGTGCTTATTATGAGAAGCATTTGGAATTGCAGACATAGGTAAAAATAACGCCTTGGTTCAGGGTATATTATGCAAAAACCCTTTTACATTAGGCATGAACATTATTTAACCTTACCTAGGGTGCCCTAATAACCATTCAGATTTTTAGGATCCCTTCTCGGCTTAGGTATAAAGAAGGAGTGTGTACATATGATTCGTACTGTCTCCTATTCATTTGACCTTTTAACAGTCAATATCGCGTGTTGAACCAAATTTAATATCTGAATAACTCTGTTTTATTGATGATATTAGGGGGACAAAAGTCCGTACAGAACATATTATTCGAAACTAGGACGAATCAAACATAACTCTACTAGAGGGTTAGGCCACTACGGGCGTCTAGCTATAGTATTTTCTTAGTTTATCCGCATTCCAATAATTCTTGACCGGGGTACTAGACAGTGTTTCTAGGGTGTAAGCTCCCTTACCCGTACTGGTGATGACACAGTAGGGGCCTTCCTAGTTAGGGGCTAATTTCCCTTCGAAGGTATTTTTTCCACCTATGTCGGCTCTCTTGAGCACTAGGTCGCCAGGATGAAATTTTCTCGGGACCATTTTCTTGTTGTACCTGGCCACTGTCTTTTGTTTAAGGGCGGCATCCCATATGTGAGCCACGTTTCTTCTTTCTTCGAGTAAGTCCAAGTCTTCTCTGATTAGATCGAGGTTGTTATCAAATGAGAACCGTTGGTAACACCAGCTTGGCTCTCCAATCTCTACCGTGATCATGGCTTCACAGTCGTAGGTCAATTTGAATGGAGATTCACCCATGGTGGAATGGGGAGTAGTCCGGTATACCTAGAGAATATGATCAAGCTACTCGACCTAGTTCTCTTTGGCTTTATCTAACCTCATTTTCAAGCCTCGCACGATGATCTTATTGGCGGCTTCGGCTTGTCCGTTTATCCTGGGGTTCTCAACAGAGCTGCAATGGTGCTTTATTTTTAATCTGGCTAGTAGCTCTTCAAAGCTTTTATCTTTAAACTGGGTGTCGTTATCCATGACTATGGATTCTGACACACCAAACCTGGTGATAAGATGGCGCCAAGTAAACTTCTAGATTCACGCTGAGGTGATAGTGACTAAGGGTTCGGCCTCGATTCATTTAGTAAAATAATCTACTGCTACCACTAGGTACTTAAATTATCCTGGGGCCTGGGAGAACGGACCCAGAATGTCCATCCCCTATCTGTAAAAAGGCCACAAGACCGAGGTTATGAACAGTTCTTCAGAAGGAGCCTGATAATGATCTGCATGGCGCTGACATTTGTCACAAATCTGAACGTGTGTCTGAGAGTCAGCTTCCATTGTTGGCCAATAGTATCCTGCCCTTAATACTTTTTGGGCTAGGGCTTTGCCTCCTAAATGGTAACCGCAGCTTCCTTCATGAACTTCAGTTAGGACGTATTCTGCTTCCCTTGAGGTTAAGCATTTTAGAAGGGGGGACGAGAAACCATAACGGTATAGACGGCCGTTGTAGATAGTATACTTGACCGCAGTCTTTACCAATTTGGAAGCTTCTTTTGGGTTTGATGGTAAAGTTTCATGCTACAAATAGCCCAGTATGGGAGTAATCCAAGATGACTGGTGGTCCTCCACTTGGAATATGTCATGATTCGTGATGGAGGATTGGGAGAGAGTTTCTTGGATTACAGACCGGTTGCTGCCAGGGTTTTTCGTACTGGCCAGCTTAGACAAAAGGTCTGCCCTAGAGTTCTGTTCCCTTGGAATATGCTATATCTTGACCTCCTCAAAGCCCTTCAAGAGTTCCAGGACCTTAATCAAGTATTTCTCTAGGAGAGGTTCTTTAGCTTGATATTCTCCTCGGATTTGGGAAGTTACCAGCTGGGAATCACTGCAAAGCGTGATCCGTGTCGCCTCCATATCCTTTGCCATCAGCAACCCAACGATGCAGGCCTCATACTCGGCCTGATTGTTCGAGGTCGGGAATTCAAACTTCAAGGAGTGTTCCAGGGTCAATCCCTTTAAACTCTCCAATATCACCCCGACCCCGCTTCCCTTAGGGTTCGACGACTCATCGACAAAAATGGTCCAAGAGGTTTCTTTAGGGTCACCGTTGTCCGATGTGAGTTTCGCTATGAAGTCAGACAATGCTTGGGCTTTTATTACAAGTCGTGGCTCATATGTTATCCCAAACTCTGAGAGTTTGATCGACCATGCAATCATTCGTCTGACTAAATCTGGTTTATGTAACACCTGCCAGATGGGTTGATCTGTCCTTACCACTACTGGGTGGCATTGAAAGTATTACCGAAGTCTTCTTGCTGTAATAATAAGTGTAAAAGTGACTTTCTCTACCTTTTAGTATTGGAGCTCAGTACCCTGAAGGACCTTGCTTACAAAGTAGATTGTCTTCTGTCCTTCATCGATTTCCCAGATCAATACTGAGCTTACAGCCTCATCATGGACGAATAGATACAAGTAGAGTATCTCCCCGATATCTGGCCTCGTCAAGATAGGAGGGGAGGACAGGAGATTTTTTAAGGATACGAAGGCGTCCTCGCACTCTTGAGTCCATTCAAAATTTTTTCCCTTCTTGAGTAGTTTGAACAGGGGGAGGGACTTGTAAGCGGCCTTGGCTAAGAACCTTGTGAGGGTCGCTATGCGCCCCGTAAGCTGTTGTACTTCTTTGGCATTTTGGGGGCTTCTCATGTTGAGGACGGCCTGACACTTGTCAGGATTGGCTTCGATTCCACGGTGAGTTAGCATGAACCCCAAAAATTTTTTGGCCTGGACCCCGAAGGCGCACTTCTCCGGGTTCAACCTCATGATGCACTTTCGGACTTGTGCGAATACTTCCTCGAGGTCTTCCGTGTGTGATCCGCCATGTGGGGTCTTTACTATCATGTCATCTATATAGACTTCTAGTATTTTTCCCACTTGGATTTCAAAAACCTTGTTCATCATCCTCTAGTAGGTGGCCCCTGCATTCTTTAGGCCAAAAGGCATGACCTTGTAGCAGTAGCTCACCTTATCAGTAATGAAGGCGGTCTTATCCTCATCTCCAGCGTACATGGGAATCTGATTGTACTCATAATATGCATCCATGAACGAGAGCCATCTGAATCTCGAGGAGTCATCCACTAATTTATCCACATTGGGGAGTGGGTATAGATCCTTGGGACAGGCTTTATTTAGATCAGTATAGTCTACGCACATTCTCCACTTTCCATTGGACTTCTTTACCAGAACCACGTTGGAAAGCCATGTAGTATAGGAGATTTCTCTGATGAAGTTGCCATTTAGTAGCTCTTTAACATGGTCTTCAACGACTTGCTGCCTCTCAGGTCTAACCTTTCTTTTCTTTTGTGCTACCGGCCTGGCGCCCTTTTTAATTGACAGACGGTGGCAAATAAAGGTAGGGTCAAGTCCGGGCATATCGGAGAATGTCCATGCAAAAAGGTCTCTATTTTTTAACAAGAGCTCTGACAGTTGTTGTTTTTCTTTTTCATCCAGACGAGCTCCGATCTTGGTAACCTGTTTTGGGTTGGTCCTGAGCTGGAGGGATTGCAGTTCGCCTTCGGGCTAGGGCCGAGTACCCTGGATTTCTTCCCTGACATCCAACTCGGTCATTAATATATTAACTCGGTCGAGGGCCGGGCTGGAAATGGCAAGTCTCTCCTTCCGGGGTGCTTTACAAATTTTCAGGCTCTCGTTGCAGCATTTTCTAGCGGTAATTTGATCGCCTTTTACAATAACGACATCATTGTTCTTATTGAGGAACTTCATCACAAGGTGAGTGGTAGATACTACTGCTCCAAGTGTGTTGAGAGAAGGACGGCCCAGGATAATGTTATAAGCCGAAGGGTAGTCCATAATCAGGAACTTTACCTTGATTATCCTGAAGAGTTTAGATGATCCAAGGGTCAGGTGGATTTCGTAGTATCTGACTGGGGTGATTTTGTCGCCCATGAAACCCATCAATTCTCCGACATGAGGAGTCAAGTCTGATTGCAGGAGCTCTAGCTTCTGATAGAGATCTAGGAACATAATGTCTGCTGAGCTCCCTTGGTCAACGAAAATTTGATGGACTTCGGCATTGGAAATTACCCCGGAGATAACGAGTGGATTGTCGTGATCCAAGATTATTCCGCCGTAGTCTTCATCCGAGAAGGTGATGAGAGGTGCCTTTCTGCCTTTTGCTTGTGTCCTAGGTTTTGAGTGGACCACGCTAAAAACGGCCATTCTAAGGGTTTTCTTTCAAGCTCCATTGGAAGATCCTCCTCCAGCAAAGCCACCGGAAATGGTATTGATCGTTATATTGGGCTCGGAGCGATGGTCGTTGTTATCACCGGGGGAGCATCCTTAGTCCTATCCTACCAATCGTTGTTATCTCGGCAAGGTGGAGTTTAGGATCTTCTCCTAGGACTTCTTGTTCTTCTTCTGTGCTGAGGGGGTGAACTCCGATGTGGGCTACGTCTATTGTTTCTGCGTCTATTGTCCCCCTCGTTATTTTGTACACTAAGGATGTACTGCTGTAAGCGTCCAGCCTTGATCAGGAATTCGATGGCATCTCGTAACTGATAGCAATCCTCAGTATCATGACCATAACCCTTGTGCCACGTGCAATGCTTAGAATGATCTTTTTGTTTGTGTTTCTTGATAGAAGGCGGTCTCCGGATGTTCTAAAACTCCGTGTGCATCACTTCCCTCAGAATTGTTTCTCGAGGTGTGTTCAGGGGAGTATAGTCAGAATAATTTCTCCGGGGTGGGGTACCTTTTGAGGATCATGGCCTTGAGGAATTCTGGTTAGGCCTCTGGTGGGAGGGCTCGCCTTTGTCCCACCTCCTATGATTTTTTGTAGCCTCTTCCATGTAGACATATTTCTAGGACCAATTCTGGAAGTCAGTCATATTTTCTGGTTTCTATTTTGCAAAGGACTTAAAGAACTCAGAGCCTACTCGGAGGCCGCTTCTCACATAATGCAAGATTATTCTGTCTTCAAAGTTTTCTACGTTGGTGCAGGTAGCCATGAACTGCCTAACATAATCTCGGAGGGTTTCGTCATTTCCCTGGTGAATTTTGGCCAAGGATTCGATGGATTTAGGTTGCTTCTTGCTGGTGGTGTATTGCAGCAGAAAATGATGTTTAAGATCCCACCAATCTACAACGGTTCCTCTTGGTTGGCTGGTAAACCACTTGAGGGCTCTCTTTTTAAGGGAGAGGGGGAATGCTCGGCACAGCAATTCCATAGATCCGCCATAGAAACATAAGGACTATTCGTAGGCATTTATGTGTTCCTGGGGGTCCTTGGTCCTATCGTAAATTTCCAAGTTTTGCGGAAACTTGAAGTTCCTAGGAACCCGGAACTCCATAAGTTGATCTGAGAAAGGTTATTCCATTGTTCCATGATTCTGGTTATTATTCCCAGTATTGGGAATTCCATTGCCGGCGTGAGCCCTCCTTTGACTATTTTCCACGTTAGTCCGTGTGTCCCGATGGGGTGGCATGGGTTGATTTTCATGCATGGCACACTGCATGTCCTCCAACCTCCGGAATTGGTCATTTAGCAAATCCATATGTTCTTGCAACATGTCTTGAAATTCGCGTTGAGAAGCCCGGGATTGGTGAGTGCGCTCAGAGCGGGATGCGAGGTCATCAATCTCATTGTTTGGCATTCCCAGACGCTGGTACACCGGGATCTTACGTTCTTGATGGCTCTGGTCACCTCTTTGGGCTGGGAACTAAGTCTTTCCCTGACAGAAATCCTACGTGATGGGTTAGGGGACTCCTCAGAGAAAGAGGTAGAGTACCCATCACGTCAGCTTCCTGATTCCGGTGCCTGGTTTCTCACGGCGGAGGTTTGAGCCGCGAGTGGAGGCGGTGGGAGTGGTGGACGTTGCACATCAGGATCTTGCCTCTGGTTGACGGAGGTTTGAGCGGCGTCTCTTCTTGAATTTTGCCTCATGTTTACCATGATTGGGTGGGATTAGAAATTTAGGGTTCCCCACAGTCGGCGCCAATGTTCTGAAGTGGATTCAGAGGGGTACCTGAGATAGGCACGTTACGGTAGTTTCCTTCTTGAGTGGTTACTGAGCGTATTGCACAGGGGGGTGGGTACCTGCAAAAGGGACTCCAACGCTCAAGTCAGGTAATGCTCAAGTAGGCTTATGAGATTGTATTAAAGGGTACCTCATTAAGAAGACTTAGCCTCGTATTTATAGAGCATATACAGAATCCTAATGGGATCCTTACTGAATGCAGGTAATTTAGAATTTGTATCCTGACGAGGATCACCTTTTCATTATTATAGGATATATCCTTGTAAATCTGGGACTAAGATATGGAAAGTATTTAGCCATTAAGGATAACTATAGGTCTTATAATATCGTAAGTTGATGATTGACAGTTACGGATATTTAGGGATTTATCCTCTGCATGAGTCTATCAATCACGACATTGTGACCCAACCCGCTTGGGGTGCCGTCTTCCGAGGTCCGGAATACGTTATGAATCTTCCTTTATACCAGCCTTGGAGGAGTCCGATGGTGTGCATGCCGGGTTGATCCCATGGAGCGAGATCCTGAATCACAGTCTAGAACAAAAATATCTAGATTTGAATAACATTTTTGAAAACTTAGTTTATGATAGGATATAATGGCGTCGTTTGATCTATGTAACTGACCCCACCAAATGAGAAAAAGCTTAGTTATTATTATTATATTTAGTCAATGTAAAAATCATAACACAATCCAATCAAAATATCAGCCAAACAAAAATCATGCCTTCGATTACTAGAACAGAAGGACCTAATACATGGTGACGCTTCTACTACTTCTAGAAACTCCTAATTTGATGGATACCCCGATAATGAAGACAAGGAATGTGCCAAGTGGCTGAGTCTCAACAATCCCTGTTGGCTCGTTCTTAAAATTAATTTGAATTCAAAGACCCACACTTTATTCACTCTCTCATCATTAATAATTATTGTCATTATGACTGTTTGGGTTGTTTCCGAGAGATCCAAAACTCAAACTCATATTTCTAGCAATTCCAAGGTCATTGCTATCTATACTCTATTAAGTTAGGGAGTATTATACTCTCTCTATTTTACCTATTGTTGTTGGTTTTTTTTTGGTAGGTTTTTTCTTTTTTTAAATACCACTCCCACCACTATTGTACCACCGACTATCGTCTGGCCTCCGTCGGCCACCGTTAGCACCTGCTGGCCATCGTTCGGCCACCACTGGCACCCAGCGGCCATCATCCAACCATCGTCCGACCATCATTGGCCACCGTCCGACCACTGTCCAGCACCCATCAACCACCGTCTAGCCACTCCCGACCACCACCTTTTTTAAGGTTATATTGTTGATTTTTTTTAGTTGTACAATTGTGTAAATAATACTAGTTAAAATAATATCAATTAAAATTATATTAGTCTTTATATTTTTTCATAAATAACTATGTATATTTTAAGCGGTAATATTTATACACAATAAATTTAAAAAAAAAAAACTCTTAGGTTGTGTTTGGATGACATATTTTAAAATTCAAGAGAATTTAAAATGTTAAAAAATTTAATTGCTTCATTTGAATTCCCTTCATTTGTAAAATTTTTTATTTGGATAGAGTAATTAAATTCTTTAATATTTTAATTTCTTTGTTTGGGCAAAGTAATTAAATTCCTTTCATTTATAATTTTTTTTATCAAAACAAGTATTTTTATTAGGAGTATTCAAAATTTAGCTTGTCTCGGAACTAATTAATTCGATTATTCGATTTTTATAAATTAAACCCAATATATTTTCAAGTTAAGTTCAAGTCACGCTTCTGATTTACCTAACTCAACCAGATGTCATAATATTTTGAAAATTAACAAATCACACAATCTAATTGCAATGTAAACAAAATGAGATGGTATGAATTTAAATACAATACTATCTAATATAAATTGGACTAGGCAAAAAAAAAAATTTATAGTAACAAATATTGAAAAAACACTTCAAAACTAAGCTTAGTAGAATCAATATAATTGTGATATAAATTGAACACCATGTAAGAAAAAAAAATAGAGACTGAATCTGCAATTCAATATCTCAACTATTGGTGTTTTTAAATCAAGAATTTTTATTTTAGTTCTCCAAATGAACATAATATGATCAAAGACAAATAATTAAGAACCTTGACATTAGAGAGTCATAATGAATTCATATCATCAAATAAACATAAAATCCTCATTAAAAGTTGTTATATTTGGTTGCATTGGACCTTAAACAGTAGTACAAGTAACAGTATCACTATGACTATTAACTATCTCGTCCATAATGGCCAAGCAATTGCCACCCAGTTGAGAAACAGTGAAGGAATCGTCAACCAAGGGGATGTCAACTCCAGGAGATTCCAAAAAAGCATCCTCACACGCAGATCTATCTGACAACACAGAGTTAAACTTGTAGTAAGCATCAACCACACTTTGTTGGTTCAAAAACTCCACGGCTTCTTTGATGGTATCCACGATGCTTTCATATTGTGTCTTGCATATGTCAACGGCGTCAATTACCTTCTTAGAGGTGTTGGGGTTAACAAGTGATTTGACAATGATACCAGACACCTTCAAGCTCTGGTTAAGTGTGGCCTCAATCTCAGTCTCAAGAGCCTTGATGGGGTCAAAAGAACCGTGGAAAAATGGGGCAATGGTCGTAGCACAAAGAGCTGGGTTCTCAGTGCCACTGCAGAATTCCACGACCTCAGGCTCAAGCTTGAACACATTTTGGAATATAATTTAATATAATTTAACACCATGTTCAAGAACTCTATTGGAATCAAGCCATTAGCTTCTTAAGAGCATGATAAAATAAAAACTAAAGAAGACACAACATTCTCATAACAATTCTGCACCTGCCAAAACAGAACATAAGCCAAACATTTTTTATCAAAACTTCACTACTGTCAAGCATATTCAAACAGTTCCTATGCTTAAACAGAAAATAAGCGAACTGTAGGTTTTTTTTTTCTTCAAGCAAATCAGCATCACAAACAGATTAAAGAGATTTACCAAAGTGTTGGACATCACCAAGATACACCCAGCATGACAACTTTGTACCAACCCCTCCAATTAGTCCCTTTAACCACCTTAAAAATGATTTTTTTTCAAATAAACAAATGCAACTAATACTACTTCGTTTCCCAGTCAATCATTTGGATCATCTCTTTGAAATATCTGCTTTAATCTCGCTTGCAAAAGGTACAATATAGTTTTAAACACGTAAACAGAATTAAAAAAATAGTAGTAGCATTAGCACAACGAATATTTAATTATTCATAAAACTTATGTTGTTTAATAAAGGATACAGATAAAGAGCAATATCTATTGGCCTCTTCTGCAACTACCATCTTCCTTGCTGCATATAAAACCATTCATATTCTAACATCAATCACGATCACAGAAATTACCAAACCATAAATATCAACCAAAAAAAAAAATCATTACCACCATAGTGCAATGGGAATTTAGTTGCAGAAGACCAAACTGAGGACAAAGATAACAAAAATTCTACAACCACTGCATATAATCCACTAAGGATCTATTCATGTTATCAGGATCTTCAACATTAGGGAAATCAATAGAACTTTACAAGTGATACAATCAACACATCCTACCATATCCTTTTGCTCATTTCATTCATTCATTAGACATCAAAAGAAATTATAAATCATACCTTTCATCGAGCATGTTATGTGCAGTAAAAAAAATATGATGAAATTGTGAGTGAAATCACAATTTCAATACTGATGGTGATGGCAAACTCCTCGAGTTTGACGACCGGAGCAACCTGAGCTCCGGTGCCCTTTGCAATTTTCGGTGGGTGTTCCTCCTCTTCCAGGTGCTTGAGATCGGCACTCAACAACTGAGTGAAAGAGATAGATGTCATATTTCCAAAAGAAACAGTTAGGGAGAAGAGAGAACCAAGGGATTTCCAAAATTCCAACTCTTTAGCAAGTATTTCAAATTCTTCATTTTGAGATAATAAAAAATACACGATACAAATCCCTGAAAATTCCAAAATTCTGTCACTTAATATCTAAACAAAGCATTTTAAGGTATAGCATTTTAAATACTCTAAAAAATTATATTCCACTTTTAAAATGATTTATCCAAACACAGGATTATAGTTTTCTCTGTGTGGGTGTATAAGGAGTTTTAAAAAAATATATAGAAGGTGGCTGGCGACAGAAGGTGGCCGACGGTGGCAGACAGTGGCTGGCGGTGACAGTGGTGGTGGTGGTGGTGTGTAAAAAAAAACATAAAACAAAAAAAAAAATCTACAAAAAAAACTTCTTAGCAGGTTTCATGTACTTAATCTAAGTCGTTAATATATTTTATGATGAAATCAATGGCTTAGATCACAAAGTGTACCATACACTCTCCTTTAGAGAGTGTATATTAGAAATGGCTGCAATTCCAATAGAGTTTAAATTTTGAATTATTGATCTATTATTTTTTCCCATTTGAAAACCAAACACGTCCCAACACCATAGCTTGAACTTAAGTAGAAACCCCAAACACAAAGAACTATAAATTATAGTATAGTACAGGTACCACTGAGTTCCCATATTTTATTAATTTAGATTTCAAATTTTATGGGTGAACAAAGAGCTAAGAAATACATATATATAGCATAGGTAAGCAAAATTATTTTGGCCCGGGTTATTGGGTCTATATATCTGGAGCAACTCGGTCTGCTAGAGTGAACATTCCAGACATCATTACATGTGTGACACAGCCTACTTACTAAACATAACCTCCTCAACAGAAATCAATTCCAATCATGCCCCGCATAAAAAGGGGAATAATGACAAGGAATAACGGTCTCCACGATTCCAATAACAGCATTCAAAATGCACTGAATACTCATATTCTTTACACCCTAAAAATGCTTATATATATATGCTCAACAAGGTGAAAATGGTACCACCTAATTCCCAAGACACACACTACCCTCCTTGTGCATATACTGACTTGAGCGTCGGAATGCCTTTTACACATATCTATCCCATCGCTCCATTGTTGTTGCTACTGCGTTACAGAGGAATCCACCATTACTTACTTTTTCAGGTAACCCTTAGAACTCAGTTTAGAATATTGGCGTCGCTTGTGAAAAATGATAAATTTCTACTTCCAACACCACTAGTAGCTCTCCTACCACCACCACCATCCTCGTTAATATGAGGAGGAAATAAGTCTCAACCTACCAAAATCACACATCTGCTGCGCGCAAGCCATCCTCTAATAATCGCCGCCCAGTATTTGTCCCCGCTACTCATGAGCTAGTCTTAGAATCGGCCGCACCTCAACTGAAACCCAGGAACGATGGGTTGGAGACTTCTCTTATTAGAGAGAATCTCCCCCTTCCTTCCTCGCAAGTTCTGGTGACACAACGTCTAGGTCCTCCAAGAGCACCATCTACCGATGGACAGTGGAACGAAACCCATGAAGTTAACCGTCGCCATGTCGAAGTAACTCAAATAGTAAACACCATCTCGAAGGGCTTCGCAGGCGACGGTGAGTCAGGAAACGCTAGGAAAAAGGTCCTCCAGGTAATAATGAGTGTGGCGTCCCTTACAGAATCCAAATCGGGGCAATGGGTCAAGAAAAATCCCACTGATCTCATTTTCTGATGAGGATTATGGAAACACAATCCCGGATTATGATAGCCACATGGTCATTACTGGGATAATTACAAATGTCGAGGTCCGTAGAATGTTCTTGGATCAGGGAAGCTCGGCTGATATAATGTTCCTAGACTTATTCAACTAGTTATGACTATCAAAGGAAGAGCTCATCCCATACACCGGTGAGTTGATCGAGTTCATCGGAGACAAGATCATTCTGGTTGGATATATTGAGACACACCTTACTTTGGAGAAAGACCCCCTCTTTAAAACTATCAAAGCCAGGTTCTTAGTGGTTGACTGTCATTTTGCCTACAATGTTATTTTAGGTCGCCCTTCATTCAACGTCTTTGGGGTCATGATTTCCATACCCCATTTGGCCATGAAGTTTCTAGACCACCATGACAGAGTTGTAACAATTAAAGGAGATTAAGTCATAATAAGGAAGTGCTACAATAAGAGCTTAAAAATCACCAAAAAACCCTGGACCACAGATCGACGCAACGATTCAACTCCGGTCACTATGGACTCTGTCAACGTCCTCTTGACCGAGTTGGACGTACGCGAAGAGATTTGCGATACACATCCCCAACCTAACAAAAAGCTTCAACCCCTTCAACATGGTGCCAAGCCAAACCAGGTAACCAAGATTTGAGGATAAGTCAGTCAAGAAGAAAAAGACTGGTTGTCTAAGGTCTTGCACAAAAACAAGGATTTGTTCACGTGAACTTCAGTAGACATGTCAGGCCTAGACCCAAACTTCATCTGTCACCGACTTTCTATTATAAAGAATACAAAACCAGTGGCTCAATGTAAAAGGAAGGTGGGTCTGAAAAGGCAAGAGGTGATCTAGAAACAGGTGAAGGAGCTAGCTCCTAGACGCTAAGTTTATCAGAGAAGTCTCATATACCACATGGTTTTCAAATGTGGTCCTAGTAAAAAATGTCAATAGGAAGTGGAGTATGTGCGTCGATTACACCTATCTCAATAAAGCATGTCCAAAAGACCCTTATTCATTTCCCAACATTGACAAGCTAGTGGATAAATCATCTGGTTTCAGGCTATTTTCCTTTATGGATCCTATTCCAGATACAACCAGATCCCCATGAACCCAAAATATGAAGACAAGACTGCCTTCATAACCGAGGTGGGGAGCTATTGCTATCGGGCTATGCCGTTTAGAGGGATCAAAAAGAGACTTGATGATACAAAGGGGGAACTGGGTGGAACAACTCGATCATGACCTATGGGCATAGCAAAACTGAGTTGGAGAAAACAAAACTTCTTTAGGGAAACCAATCTAGACCTCATCTATCATAAACTTGATTTGCTAGAGGAGTAGAGCCCATTGCCCATGTCCGAGAAGCCGCCCTCAAACATAGGATTGTCGCGCAGTATTACTCCAAGGTGATTCTACGATGGTTTAACCCCGATGATCTTAAGTTACGTAGGGTGGATATCGGTGGCAGAAACGCAAAAGATAGGAAGCTAGGCCCTAACTGGGAATAATCGTATAGAATCACGTCCAAAACTAATATAAGAGCTTATACCCTAGAAACCCTCTCTGCAAGACAATCAAGAACTTCTAGAATGCGGACAAATTAATAAAATATTATAGCTGAATATTTTCAAGTTACGTTTATGTAAGCTACTTGTACTATGTAAGAGACATCAGTTGATATTAATGAATTCATCATTCAACACTTGTTTGTTCTACTCACTTATATCCCATTCTCATCTCAACCAGCACCTCGGCCGCGACCTTGAGTCCACGAGTACTTCGACCTAGCGCAACCCCGAAGGTTACTACACCTTGGTAAGGCCCAAGGAATACAAGGTCCGAAGAGGATCTGCTATTCCAATATCTATACATGATGGCCAAATAGGAGAATCTACTTGACATTCCTCCGGGGTCAAGCAGCGCATTCAAGGGTTTTCACCCGTACCCTTTTGAGCCTGACCTCAACCCATAAGCCGACCAGATTTATAGAGGTTGAGCGTATTCTTACATGATGTTTAGAGAGGGGAATCCACTTGACCCTCACCCGAGGTCAAGGAGTACATTCAAGGGTTTTCACCCATACCCTTATGACTTGACCTTAACCCATAAATCGATCAAGTTTACAGAGGTTAAGCGTAGCTAACCGTAGCCCAAGACTGTGGACTCTACACTAAGAGGCTTCCGCGTCACATTTTCCACAAATTCAACCGTCAACTATTCCTCAATGAACCCGACCATCGAGATTGAGCATTGGACTCATCTCGGTCAGGCAAAAAAAGTATTCATTAATCCAGAATACAGCTACTGAGGTCGAGTGTTAGGCCTATCTTGGTAAATCGAACGAGCAAGTTGCTAAACACCGAGATTGACCGTCGAACCCATCTCGATATAGCAAAGGCAAAAAACATAACAAGTATAAAATGAAATCACCAAGATTGAGCGTTGGACTCATCTTGGTGAATGGAGTAAACAACAAAAAGTAGAATAATCAAGAAAATGAACTTTTTATTATTCACATTCCAAACATCATTGACTTTACAAGAAGGACTTATAAGCTATGCTTATCCAAGAATACCTACTTGAAGGAAGCCAAGAAGGTAGCTTGGTGAGATAATGATGTTGATCAAGCACTGACCACGGCCATCTTAACGATTCCTCAAGATGTGAGCACCCATCTCCTCCCTCTTGATCAATATGAGGAGAGGGCTTCACGATCACATGTCTCCAAAACACCCCTGCGCACCCAAGGCATAGTGAGTACCTTCGGTAACAGTCAAGAAGGCAGAGGAGGGAGAATGGTGAAACCCCTCCACGCCTCAAAGGCCAGCGTGAGCAAGATTTCATTTTGCTACTGCGTACAGCTATAAAGAAAGGCTTCTACTACTCAGAGACATGTTGACCAAGCCACACAGAGTAGTTAATTGGCCCTCATTGTGCCATTACTCCTAGAGAGAAAGGCCTCTACAAAAAAAATATGCAAGGATAAACGGAAAACCTTTAATATTTTGGGGAAAAAATGAAAGATGATTTTAGAAAGAGACATGGCTCTCAACACACACACAAAAAGAAAAAAAGGGGCCACACTCTGGGAAAGACTCAATCTCATACGAAAGCTAGAAAGCGAAAGAAAGAAACAAGTGACAACTACACTACAAACATTCCCTATTTATAAAGGGAGTAATGCACTCTGATTGGCTTCCAAAAAGGTGAACCAACTACACGTTTGAAGCCACATTTAATTGTTCCGCCCCTGTGATTGGTCACATGGGCAGAGGGCATATGGGAAACAGAGCATAAAACTGTTATCATCATTAAAGCAGTTTTAATTCCTAATAAATCCAAAGCAATGATTCTCAAGCAAGCACATACTACTACAAACAGTAGAAAAAGCTACTAAAAGGACACCAGATCCCTAAGAGTAATAAATTCCTTAACCTCCTTCAAGTAGCAATCAACAGAGAGACTACAAAAGAACACGGTGGACATCGGCCTACAATTATAGGCAACAGATCTCAACCTTTATGGAACCTTGCACCCCAACTCATTAAGTTTCTAATTGATAAGTCACAAATATCAGACCACGGACTCCGACGAGGACGCAGGCCCTTGAATGCTTCAATAATCCAAAGTCTTGCCACTAAGATCGAGGGTTAGACCAGTCTTGGTGAATTATGCAAGAAAATTTCCTAAGTGTAAAATCAATACCGAGATTAAGCGTTGGACCTATCTTGGCATTGCGGAGGCAAAAATTTGACAAGTACAAAAGAGGTACCGAGATTGAGCATTGAACTTATCTCGGTGAAAGCAAGACGACACCAATATGAAAAAATATTATCAGGATTAAAGGAAGGACATCTGAGGTCGAGATTCATCCATATACATCAGTAAAACCCTAGATAGGGCAAAAAACAAAGGCGTTAAAAGCTGGGGCTTGAATCCTCAGATCTCCTTGGCCAACTTGATCTCGGTCACCTCGGCTACCGCAACCTCGGCCTATTCTTTTCAACCAAACACTCAACAGACCTCGTGAACTACACATGGGGACAACCTATTACATACCATGGATAGCGAAATAATGACGTAAGCAGAGTGATTCAACTCGGATCCCGACCTTACCCATTAACCATGGGAAACTTACAAAGACACGTCACGGACCTCGACCCTTTGGAAAAAATATCGCGAGATCTGACGTTAGCATTATGATGAGGATCCTTTTGTCCATTGTGTGTCATGTGCTCCTATCAAACACAGATACCTTGACATTTAGTTACCTCATCTAAGTGTCAAGTTGGGGACAATTGTTTTAGACTGGGTTATTGGATCCATGGATCTAAAGCAACTCAGCCCGCTAGAGTGAACATTCCAAACTGTTGGGAATTGCGGATCAAAATATCTCGCAGTGGAATAATAGGATTCCCACACAGGATCCATGCGAAAAGTCCATAAATCGAGTTTTTTAAAATTTACCTCTTGAAGCGTGATAAACACAAGCAAGGTGAATCACCAACACTGTAATAGCGACGATGTTTCTGCGGTATCCACACGAACAGACTTGCAAAAGGAGTCACGCCTCTGTTTCGCGGTGCTAGCTGCGAATAGAAGAGAAGAACCTTTCACTGTCTCTCACTCACTTTCTTAGGTGCGGCTAGGGTTATGATGTAACATCTATAGCAGCCCCTTAACAATACTATTTATAATAGTGGGCGCCTTAAGTGAGTGTGAGCAGTAGCAAGGTAAGGTGTGCAACCCTAAAACCCATCTGTCATGAGTTAGGCCCACAATTGAATCCGAGTCCAACTTGGATCCTTATTGCTCTAATTTAGTCTGTTCTAAGTGTGCGACCCTGCAGGTTCTCATGACGTTGGTAGTAATATTAAAATCCCATTTTAATATTACAAACAAAGCGGTGAGCGGTATCTAGCAACACATCACTGCTACCCAAGTAATGAGAATGTCAGTGATTTGACATAACCTTTTCGTGACCAATGTTTCCATGTTGTTTAGTCCCTTTGTCAAGATATCTAGATTGAACACAAGGCATGGAATGCGTCACCCTTGTATAGTCCAATCATTCGTTTTCTGATACTCAAGTAGACTTTGTTACAACAAATAAGATCAATATCTTATATTGACTCATTTGAGCATGGCCATGCATTTCGCAGTCTCACTCAATCAGGGGCCCCGAAGATATCGCTCCTGTTATGTAGGAGTGACAAATTCCATCTAGGTCATTCACATCCCTCTGCATGATTTGCGGTATGTCCAATAACCAACTTTATAATCACCTTGTTACGAGATGACGTTTGATGGCATTAAAACACACAACTCCTCATGTAGGAATCGTAGTGATTTCGGGTCAAAGGACCATAAACACCATTGTCACTATGAGAATCGCTTATGACACTCACGTAACGATCCATGTAGCGTTCTCATGGTGGGTCATCCCAAGACATCATTACTCTAATATGTACCAATGTGAAGACTTGATATCTCATATCCATGACCGTGAGATGCGGTCATCGGTCTCTACACATACTAGTCTCGATGTATTATTGTTGTCCTAATTAACAATAATACTTGACTAGGACATTTAAGAAAATAGTGTTGTAACCAAAAGGATCTCACGATCAAGTCATCCACTTGATGTCCTATGGCATCAAACTTACTATTCTAAGGACTTTATTATGTTTATCAAAAAAGAACACAATAAATGAAATGCCTCATATATAAAATAGCATAATAGAATATATGTATATACAGAAAATGTATTAGCCTCTAGGGCATACACCAACACAAACATCACTACGTGTGTGACGCAGCCTACTTACTAGGCGTAAGCTCCTCAACAGAAATCAATTCTAATCATGTCCTGCATAAATAGGGGAATAATAACAAGGAATAACAGTCTCCATGATTCCATGTAACAATATTCAAAACGTACTGAATGCTCAGATTCTTCACACCTTAAAAACACTTATATATATATGCTCAACAAGGTGAAAAAGGTACAACCTAATTCCCAAGATACACATTACCCTCATTGTACATATACTGACTTGAGCATCAAAGTACTTTTTGCAACCACGCTCTTGCTCCATTGTTGTTGCTGTTGCGCTATGGAGGAATCCACCATTACTTACCTTTTCAGGTAACCCTCAAAACTCAATTCTAAACAAAAATTATTGCATATGCAGCAGATGCCATGATTTGCCATTTGCCATTGCTGGCAATTGGTTTGGGGTGATGGGAAACGGAGGGGGGTGGAAATGGGGACAAGGAAATAGGAAAAAGGAAAGTTAACTACATTAAAATATGATGTCTCTTTTTTAATTGAGTGTATGTTTGAGAAAACTGTGAAAATTTGATTATGCTTAGTAATCGATTATTATATAAAAGCTTTTTGTTATAATCGATTATAATTGATTCATTTTTATGTTTAGATACATTAGCTGAAAAGTGATTTTAAGTTAATCGATTCATTTGGATAATATAAAAAGAATTACTTTTATGTATTAAATTATTAAAATAGGTATAGAATGATTAAAAAAATTATTTAATTGAGACAAAATGATATTTATATATCAAAGTATAAGAAATAATTTATAAACTAAAATTATAAGCTTTAATCTTCGTGCATATTTGGTAAAGATTTTTTACTATGTAAATAGCTTTTTTTGAAAAAAATTATTTACAAGATTATAACATGTTTGATAAAATTAATTTTAATTTTTACATAAAATTTAATGTATTATAAAATTTTTATAAATTAATTTTTATAATACTAAAAATTAAAATTTATGATTTTATCTGAGCGATACGGAAGAAGATAGAAAATGAGTGTACGTGATTTCAATCCCATCCGACCCAAATAAATGTCCGGATAAGAATTAGTCATTCACTTAAAAATGTGAGATGAGATCAGCTCATAATTTTACCCAAAAAAATATATCGTAAGTTCATTTTAAAAAAAAAATAAACTTTTTATACAAAGTAGCATAAGTTCTAGGGTAAACTATGGTATTTTGATGGATTTGGTGTTCAGAGAATAGTTATCAAGCATTTATTGACTAATGCATTTATAAAAAATATTTAGAATTTCTTCAAATATAAATAGCTATTAATGAAATTTTTTACAACTCACTTTGGATAGTAAACTTAGGAAAAAAAGATGGATACTGGATTAATACCCTAAGTTCTATTTATACTAATTAATTAATCTAAACTTTAACAAGAACACTTTAATTGAATTTTGATTCATTACTGCAAAATCCTTTTTTAAGAGTTTGGTTATAATAAAAACATATTTGAAAAGTAATATAATAATACGTAAGTGAACGATAATACTAAAAAATTATTTGTCACAACCTACTTGGAAGACGTTGTGACAAGAGTTAACTAATTTGTAAACGTATAAGGGAGTTATCACCAATTTTAATTTTAGGAAAATAATTTAAAAACTTTTTTTACTTTGCAAAACTAGTCTTTGAAATTTGAGATTAAGTTTAGAGTCTATTTATACATAAGAAATAATGAAAAATAAATTTCATTACACCCATGATACATCCACCTTAAAATAATTATCATAAAGTTAGTTGTGCAAATTTATTTACAACCTTAGCATTGTTTATTTTACACTTTAAACAATCCGAAACTAATTTACAAAACCTATATAAGAAGGAAAACTAAATTAAATAAAAAATTAATTTTGACTTGATTTTTGCGCCTACTACTGTATGAGTGTAATGAAAAATTCAAAGACACGCAATTTTTTAAAAAAAATTATTGTAAATTGATTGATTTTAATTTTAAAAAAAATTATTTTGAGATATTGTGAAAAACTGAATCAACTCTAATATAGAGTTCAAGTTAACTCCATGATGTTGGCTATTCAATCATTATCATTAATCATTATATAAATTTAAAAGATTTGAGAAAAAGGATTTTTCATTTGATCCTTTGAAAATAATTTATTTAATCATGGATCACACAATTTATTTAACCAAACAATATAAGAGATATTTGAACAAAGTTAACAATAAAATTATATAATAATTCAAGAAAATAAAAAACACTAGGATTATATTATCAATAAGAGCAACAAAAGCCAACAAGAAAAATAATTCATTAAAGGAACTCCTTATTTTTATCTTTATTTTTCATTTTTAATTTCTATATTCATTAAACTCACTATTTTGATTTTGATTTTGACTTTGATTTTTTATTTTTTTCATTACTAACAGTACCCATTATTTCTTTTATTAAATCTTCTTTTTCATAATTTTCATAATTTTTACTACTGTTATTTATCTTTAATTATTTTATTATTTATATTTATATTTTTTGTTTTTTTATATTTTTCTTAAAATATGCCCACAAGTGAAACCAAAACTAATACTCAAGCACAATCAAGAATCAAAAAGTTCAATCGGCTAATAAAAACAAACTTTGAACCCAAACCACTATCAGATACCCTTATTCCAATGTTAAAACTTTCTGGCACTATACTCATAATCTCAACTGTGGTGGTCGATTGGAATTTGAGGGGCTATGGGGGCTACTGGTTTCTGGTTGTTAGGTGAGAAGCCAGAATGGAAGCTGGTTTGTGTGTTTATGAGGAATTTTATGCAGTATGGTGATTACTTGTATGTATTGAGTTAATTTCTTTGTTTATATTTTATGATGGGTTTACCGGTTTAGTTTGCAGGGAGATGGTGGTTATCTTCTAGGTTCAGCATTCGATTTTAGTGCTTAAAGAGTATGACATTTTGGGATTAAAATGGGTATGGTTAACTAGATTCCAGCATTCAATAACAAGTATGTTCACGGGGACTTATGCAGCTACAGATTCAAGCACGCATATGACCAAACAAGATGCCGAAAAAACAAGGAGGAAGAGGATGAGGAAAGGAGCCAACTTACCTCTGATCCAGCAAGCTAAAAACTAGAAAGAAGAAACGAACACTCCCCTTTCGCTTTTCCAAATATTCCAGCAGTTTCAACTCTCTTCCCTCTTTCAACCGATCAAAGAATTCCCCAAAATTTCATTCTGCTTCCCCCCTCTCGCAAAGCCTGTGTGTGCCATACATTGTGTGATGAAAAATTGAAAATCTGTGTGTTATGTTGTGTATGGCGTGAAGGAGAGTGCAGTGAGATGAGGGAAGATGCCAAAATATGCTATGTACATGAAGTGATGAGAGTTGTGTGGTAGGGAGCTTTGCAGCCTTGTTCCCTCTGTGCTTGGTGTGCAGTGTAGTGGTGAGAATGCAGCTTTGTTGGAGAAGAGGCCACAGTGTACGTGTACGTTAGCACCTGTGGATAAGGGTGTTCTTGGATCGGTTTGGATCGGTTTTGAGGCAAAAAATCATCCGATCCAAATAAGGTAAGTTTCATCGGTTCGGTTTGGATTGGATGAATTCCGATAACCAAACCGATCCAATCCAAACCAATTTTAATCGGTTTGGATTGGATTGGATGATTCGGTTTTTGTCCAATAACATAATAAAAAATGTAATCTAAATAAGAGTAATACACAACAATATAATTCAAATTCCAAAGTTCAAACCATTCATAAAGTCATACAAACCATAGAAACAAATAAAATCCAACAATAATTTTAAAGTTCAGAATTCAAACAAATAAAATCAAAATGACAATTCAACAATTGTAATCCTTCCCGGAATTGAGTCAACAATTGCAACATACTAATACAGTCAACAAAGTAGCAACTCCAAAGCTAATCAGAGTCAGCACCAGAATCCTCTTCATTTGGTTGTGGGATTGGGGCAAGTTCTAAAAAATGTATAAAATACAATAATTAGTATGAATGACAAAATTATACAAAAATAGACAAGTGTAATAGAGTTTAATAAATAAAAGACAACATCAACAATAAAATTACCTAGCTCAAGCCTTTCTAAGTCTTCCACAAGCTCTTCAACATCCATTGACACTGGGGTGGAGCGGAACCAATTTTGTGTACAAATTAAAGCTTCAACTGTCTTTGGAGTAAGAGAGCTCCTATAACAATTAAGCACTCTACCTCCAGTGCTAAATGCAGACTCTGAAGCAACTGTAGACACAGGCATGGCCAATACATCCCTAGCTATATGACCAAGAACAGGATATTTAGTGGAATTCACCTTCCACCAGTTCAAGATGTCAAAGTTATGGTTACTTGTCTTCTCCAAGGTCTCCATGAGATACAAATCCACTTCATTTTTATTCATACTCTCATTAAGATTCATGTCCTTCTCGAATTCCATAGCAAATGAAATCTCATTAGTTGGTTCAAGATCAACCATTTCCACTTCATGAGAGGATTGTGCAAAATTTTCAACTTGGCCTTGGTTAAGGAAAAACCTATAGCTATCAAACATTTTGTATAATGTTTCCTTTACCTTTTCACTCAAGAATTCAGCATCATCCTTCTCAAAAAACTTTTCTAAGCTCCACTTAACAAAATGAAACTTGCTTCTAGGATCAAGTACCACAGCAATAAAAATCATCATGTTCATATTTTTAATGTTCCCCCAATATTTATCATGCTTAACTTTCATTTTTTCAGCCATGCTTGCAAGCAATGGATCATGACTACCAATCCATTTCTTAAATGTAGTCATTATCACACAAAACTCATGGAAATATTGAGAAGAAGTCACAAAATTTGAACCCGACACCTTCTTAGTGACATCATAAAAAATTTTCAAGAACTTAACAAAACATTTTGCATTATCCCAATCATCATTCTTTGGGATACCACCTTGCATCATCACAAATTCAGCATCTCTCTCTCCCAACCTTTTAAATCCCTTTTGAAACTTCAATGCACTTTCAAGCATAATGTAGGTGGAATTCCACCTAGTAGGAACATCCAATTGCACAGAACACTTTTCTTGTATCCTAGCTTCCTTGATACAAGTTCTAAACCTATCCATGCGACCAGGAGATGCACGAACATACCTAACAGCATTCCTAATTTTTGTAATTGAAGAATGCATGTCCTTCAATCCATCATTGACCACAAGATTTAAAATATGCGCACAACATCTAACATGCATATGTTCTCCTTTTAATGGATGTGAATTCCAATCCTCCATTTTACTTTTCAAGTAAGAGATGGCAACGTCATTTGAACTAGCATTGTCAACTGTGATAGTAAAAACTCTTCCAATTAACCAACCCTCCAAGCACTTCTCAATTTTTCTACCAATTGTTTCTCCCTTATGATTCTTGATTAGACAAAAGTTAAGAATCCTTTTATGCAATTTCCAATCTTTATCAATAAAATGCGCAGTAAGACAAAGATAATTCAAGTTTTGCACAGAAGTCCAGCAATCAGTTGTTAGACACACACTTTGATTTGATTGATGAAACATACTTTTGACTTATTTTTCTCATTCATGTAAAGATTCCAACAATCCCTAGCAATTGTAATTCTTCCGGAATTGACAGTTTAGGTTGCACAACACTCATAAAATAATGGAATCCTTCTCCCTCAACAAACTTAAAGGGCAACTCATCTACAATTATCATTCTAGCTAGAGCTTGTCTACATGCATCAACATCAAAAGCAACACCAAAAAAACACTACCAGTCCCTTTCCCATCTTCTTTTTCAATTGTTGGAGAGAAAGAGTTGTTTGAGTAGGATCAAGCGTCTCTTTGGGAAACTTTTACACTGACTTAACAAATGATTTTTAAGATTGCTTGTACCATTCCTATGTGAATCACATGCATAGGTTGCCCCACACCATTTACATTTAGCTCTAGGATTAGTAGAATCATCTTTTGTAAAATGATCTCAAGTCCAAGATCTAGGTTTAGAAGGTTTTCTCTTACTGCATATTCAGCATCGGCATTACCATCTACGGACCCTTCTACAGCTTTCCTCTTCTTATCAACCTTGGAAACTTTGGAACCTTCCTCTTTGTTCAAATTATTTTGCTCCTCACAGTTTGATTCAGTTGTAGACTTCGTGGATTCAACATTTGCAACGACCATTTTCTCATTACTTAAAGTATTTTCAGCCTGCAAAATAAATACAAAGACAGTAGGTGAGGGCCTGCAAACAAAGATTCTGAGACATAGCAACACCAATTGTAATTCTACATGATTATATAAATCATTATCAGATAAACATTGAAAGACATAGGGACTGCACCTCAGACATGGTGGTGCTCGTGGATCGTGCTCGTGCAGTGGGGGGAGATTATATACTTCTGCAGTTCTGCTACTGCAAGAAAAGAAAAAAATAGAGCAGCTCAAATTGATAATCTCATCACCAAAAATATCAGCATAGTTAACAATTTCAGCACTCAAATTAACAATTCAAGAGCAGTTTAACAGAACCCCTACGGTATTTAACTATTTACCAATTAAAAAAAAACAGAGCTCCTTAAATGTGCACAAAACATCAAATAATTATCAAAAATCAAGCACGAATAAATCTAACACAGAATCGTGTGCGAGATCTGCAACAAGCAACGACGTAATCAGAACCTACAGCTTCACCGGCGAGGCCACAACCTGCCATGGAAGCTCCGGCAGCGAACCAGCAGCGAAGCAGCGAACCAGTAGCGACCCAGCAAACTAGCGAACCAGCGAACCAGAGAGGGAGAGTACCCGAGGGAGAGAGAGAGAGTACCTGTGGTCGTGGACCTCGTGGTGGCGCGCGGTGGGTCTAGCTCACCGATACAGAGCATGCGTGTGACGTCTGCGTGAATGGGTTCAAGAGGATATTGAAGGCAGAGGATTGGTGGGTTTTGGGAAGAGTTTTGGTGAAAGAATGGAGAATGGAGGCTAGATTGGAATGCCGCTTTCTTTGTGTGCGTCTGCGTGAAGTGAATGGGTTCAAGAGGGGAAGGGGGAGGGCATACGCATAATGGCATAAATTAGGTTAGGGGCATTTAAGTAATTTTAGGTATATAATTTCGGTTCGGTTCGGTTTGGATCGGTTTTATAAAATGAAACCGAAAACCGAACCGAACCGATCGGTTCTTTAAATTTTTTATCCAAATCAAACCAATCTATTTCGGTTTTTATTGGTTTTCGGTTTTTTTGGATTGGTTTTCGGTTTTTTTTTGGATTGGTTTGGATTTGAACACCCCTACCTGTGGATTCACGGAACTGTATATATACAGGAGCATATCCACTTAGTGAAGTTTTGGAATAAGAGAAATAAATTTTGATGATATAATTATATATATAATTAAAGTTAAATTTTATTTAAAAATTATATAATTATTTAAAAATATCATATATATTTATATTTTAATCTTAATTATTTATAAAAAATCTAATAATCAAAATTTATTAATTTTATTTTTTATAATAAATATACATCTCATTAAATATGCTTTATATATGTATATATGAGAGATATTAACAATATATTTTTTAAATATTTTTTAACATTTATTTTATTATTAATTCAAAAATAAATATTATTAACATTTTTCTTCTAATAATTTTTTTATTATATGAGATAGACTAATAAAAAAATAAATATTAAAAAATGTCTTAAAGAGTATATTATTAGTATATTTATGATAATCTTTTATTATTATAAAAAAATATTTATACTATTTTTATAAGAATGTGTATATACTACATAGTTAACAACAGAGCTAAAAATTTTACTTTGGAGTTGAAATATTAAACTAATTTTTTTAGGACATTAAACAACATACTTATATAAAATGTTTTTTAAATTTTAAAAATTTCATAAATTATTAAAAAAATACTTTAGGTATGTTTGGATATTTAGTAATTGATGGAATGGAATGAGATGGGATGGGATGGGATGGAATGAGATGGAATGGAATGGAATGGGATAAAAATATCATTCCATTGTTTGGATATTTTAAGATAGAATGGAGTAAAAATATCATTTCATTATTTGGGAAGTGAATGGAATGGTAAGAATTATAAATTTATTTTTCCTATATTGTCCTTATTTCAAACACACTAATTCTAGAGTATAAGGTTAATATAATAAAATCTTAATTATAATTATAATTAAAAACATGATTCCATCCCATACCCCCCAAATTAGGAGGGAAGAAAATTAATGGTTTGTGATGGGATGGGATGGGATCCATCTCACTCATTTCCATTTTATTCCATCATTTTTTAACATAACTAAATAATAGAACCTATCTCTATCTCATCTCATCTCAACCCATTCCACTCAATATCATAAATCCAAACATAGCCTTAAGCTTTAGAAGGCTGCAATCCTCATCAATTTCCTTGACGTCATCTATGCATTAGTAATATGGTTTAATAATAAAAACATTTTTATTCTGTAAAAAAATATTTCATAATTTTTTAATATATATAAATGTATAATTACATTAAACAGATGCACTAGTATATCAAAAATGATCTCAATAATCATATTACACAAAAAGGTTTAATATCAAATAGAGAAACATATGGGATAAGCAAGTTGGGAAAAACTGCTAAATTGTACAAATGACTGTAGTACGCAACATAGAGAAGCTAATAAAATTGATCTGAAATGCCCTCCTCTGTACAAAAAAAAAATGATGTAAAATGCTATAATGAGTAACTACACAATATAAAGAAGCTAATATAATTGACATGTAATGCTATAATGAGTAATAACAACACTTAATGATTTGTAATGAATTATATATATATATATATATATATATATAATATATATATTAAAATTGACTTGAACTTAATAAATGTCATAGATAATTTTTTAATTAATTTCAATAAATGTCATTAATAATTTTTTAATTAGCTCAAATATTCTAGAAATATACATGATTTTAAGCTAAAAAAATAAAAAATAGTAAACATCATATTTCTTAATGAACTATATGAGTAAACTTTATATTTTTTTAATATATATAAATATATGCGTGATTATTTGATAGTTGTTGTCTAAGCTTTTAACATAAATTTACGTTTAATATTCCACATTTAAACATGATTTTAAGCATAATATTTGTTTTTTTAAAAAAAAGTGAACTTCATAATTCTTTATAAAGAACTATGTGAGGAAAAGTCAAATAGGTCATTTTAGAATAACACTTTCCATACGAGGGAACATCATATTTGTCATGTATTGTCATTTCCAACAATAGATAATATACCAACAATAGATAATATAGGTAAGAATGATAACATCCTTTTTTTAGTAACTTGCTATTCACTCCATTTTGTTATTGGTAGAATCTACACGCTAGATTCATCAGACATAGTTAGGATTGATTTTTGAATATTGGATTAGTTTTTCTCGAGAGATGTATGTTATCTAATATGATTAGTTTTTGAGATATATATGACAACAGAACTAATTAGATTGGGCTTTTAAAATAATTTTTATTTATATAAATTATTTTAATGAAGAATACATTTTATTCTCATTCAACATTTACCTACATTATAAAAAAGTTAATAAATGTTATCATTTAAGTTTGTCGTATAACGATATTTTTTAAGAATTTTATAAAGAGAAATAATTTATTCTCTTATTCAATTTTTCTATTAATTATCTTAATTATTAAATAAAAAAATATTTAATATTTTTTATGTTTCTAAAATATTAGATGTATTTATTTTTTTATTTAATATTTTCTTCATTTAGTATTAAAAAAATTATTAAAAAAACTTATAAGAGGATATAAAATTATTTTTTTATAAATTGATTCTCTTTTAATATATTATTATATTATATTATATTATATTATTATATAGATATAGGTTATATAGATGAGTGAGTGGGAGGAGCAATTAATGTGAGTGAATGTGGAAAAAATTTTAAATAAATACTCTAGTGAGTTTTAACAGTTCAGATATGATTTTATGATATTTTATATTTAATTTAACGATACGTTCAATCTCTATGCGGTGTTATATGTTATATTTTTATTGAAATAATGTAATGTTCCCGAAATATATAATAACCTCTAGTAAATGTGGCATGTGGGAATGAAATTCGGTCAGCAACTGGCAATGGCCTTTGGTTTGAAGTCGGTCAAATTATTTTATTTGGATCCTTGTTGTAATTTTTTACTTTTAAATAAAATAAATATTTTTAATTTTTCTTTAAGAATTAGTAAAACTATTTTTTTCATTTTAATTTTTTTTCCTTTTCTTTATGATTAGCGTTGGGCTAAGCCAGGCCATCAATTGGAGAATTGTGAGAAAAATGATTGAAGAAATTAAATTAAAAGGTTTAGAATTTAGGTTTTGATTTGGAGTTATTTAATTAATAATTTTTGAAATTTTTAATGTGACTTGAACAAAATATGATGTTAGCATTATTTTCACATTAAGTCAAAAAGTCTTGTAAAATATATCTATGTCAATTGATGTGATTGCCACATTCTTATTACACATCATTGAGTAAGATTTATTTTTCTAAACTTGTAATAATGATCATTCGGCTCTCTTAACATGGGAGAGAAAAGCTCCAAAAGCAAATTGGTGACACGTGGCTGGGAAAAGGAAATAACTGGGGTTGAAGGAGCTTAGGATTCTAAGGATTTATAAGGAGTGATATGTATGAGTTGCTCATACTTCTCATCTTCCGCAAAACTTATCACTTTTGGGTTGAAATTGTTAATAGAATGGAGAAAGGGAAGAATTATAGTCTTTGAATTATATCTATCAAGCATCCATTGTTCGAAAAAATTATTATAAATTAAGAAAAGTTAAGTGGAATGACTTATTTGTCCGGTGGTAAACTTAAAGGCATCTATCTAATTAATATGCATTGCAATTTGCAATGGAAGAGTTTTATGATTCAAGACTTGTCAAACTTATACTCAAAGAATGAAGAGAATGGATTGAATATAAAATGAGAATAAATTTTGTGTCTCGACTATATACTAGTAACTAGAAATAAAAACATGAATACTAGTAATCCGAGAGGTGACTGAGGATGATGATCATTGCTGCAAGATGCAGTTACTAGACGCAATAATGGTCACCTAGAGTCAGCTTCTTCCACTACTGTTGTCAAAGACCAACCCATTACCTATAGCCCAAAAATTGAGATAGGTAACCTGGTCTAGATTTGGGCTTCTATGAACTGCATTAATGCAATTATAGTTTCCAGTGTACACCAAACTCTCCCGTCCGTGTTCCTGCTGTTGGGCTTTTCAATGATAAAATCCATCCATTATGAAGGACAAAGGGTGTCCCAAACTCCATTCCCCCTTTCTATCATTAGTCTAAACTCTTTCTGTGTTCTGACCCAAAAAAAAAAAAAAACTCTTCTCTTTTTTTAGATTTCTCCTCTCTATAGTGAGCTTTATTTATCTTAGGAAAATATTTTCTATATCACTAAATCTCTTATATCTTTTATATCTATTTACGTGACAAAAATAGCATATAGGTGTATAAAAAAATGATAAAATCATGTAAATAAATTGATAAAAATTATATAGATATAAGTGATGTATGCATAAATATGTATGGCTAACATTATTTTTTTTCTTAAACCCTTTAATTTTCTCCTTTTCTCACCCATTATATTCCTTTTTCATGTTTTTATTGTGTCTCTATTGAACTCTAAACATCTTCTTGATCCTCACCTCTCAATTTCTCCTCGAATTGAATCTACTCATCCCAGTTGGAGCACACTTGATGATCTGCTAAAATTTTGGATCGAAATTATAATATAATAATTCTAAAATTTCTTAATCAATTTAACCTTAAATTATGAAATGTACAAATAATATATAGAATCATAAAGTTATCTAGAATATGATGATGAGGCGTCCATAATTAAGATCTTGAATGCAATCTCGAATAGTGTTGAAGAGAGAAATTATTTTTATCTCACAATAATTTGTTCTTGCATCAGTTTCGATAAGGCAACTACACGCACTAGGTGGTTAGGAATAGGACATCTCCTTATATGTGTATATATATATATATATATATATATATGAGCTAAACTTACCTATCATAGTAAGCCCACACACAAGACTCGATCACAAAACTCAAATATGAGTAGTGCTTAATTATAACAATACTGATAATTATTTGGGCTACAACAATATGCTCTAATAATTTTAACATCTAATTAATTTAGTTTTTATAAAATATGATGTGACCTATGCTAATTCACATAAAAATTAATAAATTTAATAAAATTAATTTAACATTCTTCCACTTAGATGACATAAGTCATATTATTTTAGTTACATATATATATATATATATATATATATATATATATATATATATATATATATATGAGCTAAACCTACCTATCATAGTAAGCCTACACACAAGACTCGATCACAAAACTCAAATATGAGTAGTGCTTAATTATAACAATACTGATAATTATTTGGGCTACAACAATATGCTCTAATAATTTTAATATCTAATTAATTTAGTTTTTATAAAATATGATGTGACCTATGCTAATTCACATAAAAATTAATAAATTTAATAAAATTAATCTAACATTCTTCCACTTAGATGACATAAGTCATATTATTTTAGTTATTTTAATAAAAAAATTCTCCAAATTAATTTAAACAATATGAGACCACGACAAGATGTCAAAATCGAGCTAGTATTCTCAACCAATGGTCCAAGATTGGTCTACAAGTACCTCAACATTGTAGAAAATCATACTCGAAGAAACACTGATATCATGCATGTAGGATATTGATATCCCAGTGACCCAACAAAACGTAGTATATGGGTAATGAAAAAGCACAATAAAATTGAATGTCAATATGTGATCAAAGTGCAATTCCTAATAAAATGGCCCAAGCATCCGCCTAAAATGCTTTATGAGATTTAACAATATTATCTCGTCACAACAACCAAATAAGAATGAGTCCAAAATATATCCGTAATATGCCATAAAATAAATAATATTGCGCATAATAAAGATAATAATAGTAATATTGTATGACAACGACAACAACAGTAAAACAATCAATTAAGGTCTCAAGACACAACAAATATGAGGTCACTACAAAACACAAAACAAACTCCCACCAATCCAAAACATCAAAAGGACCTCACTTTGCAGCTTGCTAATGAGCCATAGCAAATTTGCTTAAGTATCTCTCAAGTACACTAATAACAAAAGTAATATTATGATGTGTACAAAATTGAGCGTACATGATACTGCCAACAGCAGAAGCATATGGAACCTTCTTCTTTTCAGTAGCTTGTTTATCATTCTAAGGAGACTGGGAATTAAACAACCTATCACCTTTTGAATAGGTGAAATATAAGGATTACAATATTTTATATTGAGTCTATTCAAAATCATTTCAATATAACCTTCTAAGACAATCCAAGAATACCACAAGATTTATCAGGTGAATCTCAATGCCTAAAACGAAAGAGGCATCACTAAAAACCTTCTTATCAAAATGTGTTGTCAACATCTACTCTATCTCATGTACAAAATCAATATCATCACTAGCATAAAGTATACTATCAATACATATAAAACAACAATAATGAATTCGTACCCACTATTCGTCAACTATGAAGACTAGTTATGGCCTCCTAAAAGAAATAGGATTATAATCCTAATATAAAGAAACTTCTAAATTACTAAAGTGAAAAGTAGCTACAACTATCCATAATAGAAACTAAAACTAAATTCCTTTGAATAGAAGATACATAACTAATGTTCTCTTAAAACTAAATAATGTTTAGAACATAATCTTAAAGAAATAACTTGTATATGCTCTACTTTGATACTAACTCTATTTCCTACTATGATCATCAACTCCCTACTCCCTTTCACTTGGTCTCATCTTGTTTCTCAACTTCTTACTTCTTCTCAAGTCATCTCTTAAATCTCAAACAATTAGCTCATCAATACTCCACTCCTTTTTTAAGCATGGCAAGAAGTCCTCAAAATATTAAAATTAGTTAAAAGTAATTCAAAAATCTGTCATGTCAAAAGATCCTTTCTTAACTCCACTTTCATGGACTTCAACATGTTGTACTAGTTCACAAACTTCATGACGTTCTCACAAACACTAGACACACCCTCATACTTGGTCTTTGTCAACATAGAGAGGGAATAGCCTTTTAGATTTATCAAATTTCTTGAATTTGTCATCAACAAACTTGAGAAAATCCTTAGCATTATTAGTTTCATGAATTCTCTCTCCTTAATGGTTTTATCTATGATATTCATGGTCCTTAAATAGACTTTATTTGATCAACCCATCTTTCCATAGTGGATGACATATTAATGGGCCTTGGAGGCTCTTCCTCATGTGAGAGCAACGTTAACATTAAAGACAGACAGAATCAATTTCATATACTCTACCCAGTCCTCATAATTAGTCTCATTCAGTTTTATCATAGCATTCTTTTGCATAGTGTCGCGACCGGGACCACGGTGAAAATACAGCAACTTGCGAGTTTTTAGAAAATGAAAAATGGAGTCGCCACTAATTTTATTTAAATTAGGAAAAATTGAAAAACCTTCCTTTGAAAATAATCTTTGAAAACTAGATCGGATTCGGGTGTTGGTTATGGATAGGGAAGGGTGGAAACTTAATCCCACAATATCCCTAACACACTCGTCCTAAGACGATACCTTAATTCAATTGTGCAAAATCTTGATAACCTCAAATATATTTATTTTATTTCGCTCCCTTAAAAAAAACAAAGTAACTATTTCTTTTATTTTTTATTTTTTTTATTTTTTAAAAGAAAGAAAAAAAGAAAAGAAATAACCAAATTGTGAAATTTTAATTCTTAGCTTGACAGAATAAAGATTCTACTCCTACATATCCTCAGGTACAATGAGTAACTCAAAGTCACATAATTCTTTTGAAAATGATTGTGAATTGGTTGATTTTAAATAAGAAAAATATTTGAAAAGGGACTTTATTTGAAAATAAAACCAAACTTGCACAAGGTTCAAGTTAGCATCAAGTTACTCAATAAACCAGTATGATCCAAACGACAATAAAGATAACATTCACTACTCAATCATCATCATTGGTCATTGCATTGATTAAAAGGTTTTTTTTATCATTTTTTTAAGGAATGCACAAAGACAAACAAGTAAACACAATTTTCCACGAGCTAGATAATAATAATAAAAAGCAAGATTAAATATAAAAATTACAAACCAAACAACTCTAAACAAATTTTATTTTATTTTTCGATTTTCTTCATTTGTATTTATTTTTTATTTTTCTTTTTTTTTCTTTTTTTATTTTTAGTTTTGCTTTTCATTAGTCACAAAACACAATATAAACCTACCATTAAATAAAGTAAACATTGTCAAATAAGAATTAATCATAAAAAATAATAGCTAAACTCAAAATACATACTTCTATTATTATTATTATTATTATTATTATTATTATTATTATTATTATTATTATTATTATTATTATTATTATTATTATTATTATTATTATTATTATTATTATTATTATTATTATTATTATTATTATTATTATTATTATTATTATTATTATTATTATTATTTATTATTATTATTATTATTATTATTATTATTATTATTATTATTATTATTATTATTATTATTATTATTATTATATTATTATTATTATTATTATTATTATTATTATTATTATTATTATTATTATTATTATTATTATTATTATTATTATTATTATTATTATTATTATTATTATTATTATTATTATTATTATTATTATTATTATTATTATTATTATTATGTATTATTATTATTATTATTATTATTATTAATGTATTATTATTATTATTATTATTATTATTATTATTATTATTATTATATTATTATTATTATTATTATTATTATTATTATTATTATTATTATATTATTATTATTATTATTATTATTATTATTATTATTATTATTATTATTATTATTATTATTATTGTATTATTATTATTATTATTATTATTATTATTATTATTATTATTATTATTTATTATTATTATTATTATTATTATTATTATTATTATTATTATTATTATTATTATTATTATTATTATTATTATTATATTATATTATTATTATTATATTATTATTATTATTATTATTATTATTATTATTATTATTATTATTATTATTATTATTATTATTATTATTATTATTATTATTATTATTATTATTATTATTATTATTATTATTATTATTATTATTATTATTATTATTATTATTATTATTATTATTATTATTATTATTATTATTATTATTATTATTATTATTATTATTATTATTATTATTATTATTATTATTATTATTATTATTATTATTATTATTATTATTATTATTATATTATTATATTATTATTATTATTATTATTATTATTATTATTATTATTATTATTATTATTATTATTATTATTATTATTATTATTATTATTATTATTATTATTATTTAAAAAAGAATTAATCCAGTCCAAATCCCTTTTTTATTTATTCTTTTTCATTCAAACGTCACACAAAAAAAAGCCAACCCACGTATAAGTGGGCTGATTTTTTTAACTATTATATTCTTATATCAAACAGTGCATACATATTTTTCACACCCCATCTAATACCATTCATTATACATACTTTTTTTAATCATTTTCTCTCACTCAATCACATCCCTTAAAAAAGGTGGTGTGAATAGTCCTTACACCCTTTTTTAAGGGTGTAAGATTATAATTTTCTATTTTTTCATCCAAAACTTGTTTTTACTTTTTTATTTATATATATATTTTTTGTCATGATTTAAAAAAATACGGGAACTCAAAACTTACTAAAAAAAGCATCAGAAAATGAAACAAAGTCACATGGTTAGAAGTAAAATGACAAAAAAAAAGGAAATGAGGCTTAGACCTCTGGTTTCACATACAAAGAGACAACGCGAGGGAGTGGAGGTGCCGGGCGGTCAGAGTTCTGTGCTGGTGGACGTGCAACGCACTTACAGGGACAGGGAGGTCATGGAGGAGACATGGTGGAGGTTGGTGACGGAGACTTATGGCAGATCTAGATGGTGAATCACAGTGAAGATGGCTGGGCTCAGTTAACAGCACGGCTGCGCGTGGTGGTACTATGCTCATTCAACGGTGGAGCACGGTTTGATGGGGGTTGGTTGGTTGTGGTAGATGGTGGAGGGTGACGGCTTGGAGGTTGTGGTGGATGGGTGGAGGTTTGGACGTTGGTTGGGTCCGCTTATTGGTTGAGTGGAGATGGGTTCTTTGGCCATTCCGGTGGTGGTTAATGATTGAATAGGTAGAGGTTTGGGCCGTGGAGATGATGGAGTGGTGAAGTTGGTGATAGGAGGTTGAAATGGTTTTTGTTAGATGGTGGAAGAAGATGATGAAGATGAAGTGGATGATGGTGGTGTTGGTACGTGAAGTGGGGGGGATGGTGATGAAGAATGGCTTGGAAAATCTGCTATGGTGGATGGTGATGGTTATTATGGAAGGGTGGTTGTGAATGGTTGGAGGTAGTCTCTTGGTTATGGAAGATGGTGAATGTGATGTGTTGATGGTGGTCAAGATAAATGGTGAAGGTGATGGAAGTTTATGGCAGGTTACTGAGTTGACTCAGTTGGAAGTTGGTTTTGGATATGGTAATGGTGGGATGGCTGGAAGTCACGGTGGTGAAGAAAATGATTATGGAGGGATGAGAGGTTGAAGATGAGATGAAGGACGGTGGTGAAAATGGAAGATGAAGATTATGGTGCTTCACGGTTTGGTGCAAGGGTGGTGACTATCTTGTGAGAGATGGTGAGGTATTTTAGGTTGATGAAGATGAAGATGATATGTATGAAGGTCATTTTCTCTGGGAAGCCTCAATTCCCACTCTGTTGTGTATGAATCCTCTTGATAATGAAGGTGAGACTCCCTTCAATGAAGCCAAAAAATGCTACTCTGTAATGGTATAGGTTATTCTATCATGGTATGGGCAGCCTCAGAATGTGATAATGGAGTAAGTGTGTACTGTGTGCAGTAAGTGAGAGTGTGCAGCAGATGAGAATGTAATCATCCAGTGAGTGTGTGCTGTGTGTAGCAGGTGAGAGTATGGGAGCTAGGGAAGCTTGTCCCATCTGCCATGTGTGTGCTGTAGTGGTGAGAACGTAAGGATGGATGCATAGCAGCCAACATTTCTTTTTTCTTTTTTTATTTTTGTTTTTATTTTTATTTTTATTTTTATTTTTATTTTAGTTTTTTTGAAGCTCGGTCAAAATTGGGTATTCACAATTATCCATCTTTACTTGTTTCTTATTAGATAAAAAGAAAAATTGTGGTTTTTTATTTTATCGTCGTAAGAAACGAGTAAAGACATGCACTCCAATTTTGTTCGACAATACATAAAATGATAAATGCAAAAAAAAATGTGAGAAACAAAATGTGAAGAGTTGATGTGCTCAAAATTTAAAATACAATGGGCTACTGTGTCCCAAAATTTAAATAACAATGGGCTTGGCCCAAAATTTAAATGACAGTGGGCTTGGCCCAAATTTAAATGACAGTGAGTGTCACGACCGGGATCGCAGCGAAAAATAAAAACTCATGAGATTTTAGAAAATGAAAATAGAGTCGCCACCAATTTTATTTAAATTAGGAAAAATTAGAAAACATTTTTTTGAAAATGGTCTTTAGAACCAGATTGGATTCAAGAGTCGGTTATGGATAGGGAAGGGCGGAAACTTAATCCCACAGCACCCCTAACACACCCGTTCTAAAATAATACCTTAAGTTAATTGTGCAGATTCTTAACAATCCTTGAAAATATTTATTTTACCCATTTTACAAAACATTGTAACTATATAAAAAAAAGGAAACCACAAAATTATGAGATCCGACGGTCGGTGCAAGGAGGGATCAAGCTTCTGAGGCCCGACGGTCGGTTGGGAAGGATCTGGTGTTGAGGTCTGACGGTCGGTTGGAAAGGATCTGGTGTTGAGGTCCGACGGTCGGTTGGGAATGGTCTGGTTTTTGAGGTCCGACAGTCGGTGCGAGGAAGGATCTGGTGTTGAGGTTCGACGGTTGGTGAAGGGAAGGATCTGGTTTCTGAGGTCCAACGGTCGGCGAGGGGAAGGATCTGGTTTCTGAGGTCCGACGGTCGGTGAGGGGGTTCTGGTGTTGAGGTCCGACGGTCGGTTAGGAAGGATCTGGTGTTGAGGTCTGACGGTCGATGAGGAGAAGGATCTGGTTTCTGAGATCTGACGGTCGGCGAGGGGAAGGATCTGGTTTCTGAGGTCCGACGGTTGGTGAGGGGTTCTAGTTTTATGAGGTCCGACGGTCGGTGCTGTTTGGGTGATGGAGATTTTTCACTGAGTGAACTCAGTTGGGTTTGGGAGGTTGAAGGTAGTGGTTCTTTAGTGAAGAAGATAAGTGAAAGATGCTATGTTGTTAAGGTTTGAAGGTGGTTTTATGGTTGGTTGATGGTGGTGGCAGAGGGTTAGCTTAGGGGTGTGATGAAGATTATGGTTGCTGGTATGCAGGTGATGAGGGGAAAATGGTGGTTTCTGATGAGTCTTTTAAGAGGATGGGAGTGTGAAAGTGTGTGCTTGTGAGTAGGTGAGAATCAGAAAGAGAAGATAGAACAAGACAGAATGCATAAATTTAGATGCAACAGCAATGGTTGAAGTCAGTGCATAAGAAGAAAAACAAAACAAAATACTTCCGTGCTTCAGGAAAACACTTGGAAAATTTCTTTCTATTCAATTCTTTTTCTTTACAATTTCACTTCTCACTTTCTCTCCCCCTCCACTTTTCTCACCAGTATCAAATAGTAGTTTTTTCGATTAGGAAGAGAAACTGTAAACTAAAAGAATCTCTGAACCCCCTTTCTTTACATCGTCCCCTTTTATAAGCATAAAGAAAATATGGCTTGGCATGCCCGAGCATAGATTGTGCAGTCCCTTTCTACTCCATTTTCTTGGCTTGCTTCATTTTTCTTTTCTCTTGCAGGGCTGCAACCTTCCATTTCTGTGTTGAGATTTTTTGTTCAATTTTTCTTGAGTCTTAGCATGTTGGCAGCAGCTCTATTCTCTTTTGGTGTATCATTTTGAAAATTTCTAGCATCACTCGTTTTTTTCTTTTTCTGCTATCATCAAGAAAGCTCGTTTTGTCCTTTTATTCTTGGTCTTGCTTGTAACGTTTCTGCCCTTGTTCAGCTTGCATGTTTTTTGTCTTTTTCTTTTTGGCTTTGTTTGCTTGGCTGCTTGTGTGATTCTGCAACGATAGCCTCCTTCTTCATCTTTCTTCTTTTCTTTCAAGGTTTGCCTCTTTCAATTGCATTAAAAGCTTTTGGCTCAAGTGTTTGGCTATTGCTGCTACGTTGTTTCCTTTTCTTTGTTGCTTCTTTTTTTTTTTTTTAGAAACTTTAAACAAAATGGGCCAAAGTAGCTAAATGGACCAGAACATATTTTTTATTGGGCTATACTTGATCTGGATCAGAAATTAAAGAAATGAGGGTAATTAATAATAAAAAATTTTACTATTCTTATTTTTATTTTTTATTATTAAAAAAAGTTTTAAGGATCCGGACGAAATTGGGTGTTCACAGTTGCCCCTCTTTACTTGTTTCTTAGTAGAGACTATGAATAACCATAGTTTTTCATACTATTGTTGTAAGAAATGAGTAAAGACGTGAACTTAAATTTTGTCCGGCAAAGCATGAGATGATGTGAACGGACAAGGTAGAGATGCCGATTGAAAACTAGTGAGCTAAAACGTGGATTTACAAGTTGTTGCAACATCAATAATCCTATCAAGGTGAAACTCAGCGTAAAGCCAGAGATGTCACTACATTGTCAACAAGTCATCACAACTCAATTGATGTTTATTGATTAAAAAGAGTTTTTTTTTTAATTTTAAATGACCTTGGGTGACTTTATGATTGAAAATAGTAAAAAAACAATGGGCTTGACCCAAAATTTAAAAGACAGTGGGCTTGGCCCAGAATTTAAAAGACAGTGGGCTTAGTCCGAAATTTAAAAGATAGTAGGCTTGACCCATAATTTAAAAGACAATGGACTTGGCCTGAAATTTAAAAGACAATGGGCTTGGCCCAGAATTTAAAAGACAATGGGCTTGACCCATAATTTAAAAGACAGTGGGCTTGGCCTAGAATTTTAAAAGACAATGGGCTTGGCCTATAATTTAAGAGACAGTGGGCTTGGCCCATAATTAAAAAAATAGTGGGCTTGACCCGGAATTTAAAAGATAGTGGACTTGGCTCATAATTTAAAAGACAGTGGGCTTGACCCATAATTTAAAATACAACGGGCTTGGCCCATAATTTAAAAGACAGTGGGCTTGGCCCAGAATTTAAAGACAGTGGGCTTAGCCCAAAATTTAAAAAGACAGCGGGTTTGGCTCGAAATTTAAAAGACAATGGGCTTGGCCCAAAAATTTAAAAGGATAATAAGCTTGGCCCAGAAAGATTTTTGTTTCGCTGTTCTTTTACAGTGAAGCTTGGCGCAAAAGCCAGAGACGTCACTTTTCATAAGTTGTTGCAGCTTATGGAAAGATGTTGCAACGTACATTCCTGCAAATCAAAATCATATCACAAGATTGAAAACATTAAGCCAAAACCTTTCTCTTGCATACCCGATTCTAATTGCTTCCTCAAAAAATTTTGATGTATCAAACCCGGACGTAGGCTCTCGCAAACTAGGGCTTATCAACTTGTTTCGGGTTCCTTGGGATCCTCAGACACTGGAGTTACTTTACTTCTGAGTTTGCTCATCAGGTACATAGTTTCCCTCTTAACATTGCGAATTGTATTGGGAGCTTTTCTTGCCTCGTTTGAACCTTCTGATACATTCTTGATTTAACTCATTAGTTAGAGGATTGCCATTAAATTGCTAAATCAATGATATTGAATTTATATTCCCTCTTATCGAAGCATTTTGTGATAAACACGCGTGACTTCACAAATATAAAAGAAAGGAACATGACAAAGAAAGATGAAGAATAAAAAGAGAAGAAAGGAAAGTATTTTCATTGATTTGAGTGTTCACAAGCACAAAAAGGCAAATAGTACAAAAGGATGATACAAAGGCAAGGTGACAAATAATTGCCCCAGTTAGGATTCCTTTCTTCTCATTAGATAGGTCCTAATTCTCAGATGGATATTACGACCACCAGTGACATGAGCTCTCTTCCATCAATCACAGCTTAAAATTGCCCCAGTTTTGTCTTCCATCGCCACTCAAAATTGCCCCAGTTTTTTTTTTGTCTCCTTTTATGCTGTCTGGGTGAGCCCTTCAGGTGACATCTCCTAGGAGAGCCTTTGTCGACTTTTGCCTAATTTAGATGCCCTAACTTTTGCTTAGGCCGCCCTTGCGGGTTTTCAACCTAATGGGCTATTTTCATTTATTTTTTTAGGCATAGAACTTTTTAACTGCATCAGCATTTGTCAGTCTTGGCAATTCATTTCCGTCCATATCTGTTAAAACTAAGGCCCCTCCAGAGAATGTCTTCTTAACGATATATGGCCCTTCATAACTCAGTGCTCATTTTCCTCGGGCGTCCTCTTGGTTTGGAAGTTTTTTCTTTAAAACCAAGTCACCTGCTTGGAACTCCCTAGGACGCACTTTCTTGTTGAAAGCTCTTGCCATTCTTCTTTGGTATAGTTGCCCATGACAGATAGCTTTTAATTGCTTTTCTTCAATCATGTTCAACTGCTCATACCGAGTCTTTACCCATTCAGCTTCTTCTAACTCGGCTTCCATCAACACTCTTAAAGATGGGATTTTGACCTCTATGGGGGAAACCGCTTCCATACCATAGACCAAGGAGAATGGTGTTGCCCCGGTGCTGGATCGGATATTAGTGCGATAAGCGTGGAGAGCATAGGGGAGCATCTCATGCCATTCTCTGTAGTTGACCACCATTTTGGCTACTATCTTCTTGATGTTCTTATTTGCTGCTTCTACTGCACTATTTATTTGGGGTCTGTAAGGAGCAGAATTATGATGCTTGATCCTAAACCTCTCGCATAGATTCTTGATTTATGAACTATTGAGGTTAGGGGCATTATCTGTGATAATCCTCTCTGGAATTCCATACTGACAAATGATGTTTGCCCTTAAAAATTTAAGGACAACCTTTTGAGTGACTTTGGCGTAGGAAGCAGCCTTTACCCACTTGGTGAAACAATCAATTGTTATCAGGATAAACCTATGGCCATTGGAAGCTTTCGGGTTTATTGGCCCAATAACATCGATTCCCCACATTGAAAAAGGCCAGGGTGCCACCATATTATGCAATGGGACGGGTGATGCATTAATGTGATCAACGTACGATTGGCATTTATGACACTTTTGAACATATTCTACGCAATCAGCTTCCATAGTGGACCAGTAATAACCATATCGTAGGATTTGACGAGCCATCATGATACCATTGGCATGTGTTCCACATATTCCCTCATGAACTTCTGTTAAGATGGTGAGAGCCTCCTTAGCTTCTATACATTTGAGGAGTGTGCTTCTTTTGTACAGTATTTCCCCGTTCAAAAAGAAAGCCATGGAAAGCCGATAGATGCTCTTTTTGTTTGTCTCATTTGCCCCTGATGGGTATTATCTGAACTTGATGTACTGCATGATATCATGGAACCAGGGCTGCCCATCATCTTCTTCCTCAACATTAGAACAATAAACTGGTTCACTTTCTGCCCTTATTCGGATGGGTTGCACATTAACATGAATACTCAGATTGGTCATTACAGCCAAAGTTTCCAGAGCATCTGCGAACTGGTTCTTATCCCGAGTCAAGTGCAAAAAGGTGATCCATTCAAACTTCTCGATCAACTGCATCAAATATTTCTGGTATGGAATCAACTTGGGGTCCTTAGTCTGCCATTCCCCATTCACTTGATAAATTATCAGTGCTGAATCTCCATATATTTGTAGTTCTTTCACTCCCAATTCTATTGCAACCTTTAACCCTTGAGCACAAGCTTCATACTCTGTAACATTATTGGTGCAATCGAACTCTAACTTGATAGCCACTGGGTATTACTTCCCACTTGGTGATGTGACCATTGCACCTATGCCGTTCCCATACATATTGACTGCTCCATCAAAAAACATCTTCCACATGTCCTCTTCATCTGGCTCTTTTTCATCAGCTGCTAAAACATCCTCATCAGGAAAATCAGATGTCATAGGTTGCTTGTAATTGAGTGGGTTCTCAGCTAAGTGATCTGCAATTACGCTCCATTTGATAGATTTTCGAGTTATGTGCTTTATGTCGAACTCAGAAAGAACCATTTGCCACTTGGAGACTCGTGTGGAAACATGAGGGCTTTCGAATATGTATTTTATTGGGTCCATTCTTGAGATAAGCCAAGTCGTATAGTACAACATGTACTGCCTCAACCTTCTAGACATCCATGCCAGTGCACAACATGTCTTCTCGATTGTCATATAGCGAGACTTGCACTCATTGAACTTCTTGCTCAAATAGTAGATGGCCTGTTCTTTTTTTTTTTTTTAGTTTCATCATGCTGCCCTAGCATTACTCCTATGGATGTCTGTAGTACCGTGAGGTATAATATCAAAGGACGACTAGGTGTAGGTGGCACCAAAATGGGAGGACTTTGCAAGTAAGCTTTTATCTTCTCAAAATCTTCCTGACAGTGTTCATCCCATTCTCCTGGTTGTTGTTTCTTTAGTAGCTTGAAGATTGGCTCACAAGTGCTGGTCAGGTTAGCTATAAACCTAGTAATGTAATTTAGTCTCCCGAGAAAGCTTCTTACCTCCTTTTCAGTCTTGGGAGCAGGCATCTCTTGTATTGCTTTGACTTTATCAGGGTCCACTTTGATTCCTTCCTTGCTAACAACAAAACCAAGCAATTTTCCAGTCGACGCACCAAAAACACATTTTGTCGGGTTTAGTCTTAACTTGTATTTTCTGAGTCTTTCAAATAACTTTTGCAACACTACCACATAGCTTTCCCCTTCTTTGGACTTAGCAACTATGTCATCCACGTATACCTCAATTTCTTTGTGCATCATATTGTGGAATAAAGCAACCATGGCACGCTGATAGGTGGCCCAAGCATTCTTCAATCCGAATGGCATGACTGTGTAACAAAAGGTTCCCCATGATGTGACAAATATAGTCTTCTCTTTATCACTTGTGTCCATAAGAATTTGATTGTAACCAGAATAATCATCCATAAAAGAGAATCTATGACCTCTTGCTGCATTATCAACAAGGACATCAATGTGAGGCAATGAGAAAATATCTTTAAGGCTAGCTTTATTCAAATTCCTGTAGTCCACACACATCCTGACTTTTCCATCTTTCTTCGGAACGGGGACGATATTTGCTACCCATTCTGGGTGCCTTGATACTTCTAAAAATCCTGCTTCCAATTGCTTGGTGACTTCCTCTTTAATCTTTAAAGACATTTCGGGGTGCATTCTCCTCAATTTCTGCTTTTTCGCCTCAACATTGGGGTATAGCGGAATCTTGTGGGAAGCTATGCTCGGATCCAGCCCTGGCATATCTCGGTAAGACCAAGCAAATACATCCATGTAGTCTCTGAATAACTTGATCATGCTTTCACGTTCTGGGTTATCCACTAACCTCAACTCCTTCTTGTCTTCATTAGGGCCCATATTAATCACCTCTACTTCTTCCTTATCCAGGCTGAAGTCTCTTTCCGACCTTTCTACCAATTTGGCAAACTCCTCAGTGGCGTTCCTATCTTCATCTGAGTCATAGTTATCTATATCCATCATTGAATAGGAATCCATCCTTGAGCTTTCAGGCATCCTTTCATGGGACAATGCCTCTACCAAACCCAAGTCCCTGGAAGATTTATTTATGCCCAATTGGAAACAGAAAAAAAATATGGTAATTGGACAAGGCTAAGCTAAGGCATAAATCAAAGATAAAAAAGAACCACAGCAGTGAATCAACTGAGAAACACACAAGTTCATTGCATTGAAACTTTGATGAAAGATAACATGAGCAGAGAATCATACTGGAAAAACACACAAGTTCATTACATTAAAGCTTCGACAAGAGTTAGCATAAATTCAGCATTACAAAAGTCTAAGATAATATCACGACTAAACAATTACTTTATGACAATCACATCCATTAACGCCTCAGATCGCCAATTGTTCAGAAGTTTCAAATTGACAGCAGGCTGGATAACATGGTCTTCTCTGGAGTCTTCGTCTACATTGTTAATGATTAGCCAGACCTGATGATTGGAGGTTCTATTAATAACCTCGGCAGGGATGGGGAATGTCTCCTTCAGATGAGGAATCATCTTTTTCACTTCATTCTCCCTTTTTCCTTCATTGAGAACCAAATTGTGCTTCATTATGCCTTCCAAAGGTGCCTCATATCCTAGACTATATTTGTTTTTGTTCTCTAGTAGGGTGATCATAGACTTGGTTCCTTGCAGCTGAATTCCTAAACCTTTTCCGACTTAGTAACCATTATTGGTCATAATGCGAGTCACAACTTGATGAACATCTTTAGAGGACGACTCATCCTTCTTTGCCTTCGATTCCACTAACTAGAAACTGTGTAGGAAGTTTTCCACCTCTAGTTTTGTGTTTTCAACATAAGGCACTGAAGTAGGCTTCATCAATAAGATTTCTTCCTCTCCTTGAATGGTAACCAGACATCCATTTTTAATGTATTTCAGGCATTGGTGTAGGGTCGAGGGAAGAACACCAGCAGCGTGGATCCATGGTCTTCCTAAAAGCATAATATATGTAGGCTCAATATCCATTACTTGAAACAACACTTGGAAGCAGCTCGGGCCTATCTCAAGTGGAAGGGTCACTTCTCCCAGAATTCCTCTTTTCCTTCCATTGAAGGCTCGCACTGTCATTTCTTGAGGCCTAAGGTCTTCTACACTCATAGCCAGTTGGGACAAGGTTATCCTCGGGAGGATGTTCAAGGCAGAACCCCCATCAATCAAAACTTTTGTGATTACATACCCCTGACATTTCAACGTGATATGCAAAGCACGTAGGTTATTCCCTATTGAATGTACCACTTCTTCTTCCGAGAAGGGGATCACATTGATGTGTTTTACTGGGTCTACCATGTTCACTAAGCTTTCTGGGGTAACATCCGGCTTCACATAGGCTTCATTTAACACTCTCTGCAGTACTTTGCGATGAGGTTCAGAATTCATGATGAGTGACAATAGAGAGATCCAAGATGGAGTTTTTCTGAGCTGTTCTACCACATCATACTCACTTTGCTTCATGATTTTTAGGAATTCTTCTTCATCATCTTCTTTTGTTTGTATGAAGCCTGCTTTTCCTTTCCCGGTCTTATCTTCTTGCCTATAGCACCTGCCACTTCTTGTGATCCCTCCTATGCCCACGACACTTGACACTGCTTGCTCGGGCTCTGCTATCTGAGCCATAGGGGTTGAAGCAGTTTGTCCTATATTACTTTATGTCTTTACCTTGACATCATACTTCCAAGGCATAACATGTGTATCACTATAGGGAAACAGTGTAGGCTTCTTTATCACTATGACAACTTTCTGGGAATTTGGAACTTCACCAGTACGTGGGAGTTTGAGGACTAGACGTTCCACAATATCTATCTCTTTTGCGAACCCTCTTGCTTGAGTAACATTTATTACCCCTAAAGCCATCAATCTGTGCACCTGAGCCTTAAACTCCTGACAACCTTCAATATCGTGCCCCTTCTCTATATGGTATTCACAATAAGCTTCGGTAAAGGTGCTCCTAGGGTCCCCATAAAGTACGAGCTCATTTCTGATGGAGTCAATGGTGGTTGAACTTGGGCTGCTAATATTCTCCATCTTTGAGCGTATTGCTTGAAAGTTTCATCATTCTTTTTTTGCATTGACCCTAGTTGTTCTCAGGTCGATGCAGTGTCGATATTGAATCAATATTGCTCCAAGAATAGACTTGTCAGATCATCCCAGCAAGAAACCTTTGAATGATCAAGCTGCATGTACTATTTTAAAGCCGACCCAGTCAAGCTCTCATGGAAGAAATTGATTAAGAACTTTTGATCCCGTGACCAAATAGCCATTTTGGTGATGTAAGTCTTCAGATGAAACTTTGGATTGGTGCTTCCATCATACTTTGAGAAATCTGGTACTTTGAAGTCTTTGGGAATATTAACTTCAACCTCAGGGAACAGTTCATCGATTCCCACTGAGCCATACAGATTAGGGCCTTCCATGGCTTTAATTTGCTCTTGCATCTTTCCAATCAATTCATCTCTTAATTTTTCTTTTTCTGAGTTGCTATTTAGGAATATCTTCACCGGCTGTTCATGAGTTACTTCTACATTATTTTTCTCCCCTTCATGATTTTCGTTCATGGAATCATCATCTTCATTCATATTGTTGTTTGCATTTGCATTTACCCTAGTGCTGACAGATGGTCCATTTGTTGTTCTAAGGGTCTCAGTTAACTGTCTCAGTAAATCTTCGACCCTTGATTGTCCTTCTGCCATCGTATTGATCCTTTCTCTCATTTCATCCATCTCTTGACTTAACTTTCTTTCTGAGTTTGACATCTCTTGCAGCCTAGTTTGTGATCTAGTTCCGTAAGCCCGGGTTTGTGCAATCTGCATTTTCTGAGGATGAGCAATGGTTCAAAGTTTTTACCTGAAACTCTAAAATTAGGAAGATTAGTGATTATGTTCATTATTTGTTAGAGGACCGTTAGTGGTTTTGCACCAAGTAGATTTGAAATGAGTATCTTTGATTTTGTTTGTTGTGACTATTACCCAGAACGTCTCGTTCAAAAGTATTAAGTCTCAAGTGAAATATGGGATAGAAAAATGAGCACTGAAACAAGCATACTTCGTTCATTCAACTGAAAAGATATGACAATACATTACTTCTTAGATGAATACATCATGACCTAGCTGAAGAAAACTGTTCACTATCTGAATAGGCCTTAGCCATCTGTTTCATCTGCCCTATAAGGTTCTTACAGTACTCAATGAAATCACTGATTTCTACCAGTGTTTCAAAAGGATTGACCATCTGATTAGCTTTTTTCAAATGATATGGAGTATCCGCAATTGCCGAATTAGCCAAATATGCCAATTTTGCGAAGCGACTCATCCAAAAATAGACTTCCTCCTTCCATCTATCGATGTCCCATTTTTGCTGTTCCACCTGATCCATTAGTTTTTTCATATTTTCCTGTCCTTGTTGTAATGCTGCCTCATTTCTTCTACTAGCCACATTGCATCGTTCTGGGTTGCTTTGGCACTCTTCAGCTGCTCCCTAAGTTATTAGTTTTCAGCCATGACCCTGTCCCTTTCTTGCCTACGAAACCCTAATTCCTTATTTGCTGCCCCCAGACACTGTTTGGTTTTTAGCATGTAATCACGTTCTGCCTTCATCTTTTTATTGGCCCCTTCAAGAGTGTGGTCCTTTTCAGCATTTTCTTGCTTCAGGGCCGCATATGCTTGGCGGGTCTCTCTCAACTCAGCTTCCATTTTTCCCTTTTCCTCTTCCATTTTCAAAAACCTGGCTTTTATTTCTTTCATCTCTTCATTCTCAATCACGACCGAGCCTGAAGGTTCACCGACCACAGGGGTTGTGGGGATCCTGAATGGTAACTTGATTTCATGAACTCTGTCGTTAACCCACTTGGCTGCACAACTTCTAACTCCCAGTTCTTTTCCTTTTCGGATGACTTTGTCCCAAGCACTTCGGACCTCCTGAAGTGATTCAGTGTTTTTCGTATCTATATAGTAAAGAACAAAAGAGGTTATTTAGGCTTCTGCAGGTGGCCCCATCATAGGATAACCGAGTTGTCGCTGTGCCAAAGCTGGATTATAATTAATACATCCTCGTGTACCCATGAGGGGTACGTTTGGAAACCTTCCACACTGGTAGATGATAGTTTCTACAGCTTTCCATTGAGGATACTATCTTATCTGTTTTTCTTCCAATTTCGCCAAATGGTCTGTCCATTCACGGCTATTCTTGTCCTTCAACTGGTATAAGTTAAAGTCAGCAATAGGGCATTCCATTTTGTATGATCTATTGAAAACATGAGCTGTGAGCTAAACATACAACACCGGCAAGCAACAGAGGACTCTTTTACCATTCCTTTCGTGACAAAAGTTCAGGGTAGAGTAAACATCTGTGAGAATGGCTGGGACAGGGTTATCAGTGTAGAACTTGCAGGTAAGGAACGCATCGATTGCTGCATAATCCACATAGTCATCAATGTTAGGGAACAAGACTGTGCCGTAAATGGTGAGGGCTAGCACATCTATGAAAGCATCCCAATCTCCACTTTTCGCTAAGTGACGCATCTGTCCTTCAAGGTACTCTCTTGAAAACCCTTTGGTTCCATTCCTATTCTACTGCACACCTTGGAGGTCTCTTGCGTGCACTTTCAAAACGTTTGCTACAGTTTGGATGGATGCATAGTGTCCCTTATAAAAGTATGGCTTTTTACCTTCCAATGACAAACCTAGGATCTGCTCGAATTCTTCCAGAGTGGGAGCTAGCTGGAAATCCTGAAAAGTGAAACATCTAAGAGGAGGGTCATAATACTGGGCCACTGCGGTGATCGCTTCCACTTGCACATTCACCTCTAACAGATCCAGAACCTTTCCATACTTTGCCGCCAATGTCAAACGTTGAGTCTTCTTCAACATTCGTCCCATAACCACTAGGCTTTCAGTGTGAACTTTATTAGCCTTGAGTCACAGAGTCTTTTTCAAGCTTGCATCCTTGTGATCTGATCCCATGTTCCTTTTTATGAAAGATATTCACTGTCAAATCTTGGTTGAGTTCTAACGGTTCTCTAACAAATCTGCCTCAGGAAGGACAAAAAGATTAGAGTATTGCAAAGAAAACATGGTGCAAGGATGCAAAGTATGATTTTTTTTAAAAAAAAAATACAATGACTGATAAATTTAAGGATAACGAAAAGGTACGCTCCCTTTGTGCCCTAAAGGACTGCCTTAAATTTGAGGAGTTCTACCCTAAGGATCTATAAGGCTGTCTAATTCGTGATAACTTTCATTGGGTAGCTCTACTATTCTAAAGGCCTCTAGAGCTAAGTCCCATATCAGAATGTTGACCACAAATAGTGGGTAAACCACTAGGTGCGGGACATTCATGAAAAAGGTACGCTCTAGATGAGGTTTTCGTGATAAGCAAACAACATGTACATCCAAAATAGCTACCACTACGCAACCTCTACCTAACTTAAGATTCACTCAGACCCGGGTATAGGGCTCCACTCGAATGTGTGTGATAAACGTGTAGGTGTAGTGTGTGTAGGGAGCATACAAACCTTCATAAATCTAGAGACTACTCACATCCTGCAAAATAACACGAACACCAAACAAGATTCTCAAAAATCTCCTATCCTAAGGTTTGCATAATAAAATAGAATCACAGTTAAGGTGATCAATAAACAAATTAAATAAAATAGAAAAATAAAACAAAAATAAAGCAAAAACAAAAGGAGTAAGACAAACATATAAAAGCTACAAAATTTGCACAATCAACTTTCAAAGGCTTAACTCTCAAATGTCCCCAATGGAGTCGCTATCTATCACGGCCGGGATTGTGGCAAAAAATGGCAACTCATGAGATTTTAGAAAATGAAAATGGAGTCGCCACCAATTTTATTTAAATTAGGAAAAATTGCAAAACCTTTCTTTGAAAATGGTCTTTGGAACCAGATTGGATTCGGGAGTCGGTTATGGATAGGGAAGGGCAGAAACTTAATCCCACAGCACCCCTAACACACCCGTTCTAAAATGGTACCTTAAGTTAATTGTGCAGATTCTTAACAATCCTTGAAAATATTTATTTGACCCATTTTACAAAACATTATAACTATATAAAAAAAAAGAAACCACAAAATTATGAGATCCGACAATCGGTGCGAGGAGGGATCAAGCTTCTGAGGCCCGACAGTCGGTTGGGAAGGATCTGGTGTTGAGGTTCAATGGTCGGTTAGGAAGGATATGGTGTTGAGGTCCGACGGTTGGTTGGAAAGGATTTGGTGTTGAGGTCCGACGGTCAGTTGGAAATGATCTGGTGTTGAGGTCCGACAGTCGATTGGGAAAGGTCTAGTTTCTGAGGTCCGACAGTCGGTGCGAGGAAAGATCTGGTGTTGAGGTCCGACGGTCGGTGAGGGGAAGGATCTGGTTTCTGAGGTCCGACAGTCGACAAGGGGAAGGATCTGGTTTCTGAGGTCCGACGGTCGGTGAAGGGGTTCTGGTGTTGAGGTCCGACGGTCGGTTGGGAAGGATCTGGTGTTGAGGTTCGACGGTCGGTGAGGGGAAGGATCTAGTTTCTGAGATCCGACGGTTGGCGAGGGGAAGGATCTAGTTTCTGAAGTCCGATGGTCAGTGAGGGGGTTCTGGTTTTATGAGGTCCGACGGTCGGTGCTGTTTGGGTGATGGAGATTTTTCACTGAGTGAACTCAGTTGGGTTTGGGAGGTTGAAGGTAGTGATTCTTTGGTGAAGAAGATAGGTGAAAGATCTTTGTATTGTTGAGGTTTGAAGGTGGTTTTATGGTTGGTTGATGGTGGTGGTAGAGGGTTAGCTTGGGAGTGTGATAAAGATTGTGGTTGCTGGTATGTAGGTGATGAGGGAAAGAATGGTGGCTTCTGATGGGTCTTTTAAGAGGATGGGGGTGTGAACGTGTGTGCTTGTGAGTAGGTGAGAATCAGAACGAGAAGATAGAACAAGACAGAATGTAGAGATTTAGATGCAACAACAATGGTAGAAGTCAGTGCATAAGAAGAAAAATAAAACAAAATACCTCCGTGCTTCAGGAAAACACTTGGAAAAATTCTTTCTATTCAATTCTTTTTCTTTACAATTTCACTTCTCACTTTCTCTCCCCCTCCACTTTTCCCACCAGTATCAAATAGTAGTTTTTTCGATTAGGAAGAGAAACTGTAAACTAAAAGAATCTCTAAACCCCCATTTCTTTACATCGTCCCCTTTTATAGGCATAAAGAAAATCTGGCTTGGCATGCCCTAGCATAGATTGTGCAGTACCTTTCTACTCCATTTTCTTGGCTTGCTTCATTTTTCTTTTCTCTTGCAGGGCTGCAACCTTCCATTTCTGTGTTGATATTTTTTGTTCACTTTTTCTTGAGTCTCAGCATGTTGGCAGCAGCTCTATTCTCTTTTGGTGTATCATTTTGAAAATTTCTAGCTAATGTGTGTGAAACAACATCATGTTTTGTTCTTGTTTTGCATGCATTCTTGAGTGTTTTAGGCATTTTAGTTTTCCTTTTTGGTTAGTTTTTCCCTTAGTTCAGATAACTGCAGTGTTTTTGGTGTTCCTGTGCAAGATTAATGTTGATTTGACCTTGGATTGAATGAAATGCTCGCATGTTTGAAGCTGGAGCTTAATGGATAGCAATAAAGGTGCAAAAAGACCATTCCAGAGAGATCCACGGCCTGCCCGTGGATCAAACCATGACCATAGATCGAGGGACAACTTAAAGAAGGAAAAGAGAACTCCAGTGAGTTCCACGGCCTGGCCGTGGAACCATCCACGGCCGTGGATCGCAGTGCGTAGTAGTTTTTATGTTTTTCTTTTTATTTCTTTTGGGGGCTTTTTAGCCAATTAAAATCCTAAGTTATATATAGATGTTCTAAATAGAATTAGGGAGTTCTAATTTGGTTTTGGAGGAGGCACATTGGAGGCTTTGGCTCTTGATCTTCATCTTTCTCCCTTCTTCTTCCATTGTTACGGGTTTGAGATGTTTTGAAGTTTGATTTCTTGTCTCTTCTTCTCTATGTCTGAGTAGTTTCTTTTGTTTCTAGGATTGGGCAATGCCCTTTGATACATTGATAATGATTAATTGACGTTGTTTCCCCTTTTATTGATCTTGAATATTCTTTGATTCAATTCTTATTACTTTTATTCATGTGAATTTGCTGGCCACTTATTTGCATCTCATAGGCATTTAGGGACGTACTGAGAGGTGAACCTAGGTGTTGGAACTATAAGAATTGAACTTAAGGTCTAAATCACGAGAGTAGTTTTAGCCTTTCAAGGATTCAATGAATTACCACAAAACGTAATGGGTTCAATTTAAATTCAATTACCACGAGAGTAGGAATTGGTTTAATTGGGCATGGATCTTGTATCTTGAGAAAGAACATTAACTAATTTAGGGTAATTTACCTTCAATTGAATTTCAGATTTAATAAAAGGGTTGTCAATTAGGATTTATCTTGTATCATTGTGGTATCCCAATCTTGGAAGTTTTCTTGAATCTGAATACCAATCTTGATAACTTGCTATCTTTGTTCTAAATTCTGCACTTTAATTTTTATTTTATTGGTTTGTTATTACGTTCTTCTTAATCAACAATCATATTCCCTTTTTGTTTTATTTAATTGAATTAATTAATAAATTAGTATTCATAGACACAGTCCCTGTGGATTCGATCTTTTTATTACTTGAGGACGAAACCGTACACTTGCGGATTTCACACATCAAGTTTTTGGTGCCGTTGCCAAGGACTGTGTTTTTCTTGAATATTAATTTAATTTTTAATTTAATTATTTTAAACCTTTTTCTTTATATTTGGTTCTTACATTCTTGATTTTTCTTTGACTCTCTACAAGTAATTTCTCTTGTTTATGCAAAGTACTAGACGTTCTAGGATTTTCATTGAAGCAGATCCTGAAATTGAAAGGACTTTACGTAGAAGGAGAAGATAATAAAGGCACAGAGTAAGAGAAATATTTGAACCAACACTTGTCATGGCAGCAGCTGAAGATAATAAACTATTAAAAGAGTATGCAGCCCCTAATGCTCGGGGTTTGCGATCTGGGATTGCTCGGCCAGACATTGAAGCTAGGCACTTCACCATACCTCCTGCCCTACTTTCTATGATAAGGCAGAACCAGTTTAGAGGATTGCCGTCAGAGGATCCTAATGATCATGTGGATGTGTTCTTAGAGTTCTGTGAGACCCTCAAGATCGAAGGCGCCTCTGTTGATGCTATTCGTCTCCACCTGTTTCCTCTATCGTTGAGAGATAGAGCTAGAGCTTGGCTGAAGTCTGTTCCTACTGAGACGATAACTACTTAGGACCAATTGGAGCAAGCCTTTTTGGACAAATTCTTTCCACCTTCCAAGACTGCTCACCTAAGGACCCAAATTACAAGCTTTGTTCAGAAAGACGATGAGTCATTGTCAGAAGCTTGGGATAGATATAAGGCTTTACTGGAAGCCTGCCCACACCACGGGTTAGAGAAGTGGTTAATCGTCCACACCTTCTACAATGGTTTAGAATATTCTTCGAATGTGTCTCTTGACTCCGCAGCTGGTGGAGCTTTGATGAATAGGAGGCTCACAGAGGCTTATGAGATAATTGAGAGTGTAGCTTCAAATCATCACCAATGGGCCAATGAAAGAGGGCACAACCCGGGAAAGCTCTCGGGAGGTAAGTTTGAGGTAGATGATGTTGATTTAATTATGTCAAAGTTTGATTCTTTGAATAAACATTTTGACATGCTTGAGAAAGCTCATGTTAATGCCATAGGTGCCTCTAACAATTTTTGTGAGATTTATGGAGCACAGGGACATATTGGTGCTGAATGCCAAGTTGGAATGGGATCCTCACATGGTGCACCGGTGGAGCAAGTGGAATCATGCCATAATTTCCATGACTTCAACCAAAAGGGGAGGAATGATTCGTATTCTCAAACTTGCAACCCTGGTTGGAGGTCACATCCTAACTCCTCTTACCGGAATAGTCAGTACCAAGCTGGGCAAGGTAATGCTAAACCCTCTTCTGGAGTCCCATAGGTACAGAAATCTAGACTTGAGTTTCTTCTTAAGAATTTTGTTGAGAGCCAGTCTAAGCAGAATGAGGAGTTTCGACACCATGGACAAGTTGTGACTGAGGCAATTAAAGAGTTGTCAGCTAAAGTTGACAATTTAGCCATTCATAATAAGATGTAGGAAACCCAGATTGCCCAACAAGCAAGCGCTTCTCTTAAGCAGCAAGGTAAGTTTCCTAGTCAACCTGAAGTCAACCCAGGCAATGAACATTGTAAAGCTGTGAGTTTGAGGAGTGGAAAGAAGTTAGAGGATCCTAAGGGTAATGGGGAGAGTAATAGAGATGAGGGGAATGAGAAAAAAAAAGACTAAGACACAACCCTTAGAAGATGAGGAAACCACTGAGAAGGTGTCTAAGTATGTACCCCCTAAACCTTACAAACCCCCAGTTCCTTTTTCTCAAAGATTGGCTAAGGCGAAGTTAGATAAGCAGTTTGGGAAGTTCTTAGAGGTTCTTAAGAAATTGTACATTAATGTACCCTTCACTGAGGCGTTAAAACAAATGTCTACCTATGCTAAGTTTCTTAAGGACATCTTGTCTAATAAGAGGAAGCTAGAAGACTATGAGACAGTAGCTTTAACTGAAGAGTGTAGTGCCTTAATTCAAAATAAATTGCCTCCTAAGTTAAAGGATCCAGGTAGCTTCTCTATTCCCTATTTGATTGGCAACACTAACTTTGATAAAGCTCTGTGTGATTTAGGGACTAGTGTTAGTCTTATGCCCCTTTCTGTGTGTAAGAAATTGGAGGTAGGTGAGCTAAGACCCACAACTATCTTACTTCAATTGGCGGATCGGTCCGTCAAGTATCCTGTAGGCATCTTGGAGGATGTTCCTATCCGTGTTAGTAAGTTTTTCATACCTGCTGATTTTGTTGTGCTTGAAATAGAGGAGGATTCCCAAATCCCCATTATTCTTAATAGGCCTTTCTTAGCTACTGCTGGTGCTATAATTGATGTTAAGAATGTCAAATTATCTTTAACTATTGGTGATAATAAGGTTGAGTTTGATATTTCTAAATCTATTAAACAACCTTCTTTTGAGGACTCTTGTTACAGGATTGATTTATTGCACCAGGTGGTGGAGGAAGAGTCCACCATAATTCATTTGGAAGATCCATTGGAAAGATGCTTGGTTGGTGGTGGCTCTATTGATTCTGGAGGAGAGATAGCTGAGTATGCCCGCTTGTTGGAGGCAACCTCAAAAATTTCTCCTAGCAAAGCCAAGGTGGAAAGGCTTGAGCCAAAGCCTAAGTCTGAAGATTGGGAAGAGGAAAAGGCTCCTAAGGTAGAACTTAAAACTCTTCCTTCCACTTTCAGGTATGAGTTTCTTGGTCTCAACTCTTCTTATCCTGTCATTGTTAGTGCTAGCTTGAATGAGTTAGAGACTGAGAAATTGCTAAGGGCTCTTAGGATGCATAGAAAGGTCATAGGATATACTCTTGATGATATTAAAGGCATAAATCCTTCTTTTTGCATGCATAGAATCTTGATGGAACCTGATCATAAACCCTCTGTTGAGCATCAACGTAGGTTGAATCCTAATATGAAAGAGGTTGTTAAAAAAGAGGTACTTAAGTTGCTTGATGTTGGGGTAATTTACCCAATTTCTGATAGTGAATGGGTTAGTCCTGTGCATGTGGTTCCTAAGAAATGGGGGATGACTGTAATTGAAAATGAGAAAAACCAATTGATTCCCACTAGGACAGTCACAGGTTGGAGGATGTGCATTGATTATAGAAAGTTAAACAATGCAACTAGGAAAGATCACTTCCCTCTTCCCTTCATTGGTCAGATGCTTGAGAGGCTAGCTAGGCATACACACTTTTGTTACTTAGATGGTTATTCGAGATTCCACCAAATCCTTATTCATCCTAGTGACCAGGAGAAAACCATATTTACTTGCCCTTATGGCACTTTTGCCTATAGGAGAATGCCATTTGGTTTATGTAATGCCCCTGCTACTTTCTAGAGATGCATGACTGCAATATTTTCTAAATTTATTGAAAACATCATGGAAGTTTTTATGGATGATTTTTTAGTATATGGTACTAACTTTGATGATTGTTTGTTTAATTTATCTAAGATTTTGCAGAGATGCGAGGAGGTTAATCTTGTCTTGAATTGGGAGAAGTGTCATTTTATGGTACAAGAGGGGATAGTGCTTGGACATCTGGTCTCTGGAAAAGGAATTGAGATGGATAAGGTAAAAATTGAAGTGATTGAGAAATTGCCTCCACTGGTGAATGTGAAGGGAGTGCAAAGTTTCTTGGGACATGTCGGTTTTTACCGGAGATTCATTAGAGATTTTTCTAAAATTGCTAAACCTTTGTCTAATCTCTTAGTGAAGGATGTTCCATTTAATTTTGATAGTGACTGTTTGAATGCCTTTTGCAGGTTGAAAGAAGCTTTGATCACTGCTCCTATTTTGCAAACACCGGATTGGAATTTACCTTTTGAGGTCATGTGTGATGCCAGTGACTATGCCGTAGGAGCTGTGTTGGGGCAAAGAAAGGACAAGAAAGTGCATGCAATTTACTATGCTAGCAAGACACTTGATGGAGCTCAAGCAAACTATGCCACTACAGATAAAGAATTGCTAGCAGTAGTTTTCGCTTTTGAGAAGTTCAGGTCCTATCTAGTGGGGTCAAAGGTGACCGTGTACACTGACCATTCGGCACTTAGGTATCTCATGAGCAAGAAGGAAGCAAAGCCTCGACTTATCCGTTGGATTCTTCTTCTCCAAAAGTTTGATTTGGAGATTTTGGATAGAAAAGGGACAGAGAATCAAGTGGCAGATCATTTATCAAGGCTTAAGCACCGGTAATTGGGGAGAGTGAATTGCCTATTGATGATTCTTTCCCTGATGAGCAATTGTTTGCAGTTTTTGCGGATAGTGCTCCTTGGTATACTGACTATGCAAATTATTTGGTTAGCAAGGTTTTACCTCCTGGGCTTAACTATCAGTAGAGGAAGAAGTTCTTCTCAGATCTGAGAAATTTTGTGTGGGATGACCCATATATATACCGGACGTGTGCTGATGGTATTTATAGGAGATGTGTCTCTGAGGAAGAGGCTCCGAGTATATTGAGTTGTTGTCATTCTGCATCTTATGGAGGATATGCTAGTGCCTCCAAGACGGCAGCCAAAGTTCTTCAGTCTGGTTTCTTTTGGCCTCATATCTTCAGAGATGCTCGGAATTATATGTTATCATGTGATCCATGTCAGAGAGCTGGAAGTATCTCCAAGAGGCATGAGATGCCAATGAATACTATTCTTGAGGTGGAGATATTTGATGTTTGGGGAGTTGACTACATGGGCCTTTTTCCATCCTCCTGCAACAATAAGTTCATTCTGGTAGCTGTTGATTACGTATCTAAGTGGGTGGAGGCCATTCCGTCTCCAACAAGTGATGTAAAGACCGTGATCAAGCCATTCAAGAAGATTATTTTTCCAAGGTTTGGAGTTCCTAGGGCTGTGATAAGTGATGGAGGTTCACATTTCATAGAGAGACAATTTGAGAACCTTTTGAAGAAATATGGAGTCACTTATAAGGTTGCTACACCTTATCATCCTCAGACTTCTGGCCAAGTGGAGGTATCTAATCGAGAGATAAAGAGTATTCTGGAAAAGACTGTGTCTAGTTCAAGAAAGGATTGGTCTTTGAAGCTTGATGACGCTCTTTGGGCTTACCGTACTGCTTACAAGACTCCCATTGGGATGACACCCTTTCGACTGATTTATGGGAAGCCCTGCCATCTACCCGTTGAGCTTGAACATAAAACCTTTTGGGCTATTAAGCTCCTGAATTTTGACTTAAAAGCAGCAGGAGATAAGAGAAAGCTTCAACTTCATGAGCTTGATGAGTTGAGATTGGATGCTTATGAGACTGCCAAGTCATACAAGGAAAGAACCAGGAGGTGGCATGACAAGCATATTCTTCGTCGAGAGTTTCGTGAAGGAGAACTGGCACTTCTTTTCAGTTCTAGATTGAAACTCTTTCCAGGAAAACTTAAGTCAATATGGTCGGGGCCATTTTTGGTGAAGAAAGTGTTTCCCTATGGTGCTGTGGAAGTTTGGAATGAAGAGTGAGGGACTTTCAAAGTTAATGGTCAGTGGTTGAAGCACTATCTAGCGGATGAGCAACTTGAGAGGAGGATGAACATTGCCCTCTGTGACCCAACTGCAAAGTGATGAGAGCATAGGAGTCGAGCTTATGACTTTAAACAAGCGCTTCTTGGGAGGCAACCCATGTTTTCTTGCTTTTCTATTTTATTTCATCTTTTTCTTTTAATTTGGTGTGATAGATTGTTGTTTTGATATTTGTCTTTTGGATTTTGTTTAGGTTTGGCCCCCTTTTTGAAGACATATTTAGAAGAAGAGAGAGGTCAGAAGGTTCCACATCCCGCCTGTGGAAAATTCCATAGCCATGGAATGCAAACTAGAGGAGAAGGTATAAGTCAGAGAGCTCCACGGCCTGGCCGTGGAACTCTCTATTTCAAAAAAAAAAAAAAAAAAAGTCGAGAATTCCACACCGACCGTGGAATTATCCACGGCCGTGGAACTCTCTGTTTCAAAAAAAAAAACCAGAAGTCAAGCGGCGTCCACGGCCGTGGATCGCGCGCATTTCAAAAACCACTCCCCTTCCTTTCCCTTCTTCATTTCCCTACTTCTTCTTTACTTCTTCTCCTTCTTCTCTCCCTCAACCCCTATACCTATCCTCCCAAACCCCTATTCATCCTTATTTCCCTCACATTTCTACATTCACCATCTTCTTCCTCTCTCTCAAGGCAACCTTTCCCCCATTCTCCCTTCTTCTTCTTCTTCCTTCTCCACCTTCACCCACCATACCCAAACCTTCCGAAACTTCTTTCCTCCACCACTCATCCATTTTTTTTCATTTTCCTACCATTTCTCCCCTTCCTCACCTCTACCCAACCATTCCCTTCTTCCATTTTGGCAAACCCCCAATTTGGCAAATTTGCCTCCATACGTGAATAGTGCTGCACAGAGGGGTTTTTGTTGTGCTTAATTGATTTGGTGTGGCTAGGCAGAATGACGAACAAGCGTCAGAGAAGCGAAGCTGGTTCAAGTTCAAGGACACGAGGTAGAGGTACTGCTACTCCAAGAGGTAATCCCCCTAATCCCTATGGTTTTAATTTTAGGGATAATGAGCAGAGAGATCGTTACGATGTGTTGGTGAATAGAAGGATAATTAGCACTAGGCATATGGATGATATTGTTCTTGATACCTTATGCTTGCGTGATGATTTTGATTGGATGCTTGATAGGGCAGGGTGGACTTATTTTTTGAATTTAAAGTGTCCCACTTACACTGAGCTTACATTGGAATTTCTTAGCTCTATTGAGGCTCATATACTTCAGGGGGAAGGTTGCTTTGAAGGTCGGATCACTTTCCGCCTGTTCAATAATGAGCATTGCTTGAATTTAGAAGAGTTTAATGAGATTTTTGGATTGCCTGCTGGAGGGGAAATGAGGCACCTAAGTGGTTTTTCTATAATTTCTTTTTGGGCTCATATCTCTCGTGGGTCAGGTTCATATGATTCCTCAAATTGTAAGGCTTCTTTTCTGCCGAATCCTTGCCTTCGCTATCTCCACCGAATCATGGCTCATACTCTATTTGGGCGTGGGGATAATGATGACAATGTTCGTGCTGATGAACTTGCTTTTATGTGGGCCATTCTTAATGATGTCAAACTGGACACTGGATCTTTTCTTGCTAGGCATTTGCTTAGGGTTGTTAGAGCCCAATCTGGGGCCATTGTTATTGGTGGGCTTATCACGGCGATAGCCAATTTCTTTGAATATGATTTAGATGGTTTGGAGGCAGTTCGAGGAAACTCTAGGATTGATCTCGAGTTTTGTTTAGCGATTAAGATGATTGTCAAAGAGGATGGAAATTTCTGCCTCCGTTTGCCTAATAATGCTCAGCCCTTACCCCTTCTTAACCCACCTGCTATTACTATGCGCAACTGTGCGAATTGGCGCACACTTGGGAGTTCAATAGATGAACTCATTGATGTTTAGTGCCCTCTTCGCCCTCCACCGAGGGCAGATACCTCTCGTTCTTCTTCTTCTTCTTCTGCAGGTCCTTCCGAGGATGGTTTCACACGGATTTATACTTCTCTGGAGGCACTTCATGCTGAGCAGGCGCAGCAGTGCCACATGCTAGAGGAAGTTCGTCAGTAGGGTCAGGCTACTGATAGCCGCCTGCAAACCTTGGAAGGAACAGTTCAGAGTATGGAGAGCATGATCCGGGCCATTCATGGTTGGCATTTGAGTCAAAACCATTTTCCACCACTGCAGCGAGTTCGTTTCTTTTCTTTTTACCCTTCTCTTGTTTTAGATTTTTACATTGGGGACAATGTAGGTTCTAAGCTTGGGGAGGGGGATATTTTCATATTTTTATTTTCATTTTAGATAATTGGTATTGTCATTTAGAGTCTCATGCATTCTCATGCCTTGTTTTGCATTGCATTTTCTCATTCATCATCATATCTCTTGTGCTTCTTATTGAACTTGTGCCCTTCTCTTTTGAGGATTTTGAGATAGTATTGATTTGGAACCCAATTATTGATTCTTGTGATAGGCTACAAGCATTGTTTTAATTTGATAGTTGATAATTAGCATATGATCTCTGAATTTGTGCTTCTTATTGAATTTTTAAACCTCTAAATGTGAGTTTTGAGCTTGTATGAGATTTATGCACTATATGGTTTCTGCTCCCATTCTTTGTGTTGAGTGATATTTCTCATTGATCTTGTGCTCTAGAACTTGATTTGAAACTATTTTGAGGCGAAATTTTTGGTTGCATGCTTGAATATGATTAAGGCATCTTAGGTATTTTTTTGGCCTTCTGAATTTGTTACACTTTCATCCACTAGTTGCCCATTTTGAGCTTATTGCATAATTAATTTTCTTGATGCCTATGATGATATATTATTGGTAACCATTTAGAATATCAAATGGAGCAAAGTAGGTTTGAAAGTTGTGAAAAGTGTGTTGGGAATCATATGTGAATGACATTTCTCTTTCTAAAAAAAAAAGGTGCAAATAAAAGAAAATCATAAGAAGCTTGAAAAAAAAAGGAGAAAGAGAAGAAGGAAAAGTAAGGAAGAAAATTCTTTGAAATGTGGAGTTATGTTTTAGATTAAAATATTGCCTTTGCTCCATTTATGTTCTATTGGATTTCTTGTGCTTATTAAAAATTTTGTTGAGCCCTTTGTGCATATCTTCCTTTCTCTACCTTACCTAACATCATTCCTATGGCCCCATTACAACCCTTGAAAGACCTTTTGATTTTTGCATGCAAGTTGATTATTAGTGAAAATTTGGTTTCTTATCAAGCATATGGAAATGCATTTTCTTTGATGGATTTTGAGCGTACGGTTTTCACCCTTAAACACTTTGAGTGTGGTTAGTGGAGTGAACTTAATTCAATCAGTGAGGATGCATGATTTCTGAGAACTTAGCCTCTAATTGGACTTGATTTTGATTACCTTTCAGATTCTTTGTTTGCCTTAGCCTACTGCTTGGATATTGTTTTCTCGGGTTCCTTATTCTTTATTGTCTTTTGATCCCATTTCTTGGTTTAACATTAATTATTGCTTGGGGACAAGCAAAGTCTTAAGCTTGGGGAGATTTGATGTGTGTGAAATAACATCATGTTTTGTTCTTGTTTTGCATGCATTCTTGAGTGTTTTAGACATTTCAGTTTTCCTTTTTGGTTAATTTTTCCCTTAGTTCGGATAACTACGATGTTTTTGGTATTCTTGTGTAGGATTAATGTTGATTTGACCTTGGATTGAATGAAATGCTCGTATTTTGAAGCTGGAGCTTAATGGATAGCAATAAAGGTGCAAAAAGGCCATTCCAGAGAGATCCACGGCCTGCCCGTGGATCAAACCACCGCTATGGATCGAGGGACAACTTAAAGAAGGAAAAGAGAACTCCAGTGAGTTCCACGGCCTGGCCGTGGAACCATTCACGGCTGTGGATCGCAGTGCGTAGCAGTTTTTATGTTTTTCTTTTTATTTCTTTTGGGGGCTTTTTAGCCAATTAAAACCCTAAGTTATATATAGATGTTCTGAATAGAATTAAGGAGTTCTAATTTGGTTTTGGAGGAGGCACATTAGAGGCTTTGGCTCTTGATCTTCATCTTTCTCCCTTCTTCTTCCATTGTTACGGGTTTGGGATGTTTTTAAGTTTGATTTCTTGTCTCTTCTTCTCTATGTCTGAGTAGTTTCTTTTATTTTTAGGATTGGGCAATGCCCTTTGATACATTGATAATGATTAATTGACGTTGTTTCTCCTTTTATTGATCTTGAATATTATTTGATTCAATTCTTATTACTTTTATTCATGTGAATTTGCTGGCCACTTATTTGCATCTCATAGGCATTTAGGGACGTACTAAGAGGTGAACCTAGGTGTTGGAACTATAAGAATTGAACTTAAGGTCTAAATCACGAGAGTAGTTTTAGCCTTTCGAGAATTCAATGAATTACCACAAAGCGTAATGGGTTCAATTTAAATTCAATTGCCACGAGAGTATGAATTGGTTTAATTGGGCACGGATCTTGTATCTTGAGAAAGAACATTAACTAATTTAGGGTAATTCACCTTCAATTGAATTTTAGATTTAATAAAAGGTTTGTCAACTAGGATTTATCTTGTATCATTGTAGTATCCCAATCTTGGAAGCTTTCTTGAATCTGAATACCAATCTTGATAACTTGCTATCTTTGTTCTAAATCCTGCACTTTGATTTTTATTTTATTGGTTTGTTATTACGTTCTTCTTAATCAACAATCATATTCTCTTTTTCTTTAATTTAATTGAATTAATTAATAAATTGGTATTCATAGACACAGTCCCTGTGGATTCGATCTTTTTATTACTTGACGACGAAACCGTACACTTGCGGATTTCACACATCACTAGCATCACTCGTTTTTTTCTTTTTCTGCTATCATCAAGAAAGCTCGTTTTGTCCTTTTGTTCTTGGTCTTGCTTGTAACGTTTCTGCCCTTGTTCAGCTTGCATGTTTTTTGTCTTTTTCTTTTTGGCTTTGTTTGCTTGGCTGCTTGTGTGATTCTGCAACGATAGCCTCCTTCTTCATCTTTCTTCTTTTCTTTCAAGGTTTGCCTCTTTCAATTGCATTAAAAGCTTTTGACTCAAGTGTTTGGCTATTGTTGCTACGTTGTTTCCTTTTCTTTGTTGCTTTTTTTTTTTTAGAAACTTTAAACAAAATGGGCCAAAGTAGCTAAATGGACCAGAACATATTTTTTATTGGGCTATACTTGATCTGGATCAGAAATTAAAGAAATGAGGGTAATTAATAAAAAAAAATTATTATTCTTATTTTTTTTATTAAAAAAAAGTTTTAAGGATCCGGACAAAATTGGGTGTTCACAATGAGCTTGGCTCAAAATTTAAACGGCAGTGGGCTTGGCCCAAATTTAAATTGTAGTGGGCTTGGCCCAAATTTAAATGACAATGGGTTTGGCCCAAATTTAAATGACAGTGGGCTTGGCCCAAATTTAAATGGCAGTGGCCTGGGCCTAAATTTAAATGACAGTGGGCTTGGCTCGAAATTTAAATGGCAGTGGGCTTGGCCCTAATTTAAATTGTAGTGGGCTTGGCCCAAATTTAAATGATAGTGGGTTTGGCCTAAATTTAAATTGCAGTGGGCTTGACCTAAATTTAAATGACAGTGGGCTTGACCCAAATTTAAATAACAGTGGGCTTGGCCCAAATTTAAATGGCAGTGGGCTTGACCCAAATTTAAATGACAGTGGGCTTGGCTCAAATTTAAATGACAGTGGGCTTGACCCAAATTTAAATAGCAGGAGCCGATGCGCTCAGAAATGAATGAAAGGAGTCGATGACAAGAAATTAAAATGCATTGAGCAATGTGCTCTGAAGTTAATGACAAGAATTTAAAATACATGGAGCCAATGTGCTCAAAAGAATTGACAGAATTTTAAAATGCATGGAGCCGATGCGCTCGAAAGAATTGACAGAAGTTGGTGTGCTCGAAATTAGAAAACACATTTTTCTTTGAAAACATTGTTTTTGTTTTCATTTTTGTTTGATCTTTGTTTGGTTTTTTTTTTCTATTTCCTTCTCTTTTTCTTTCTTTCTTTTCCTTTTCCTTTCTCTTTTTCTCACTCTTTCTCTCTTCTTCTTCTTTTTTTTTAAATTTTATTAAAAGTCCTTTGAATCATCGACAACTTTTGGAAAGCTTTGACTAATCAAACCCTTTGTTCACGTGCTTTAGCCTCAATCCTACTTACCCATCCCTTCTCTCCTTCTTCTTTTTTTTTCTTTCTCTTTTTATCTCTTTTATTAATAGTCTTTTGAACCCCAGCTTGGCTAAGTCCTTGAGAGAAAATTTCCCCAGTATTTAACTTTGTCTCTCATCTAGTTGATTTTCTCGCAACTACTTGATAACTCAACCATTGTCTTTGTTGCTACTTCCTTCAATACATCTCTCTCTCTATTTCCTTCTCTTGTTTTTTCTTTCTTTTCATTTTCCTTTTCATTTTCCTTTTCTTTTTTTTTCTTTCTTTTCTTTTTTTTTTTTGAATTTTATTAAAAGTCCTTTGAACCAATGATGCTTTTTGGAAAGCTTTGACTAATCAAACCCATTGTTCATGTGCTTTAGCCTCGATTTCTTCTTCTTCTTCTTCTTCTTCTTCTTCTTCTTCTTCTTCTTCTTCTTCTTCTTCTTCTTCTTCTTCTTCTTCTTCTTTCTCTCTCTCTCTTTTTCCTATTTTTCGCTCTTAACTTTCTTTTTGAGAAATGAGATGATCATATATTGTCATGAACCTTTGCTTGGCTGAGTCCTTTTGAGAGAAAATTTTTGCCCAAGTATTTAACTTTGTCCCTCATCTAGTTGATTCCAACAACTACTTGATAACCCAATCACTGTCTTTGTTGCTACTTCATTTAACATATCTTCTCCTTAATCCTTAAAAAATTTTGCCCCTGTATGGCCATTGAAAACAAACGAAATTGTCCTTATATAGCCAATCAGACGCAAATCAAAATTACCCCACTTTGGTGAATCCCTTGCGGAGTTTCAAGCCAACTTTCTTTGAGATTTTGCCTATTTATTTGCCCTAACTTTTGCTTAGATCGCCTTTTCTGGTTTTCAGACTAACAAGCTTTTTTTTTGCTTGAGTACCTCTTACTCCTAGATTATCATTTGGGATATCATCTTCCTTCAATTGTAATTTTCAAGTTCTCTTCGATCTAAATTGTTCATCAAGAGATTACCATTAGATGATCAAATCATAGTATTGTACTTATGTTCACCTTACCTGACGCATTACATAACAAACACTCATGGATTCAAAAAGTACAATAGAAAAGAAGCGAACAACTTCCAGATTGTTCTTGGAAGTTTGACTACAGAAAGAGATATATTTACAAAGGATGAATAAATAGAAAAAGACATAAATAATGGTATGACATTCAAAGAGGTGATGCCTCAGTATGGATTGGTTCGACCTTCATGAAAATGACTTTGGTTGCCTACTAAGCATTATGGCCAATGATTTCCTTTTGCTGAGCATGTACATCAAGCCAAATTGAACCAAAGAGAAATTTGTTCCAATATAGAACTGAAGTGAATAGGGCAGAAACTCGCCCTGATGACCAAAAGACTTGTCCTAGCATAGGTCAAATTGAACAAAAGAGAAATTTGTCTCAATCTAGGACTGAATTAAATAGGGCAGAAACTCACCCTAATGGCCAAAAGATTTGCCCTAAGTGTAGGTCGAATTGAACTAGGAAAAAGAAAAATTTGCCCTAGTTTAGAGTCGAATTGACAGGGTAGAAACTTGTCCTAGTGAAGGCCAAATTTAACCAAAAGATTTACCCCAGTGTAGGATAAATCGGACTAGAAAAAAATGCCCTAGTGTAAGGCCAACTCGAACAGGGTAAAAACTTGTCCTAGTGACCAAAAGATTTGCCCCAGTGTAAGACCAAACTCGAACACGGTAAAAACTTGCCCTGGTGTAAGTCTCTTTTTTATTTTTTATTTTTTATTTTTTATTTTTTTAAAAGGAGCAATGAACTAGATACTTAGATGAGCATAACCTTTGTCTCAAAATTAAAATTAACGAAAATGACAATAACCCTTCATTGATCAAAATGAACTTTTTGAGGCTTGTAACGTGGCAAGGCTAAGTGTTATGAAAGGAAAGATATAAGGCTCAAACAAGTGTTTAAGGGTTGAATAGGACCAAGGATCCTTCTCCAAAGTTAAACTTACTTCTGATCGGAGAAAATGGTGATGTTTATGGTCCATAGAAGAAGAAGAATCTTAGTGTATAGCTCCTACAAGGGTCAATGACTAATATGTGACTAATGTTTTGTTGAAGATCAATGTCAAGCTCGGTGAGTTGGATTCACTGTTGGCCATTGAACTATCTCATTCTTTTCGTGTTGCTTTGTTTTTGCTTTTGCACTTTCAAGCACGCTTTTCTCTTATTGTTCTCCATTTCTTCCCCATTTCATTTCATTTTCTTTCATGCCCTTTGTCATGACTTATTTCATTTCATTTTCTTTCTTCTTTCTTTCTCTTCTTTTTGCTTTGTTTTTTTTTTTAGTTTTTCATCATTTTTTTTAATTTTTACTTCTTGTCCCTTTTACCTTTTCTTTCTTTTCCATTATGCTTCAAAATAGCCACCATGACAATTAACCTTTGTTTGGTGCTATCCCCTAGTATAGGGCTGATCCATATCCAGGGTTTATTGAAGAAAACTTTCAAGCTCAAAAGGGATAACAAGGGATAAAGATGACAAAATTTTGTAAAAGTTAGAGAAAAACGGTCAATCTTCATTTCAACTATTGATTGCCCATTTTCAAAAAATTTAATTTAGAGACAAAAGGATAATGCACACTAAATAATTACTTCTTTGCTCCCTTTTAATTTTTCTTTTTATTCATTTTTTCTTTTCTCTTTTTTTTTTTGTTTTGGTTTTTTTTTTATGCAAATGGCACCTACACACATAGACCTTATGACTACTGACATCTATCAAAATAGAGATTATCAAGAATTGGAGTCCAATGGGGCCCTAATACAAAGAAGACATTTTGAGTAAACGAAAGAAAATAAATGACAAGAAAGACCATGAAAATGAAAGGAAGCAAGATATGCTTGAATCCATGTAAAATTATTATATTAATGCTTCAAGAAAGTCAACATAAGTTCAACATGACAATCACATCAATTAACGCCTTAGACCACCAATTTTTCAGAGGTTTTAAGTTGCTGGAGGGCGATTGGCATAGGTAGGACGGGTTAGGATATATAGATGCGGTGAGTTGACTTGGCATAAGATCTGGTAAGTAGAATGAGCGGGTAGAGGGGCTTGATAAGAAGGGTAATGATTTGGATTATATGGAGGGGTTCGGTAGGCAGGGTAAGATGGTAAATAGCGGATTTGGTTTTGCACGTAACTCACTTCTGGCTCCTTTTTCTTAGGGAAAAAACTCCTTCTTAAAACCACCTTCATCATTACCAGTTAGCAATTTGTAAGCTTTTACCATCATTTCAATCCTTTCCCTGACAGCTATTAATTCAGCAAAGTCTAGATAAGCAGCACCCACCATTGTCTTAATATAAGGAACTCCCAGAGTCCCTAAAAAATATAAGCACATTTCTGTCAATGTCAACGTCAACGGTGGTTGCACTTGTGCTGCGAGAGCTCTCCATCTCTGGGCATACTGCTTGAAGGCTTCCTCATTTTCTTTCTGCATTGAGCTCAATTGTTCCCGGGTAGGAACTACATCCAGATTGAACTTGTATTGATCCATGAATATATCAGCTAATTCTGTCTAACGAGAAATCTTAAAGTAGTCTAATTGAAGATACCACTCTAAAGCGGGGCCTATAAGACTCTCGTGGAAGAAGCTAATGAGAAACTTATCATCCCTAGACTAAATAGCCATCTTGGTTCCATAACTAATCAAATGAAACTGAGGGTTACCACTCCCATCAAACTTGGCAAAATCAGGAATCTTGAAGTCTTTAGGGATTACGACATCCGTGGTAGGACACAGTTCTTCTATTCTAAGTGGTCCATAAGCACTGGGGCCCTTGATCACTTTGATTTGTTCTTCCATCCTTTCCATCCATTCTTCTTCCATCTTATCCTTTTGAATTGCCTCATAACCACTCCCAGCAGGAAATCCTGTTGTCACTGGGATGAACATATGTGGTTGTTCCCATATGAATTTAGCATTACCATGAACCCCATTTCGAGTATCCTCTGAAGAACGATGCCCTTCTCCGATAGGAATCACTAGCGGTGCAGTACTCGAGGTCCTTCCCATAACAGGCATCTCAGTGGTGATCTCAGGATTTGTCCCCATGGAAGGGATGGTTGGCAAACACAGATGTGGCCCAGTCACTCTTGTACTTCTGGTCACCCCAATCAAGGTGAGAGTCTCTCTCATGGCCAATAACATTTCCTCCATTCTTCTCTGAGACTCTATTATTTCATCCATCCTCCTTTTAATCTCATCGACTTTCATACTCAAGTTTCTGCCTTCGCTCTCAGCTACCATCATTGCAAGCCTTGCTCGAGCCCTTATATTGTGAACTCGGGTTTGGTTGGTGTCTTCTTTCCTAGGTTGCATAATAGTTCTTTTTGTTTGATTTATCAAAGCAAAATAACATCAGACAAAGAATGAGACAAAATGAATGATATGCATGAGATGCATAAGACGAAATGAATGAATTTTATAATGAAAACATTTTCTCTACTTTCTTTTTTTTTTCTTTTTTTTTTAGAAAAAAAATGAGGAATGTCATGAAAATGCAAGATGATGTATCTTTTTCTTTACTTTTTCTTTTGAATGTTAGGAATGCTATGAAAATACAAGATAATATATTTTTTTCTTTTTTTTTGAATGCTAGGAATGTTATGAAAATACAAAATAATATTTTTTTCTTTTTTTCTTTTTTTTAAATGCTAAGAATGTCAAAAAAAAATGCAAGATGATGTGTCTTTTTCTAGAAAATGCTAGGAAATCCATGAAAATACAAAATCTATTTTTAAGCCCCCCCTTTTTTCCTAAAATGCTATGAATGCCACAAAATGCAAGATTTTTTTTTTGTTAGGAATATCATGAAAATGCAAAATGATGTATCCCTTTTTTTAGAATGTTAGGAATATCATGAAAATGTAAGATTTTTTTTTTAGAATGCTATGAAAATATAAAATGATGTATTTTTTTTGCTAATTTTTTTACTGATTTTTTTTATAAAAAAGAATACAAGAATGAATGACATGAAAAATTGATAGATAAAGGAAAAGTACGCTCCCTTTGTGCCCTAGTCAGGTGGAACTTAAAGGTTGGATTTCTGTAAGGTCATTATTCTAATTTTGACGGTCATTATGTTTAATCTATTTGTGCAATATTTTTTAGGACAGATCTAAACTTCTAAAAGTCATGATCCTCAGATTGCCCCTATCTTGAAAGATAAGGACCCAATTCATTAATTGATCATAAGTAATGATAAACCCTCTCAATATGACTAATCCATGATACTAGTAACAATCTGAGTGGTGTCTCAACAAATGTCAAGTGAGTATGAAGCCCCTCAATAACAAAAGTCGAGACCCCTCCTATTCCTCGGCTTTGCACAGACTCGGATATAGAGTCAAAAAGTGTGTGAGGGAGCATATAAACTTGTACAAAATTTTAAAACATATTACCCCCCAACTTGCAAAAAACATATATACAATAGCTAGCCAACAATCATCTACCATAGGGTTTCAACAATTAAGCACTGAATATATTAAAAAAATTATATACAAATAAATTATGTTAAAATAAACACAAAAAAATGCTATCAGACATTTACATAAGAGTACTAAATAAAATCTATTTTCAAACAAATAAAAAAATAAAAACAAAGACAAAAAGGGATAAAATAAATAAATAGATATTATTAATAATTTGCACAATTAACAACAACAAGCCTGACTCTCCAAGCATCCCTAGTGGAGTCACCATCTGTCGCGACTGAGATCGCAGTGAAAATATAGCGACTTGCGGGTTTTTAGAACATAAAAAATGAAGTCGCCACCAATTTTATTTAAATTAGGAAAAATTCAAAAACTTTCATTTGAAAATAGTCTTTGAAAATCAGATCGGATTCGTGAGTCAGTTATGGATAAGGAATGGTGGAAACATAATCCCACAGCACCCCTAACACACCCGTCCTAAGACGGTACCTTAGTCAATTGTGCAAATTCTTAATAATCTCAAATATATTTATTTTATTCCTCTCCCTTTTTAAAAAAAAAAAACAATGTAACTATTTCTTTTATTTTTTTATTTTTTTAAAGAAAGAAAGAAAGAAAAGAAATAACCAAATTATGAAAATTTAATTTTTGGCTTGACAGAATAAAGATTTTGCTCCTATGAGGAACTCAAAGTCACGTAGTTCTTTTGAAAATGATTGTGAATTAGTTGATTTTAAATAAGAAAAATATTTGAAAAGGGACTTTATTTGAAAACAAAACCAAACTTGCACAGGGTTCAAGTTAGCACTAAGTTAGTCAATAAATCCTTATGATCCAAATGATAATGAAGATAACATTCGCTATTCAATCATCATCATTGGTCATTACATTGATTAAAATATTTTTTTTATCATTTTTTTAAGGAATGCACAAAAACAAACAAGTAAACACAATTTTTCACTAGTTAGATAAATAATAATAAAAAGCAAGATTAAATATAAACATTAAAACTAAACAACTATAAACAAATTTTATTTTATTTTTAGATTTTTTTCATTTTGTATTTATTTTTTATTTTTTATTTTTTATTTTTATTTTTGCTTTTCATTAGTCACAAAACACAATATAAACCTACCATTAAATAAAGTAAACATTGTCAAATAAGAATTAATCATAAAAAAATAATGACTAAACTCAAAATACATACTTCTATTATATATATATATATTTAAAAAAAGAATTAAGCGGTCCAAATCCCTTTTTTATTTATTCTTTTTCATTCAAACTTTAGACAAAAAAAAGCCATCCCACATATAAGTGGGTTGATTTTTTTTTCATCCAAAACTTGTGTTCTACTTTTTTATTTATATATATATATATATATATATATATATTATATATATATATATATATATATATATATATTTCATGATTTAAAAAACACGGGAACTCAAAACTTACTAAAAAATACATCAAAAAACGAAACAAAGTCACATGGTTAGAAGTAAAATGACAAAAAAAAAAAAAAGAAAATGAGGCTTAGAGCTTTGGTTTCATATACAAAGAGACAGCGCGAGGGAATGGAGGTGCCGGGCGGTCAGAGTTCTGCGCTGGTGGACGTGCAACGCACCTACAGGGACAGGGAGGTCATGGAGGAGACGTGGTGGAGGCCGGTGACAGAAATTTATGGCAGATCTAGACAGTGAATCACAGTGAAGATGGTTGGGCTCGGTTAACGGCACGGCCGTACGTGGTGGTACTCTGCGTGTTCAATGGTGGAGCACGGTTTGATGGGGGCTGCTGGGTCATGGTGGATGGTGGAGGGTGATGAATTGGAGGATGTGGTGGATGGGTGAAGGTTTGGACGTTGGTTGGATCTGCTTATTGGTTGAGTAGAGATGGGTTGCTGGCCGTTGCAGTGGTGGTTAATGGTTGAATGGGTGGAGGTTTGGGCCATGGAGATGATGGAGTGGTGAAGTTGGTGATGAGAGGTTGAAATGGTTCTTTGTTGGATGGTGGAAAAGATGATGAAGATGAAGTGGATGATGGTGGTGTTGGTACGTGAAGTGGGGGGACGGTGATGAAGAATGGCTTGGCGGATCCGATATGGTGGATGGTGATAGTTGTTATGGAAGGGTGGTTGTGTTGTGAATGGTTGAAGGTAGTCTCTTAGTTATGGAAGATGGTGAATGTGATATGTTGATGGTGGTCAAGATAGATGGTGAAGGTGATGGAAGTTTATGGCAGGTTGCTGAGTTGACTAGGTTGGAAGTTGGTTTTGGATATGGTAATGGTGGGATGGCTAGAAGTCACAGTGGTGAAGAAAATGGTTATGGAGGGATGAGAGGTTGAAGATGAGATGAAGGATGGTGGTGAAAATGGAAGATGAAGATTATGGTGCTTCACGGTTTGGTGCAAGGTTGGTGACTATCTTGTGAGAATTGGTAAGGTATTTTAGGTTGATGAAGATGGAGATGATATGTATCAAGGTCGTTTTCTCTGGGAAGCCTCAATCCCCACTCTATTATGTATGGATCCTCTCGATAATGAAGGTGAGACTCCCTTTAATGAAGCCAAAAAATGCTGCTCTATAATGGTATGGGTTCTTCTGTCATGGTATGGGCAGCCTCGAAATGTGATAATGGAGTAAGTGTGTGCTGTGTGCAGCAAGTGAGAATGTGCAGCAGGTGAGAATGTGATCATCCAGTGAGTGTGTGCTGTGTGTAGCAGGTGAGAGTATGGGAGCTAGGGAAGCTTGTCCCCTCTGCCATGTGTGTACTGTAGTGGTGAGAACATGAGGATGGATGCATAGCAGCCAACATTTTTTTTTTTTTTTTTTTTTTTGTTTTTGTTTTTGTTTTTATTTTTTTTTGTTTTTCATTTTTTTGTTTTTTTATTTTTTTATTTTTAGTTTTTTTTAAGCCCGGTCAAAATTGGGTGTTCACACATAGGTAAAACTAAAAATCGATATATTGAAGGAATATTTTTCTTCAAGCACATCACTATTATAAAGTTGAGCAAATAACCACAATGGAGCTCTCCTTTTTAGTTGTAATCCTGCTTAAAGGTCCCGAATTACATCACATGAGCAAACTCCCACAAACATTAAAATTATGTTCCTAAAGCTAGTATCAATAGGATACTGAAAACCCTAAGAACACAATCGTTAATGCCTATAACAAATTGTTTTAGACCTGGTTTCGAGTTAGTGGTTCATGAGCAACCCAGTCCATTAGGATTGGATCTCAGATATTTATGAATACTATTAGATAAGTAAATATGTATATTTATAAGGAGTAAATCTCTAACAAAATCTTTCATAGATAGAAGAATTAATTATTTCCCTCATAAATAGAGGAGACAATTATAAGATATAACAATCATATTGGATTATTATCCTAATTAACAACATTTAAAGCAAATTTAATTATGATTCTTATAAACTAAGACGCTCCTATAAATACCACACAAGGTAACAAATGTATGCATATAATTCTAAACATTATCCACCTTGCGCATGATCTAACTTAAGCATCAAAGTATCTTTTATAGGTACCCACCCCTCGCACCACTATCGAAATCACTGTGCATCGGAGAAAACTACTTACATCAGCCTCATTCAAGTAATCATCTGAACCTCATTCAAAACATTGGCGCCGTCTATGAGAAAACGATAAACTTTGACTCCCATTACCACTATCATGGTCAAAATCACATTTCTTCCACCCAGAATCAACCTTCTTATGGCCACCGTCCAACATCCACTCCAATTCAGGAGCCAATCTTTGCCCAATTAGAACCTAGGCAAGATAGGGTGGAGACTTCGCATACTTGCAAAAATCTCTCTCCTTAACCACAGTGAGTTTCGGCAATGCAGCGACTTGGTCCGCAAAGAGTCCCTTCTGGAAATACTAGACAACGAGTATCAGCATTACAATGTTTAGGGGCACGGGCGAACAACGATGAGGTTCGGTCCCACTAGGGCGAGTCTATTCTCCATAAGCTATCAGAGAAGAACTTATCTCTCTAGTTAGACTCTGGGATGAACACATTCATAACCTAGAAATAGCTGTTAACTAGGAGAAGGAGGATGAAAACTAAATTCCTCACTGGAATTGGGAAAATAGAAGGGATCTAGCTAGCGATGGGGTACGTAATCTAGAATATTCAAGGAATATGAAACCTAGTCAAAGAGCTAAAATCCTAGCCTGTATAAATAAAGAACAGGACCAAGGGCGGACAAACTCGATTAAGCAAAACCAATCTTTCTCTGACGAATTGATGGCTCACGAGATCTCTAGGCGTTTCAAGTACCCGACTAATATTGAAGCCTATGATCGGACCACGGAACCACAAGAGCACTTAGATGCTTATGTTTCCATTTTACTTTTTGTTAGAGGAGATGACCCACTCATGTACTGTGTTTTCCCTCTTTCTTTGAAAAAAAACTATCCTGAGATAGTTCACTACCTTAACTCCTAAATCCGTTGTCAATTGTGAAGACTTGTCCTCGAAATTTTTGCTACATTTTACCACTAGCAAGGTGCAGGCAAAATCTATTTCATGTATTTCTCATATTAAGCAAGGAAATGAGGAATCTCTTTGAGACTCTATATCCCAGTTTAACAAAGAAGTGGTGAATATTCGTGATTGGGATGAAAGACTAGGATTACATTACATAAGAGAAAGACTCCACCCTAGGTTGTTTTCCTTTTCTTCGGCTAAAAAAGAACCAAAGACAATGGACTAATTCCAGGTTAAAGCTAACAAATATATTAACGCAGAAGACGTGATCCAAGCTAAGGAGCATCTGGAGAAAGGAGAATATGCTAAACCTAAACCTGGATAAGCCCCCTAATAGAACTAGAATTCGAGGCCACATTTAAAAGGAAAATATGAGAGTTACACCCTTCAACACATCTCAAACTCAAATTTATTAAGAAGTGATGATTACGAAGTTCAGAGACATGCAAAGATCTCCTCCCTTGAGAAAGTATGCCCATAAAGATAAGTCTACCCATAAAGATAAGTCTAAGCATTGTGCATTTCATGAAGGTCATGGGCATATTATTGAAGACTGCATCAACCTTCAAGATGCTATCGAATCTTTGATCTGGGATAGCCGTCTAGGTCGATATGTGTGTCAATCCAAGAATAATAACTAGAGGGGAGGACAGAATTACAAAAAGCAGAGCTATAATCCTCGAAGAAGCATATATCTACTATACTAGAGAAGACATTCACTTATAAGGAATGAAAATCCTGAAGTAGACCCATCCCAGGATAACACTCAGAATCAAGAAAGAGGGTAACCCTGAAATAACACCAATCCAGAGAATGATTGTCATCATGCTGAAGTAACCTAAATAATTAACACCATATCAGGAGGCTTTGCGGGTGGCGATAAATCAGGGAATTCAAGGAAAAAAACACTCAGGGTCGTGTTGAGCGTAGCATCTTATTCAAAATATAGTACGAATGATGGAGCAAGGAAGACCCCGCTGATTTCATTTATCGATAAAGATTATGGTTGCATTATTCCATACCACGATGATCCTATGGTGATCTCAAGAATAATAATCAATGTCGAAGTTCGTCTCATATTTGTTGATCAGGGAAGTTCAGCCGTTATCATGTTCCTAGATTTATTTGAAAAGCTAGGATTATCAAAGAAGGAACTGATCCCGTATACTGGCAAGTTGATCGATTTCACTGGAGATAAGATTACCCCAGTGGGTTATATCGAGACCTATTTGACTTTGGGAAGGATTCTCTTTTCAAGAAACTCAAGGTCAAATTCCTAATGGTAGATTATCCCTCAACCTATAACGTCATATTGAATCGCCCTTCACTTAAAGCTTTTGGGGCTGTGATTTCTACACCTAATTTGGCCATGTAGTTCCTGGACCAGCATAATAGGATCATTACAATTAAAGAAGACCAGGCTATAGCTAGAAAATGTCATAATGAAAGCCTAAAGATTACTAAGAAACCACACACCATGGATCAACCCAACAATCTAACATCAATCATTACAGACCACATTAATGTCCTCCTAACTGAGCTAGATGTTAGTGAAGAGATCCGTGGTACGTGCGCTCAACCTGATAGAGAACTTCAATCCCTTCAACTCAGTGCCAAGCCAGATCAGGTAACAAAAATCAAGGGACATCTGAGCCAAGAAGAACAATCCCATCTAGTTGAGTTTCTTATGAAAAATAAAGATCTTTTCTCTTGGATGTTCACAGATATACTAGGGTTAAATCCCAAATTCATTTACCTTTGAATTTCTACCATGAAGGATGCAAAGTCGGTGACCCAACGTAAGAGGAAAGTCAGACCTAAGAGGCAAGAGGTAATTCAAAAGCAGGTGAAATAACTCCTAGACGCTGAATTCATTAGAGCTCTTATACCACTTGGCTCTCTAATATAATCTTGGTAAAAAAGGCTAATAGAAAGTGGTGTATGTGTGTCGATTACACTAACCTGAATTAGGCTCACCCAAAAGACCTTTGTCCACTTTCCAATATAGATAAGTCAATGGAAAATTCATTGAGGTTTCGCTTACTGTCATTCATGGATGCGTATTCTGAATATAACCAAATTCCTATGAACCCGGAGGACGAAGATAAAACTGTATTCATAACTGAGAAAGAAAGTTATTGTTATCATCTCATGTTATTTGGATTAAAGAATACAAGTGCAACTTACCAACATATGATGAATAAGGTCTTCAAAAAACAAATTGGCAAGGTGCTAAAAGTCTATATAGACAACATGATAGTCAAGACATCGGAGATCGAAAACCATGTGAAAGACTTGGAAGAGGTGTTCACCGAAATACGGAAGCATAACATGAGGCTGAACCTAGAGAAATGTGCTTTCGAAGTACAAGCTGGTAAATTTTTGAAATTTTTATTGACGAATCGAGGCATTGAAGTCAACCCAGAGAAATGCCAGGTCATTCTCGATATGCGTAGCCTATAGTCTGTTAAAGAGGTTCAACAATTGACAGGTTGAATAGCTGCCCTCACTCGTTTCCTAGCTAAGGCTGTTAAAAAACTCCTTTCCCATCTTTAAAACTCTTAAAAAGGGAAGAGATTTTGAGTGGACCTCGGGTTATGAGGCTACCTTTCAAGAATTGAAGATGATGCTAGGTGCACCGTTGATGCTAGCTACACTGCTGGTCCTAACAAGACCGAATTCTAGTGAAATACTATATGCCTACCTCTCAGTCAATAATAAAGCAATCAGTTCAGTCTTGATAAGAGAAACCAAAAAAGGTCAGAGTATGGTTTACTTCATCAACAAGGTCCTCCAAGGCCCTGAGCTCCATTATAAGAAGATTGAGAAACTGGCCCTGCCATATCTAATTATTGCAAGAAGGTTGTACAATACTTTCAGTGTCACCACGTGATAGTGAAGATGGATCAACTGATTTAGAAAGTGCTGCATAAGTTAGATCTCGCTGGAAGAATGATCACTTGGTCAATGGAGCTCTTTGAATTCGGCATCACTTATGAGCCAAGATAAGTCATAAAGGCTCAAGTCTTATCCAATTTTTTAGTTGAGCTTACACTGGATTATGGCCATCCAAGAGTGAATTCTTGGACATCTATATATCCTCAAATCCCAAGGGGAGTGGCACCAAAGTCATATTGGAAAATGAAGTCGGGCTTATGATAGAACATTCTTTAAAGTTCGAGTTCTTTAATTCAAATAACCAAGCAGAATATAAAGCTTGTATCGCGGGCATCACCATGGCAAGAGAAATGAGAGCCACAAATATAATTCTATATAGCAATTCGCAGCTAGTGACAACTCAAATCCAGGGTGAGTATCAGGCTAAGGAGCCATTGTTGTAGACATACCTAGCCAAAGTAAAGAAATTAATGGAAAGCTTTAATAGTGTCGAGGTAGAACATATCCTGGGAGAACAAAACTCTAGAGCTAATATCCTATCAAAGCTTGCTAGCACCAAGGGCCTTAGCAACAACAGATCTGTAATTCAGGATACCCTACTAACTCCTAACATTATAGACGTCAAAGTCTTTTTACTAGAAGATGATGAAAACTAGATGACACATATAATTACTTACCTTTGTAATGGCATATTACCTGAAAACTGAAAGGAAGTTTAGAAAATAGTACAGACAGCGGCCTGGTATATCGTTCTTGACAATCAGCTGTACTATTATGGGGTTTATTCTCTCTTTCTAAAATGCCTTAGTCCGAAATAAGCAAAATATATCCTACCTAGAATCCACGAAAGAAGTTGTGCCCATCACCTCAGTGAAAAATCCCTAGCATGAAAAGCGCTGAAGGCTGGATATTAATGGCCTAGTATGGAAGCCGATAGCATGGAACATGTTCAGAAATGTGATCAGTGTCAATGGATCTCCGACATCTATGCAACCCCCCAGAAGAGTTATCTATGATGTCCGTCCCCTGGCTATTCTATCAATGAGGGATGAATATCCTAGGTCCTTTTCTCCCAAGCACCAGGACAGATCACGTACTTAGTGGTAGTTGTGGATTATTTCACTAAGTGGATTGATACAAAATTGTTATCCACCATCACATCAATGTGAGTTTAGAAATTCACTTATAAGAATATTATTAATAGATTTGGTATCTCGGAGTCCATAGTCATCGATAATAGGACCTAGTTTACTGACCAAAAGTTTAATTATCTATTAGCTGGACTCAAGATCAAACAACATTTTACCTTGATAGATCACCCAAAAACTAACGGGCAAGCCAAAGATGCCAACCAAGTTATTCTTTGTGGAATAAAAAAGAGGCTTGATAAAGCTAAAGGAAACTAGGTGGAGCATCTCGATCATGTCTTATGGGCATATCAGACCACACCTCATTCCTCCATAGGAGAGACTCCCTTCAAACTAACCTACGGTTAAGAGGATATGATTTCGATGGAGATAGGAGAATTGAGCCGGAGAAGGCAGAATTTTTTAGAAGAGACCAACCCGAACCTCATCCGTCATAACTTAGACTTGTTGGAAGAATAACATCACATTGTCCATATCCGTGAAGCTACCGTTAAATAGAAGATTGTAGCACAGTACAATTCCCAAGTGATACCACAAAGATTTGTTCATGGCGACCTCATTCTATGAAGAGCAGATATTCCTCAAAAAATTAGCTCCTAATTGGGAAAGACCATACAGAATCACGTCCAAGATAGATACAGGAGCCTATACTATGAAAATCTTCTCTGGAAAAACCATCAAGAATTTCTGGAATGCTGATAAACTAAGGAAATACTATAGTTAAATGCCTTTAATTATTATTTTTATCATATAAGTGATGGGTTCTGACATGAATAAATCAATCATTGTATTTCTAGCACTTGGTTATTTTATTCACCTATAACTATTACAACCCACAAGGTGATCATACCTTGGAGTGGTCCGAGGAATACAAGGTCCAATTAGAATCATATATTCTAATGCGTGAATGAAGGTCAAAAGGGGAATCTGCTTGACCGGTCTCTGAGTTCAACAAGCAAATTCAAGGGTTTTAACTAGTGCCCTAATGAGCCTGACCTTAACCCATAAACCTTAAAAAGATTTTAAGAGGTTAAAAGTAGCAGACCGTTACTTGAGATAACGCAATAAGAAATTTGGCTAAGTGTCAAGAGCTCTAACTAAAATAAGAAACATAATTGATAAACGAATTGAGCGGACCCCGAAAAAAGAGAATCACTGAGATCGAGCGTTGAACCTATCTTGGTTGAAAAAAAAAAGAATGTTCACTAATTGTTAAAGAAAACCACCGAGATCGAGCGTTGGACCTATCCAGGTTGGAAAAAATGAGAACATTCACTAAATGTTAATTAAACCACCGAGATCGAACGTTGGACTCATCTCGGTTACAAAAAAAAAGGCCAACAGGAATATGCAAGAAAATATTCTAAGTGTATAAATAAAAATAATACCCGAAGCCTGGGACTTTTTCATTTACAAATAAAATTAACCCCACGCAGGGGGCAAAATAAGTAAATAAAAAAGATAGAATGGAGATTAGACTTCCAGGGTGGTGTCCTCTTAGTCTATGACTTCTACCTCGACTTCCTCTACTAGGCCTCCTTCTGAGCTTTCCTCCCTTTCCTCCTCGCCACCATCCGCTACAGGAACTTTATTCATGAGAGTGGCATCCACAATGTAACCATCACAGACCACCCTCCTCGAACTAATTCCTTCCATGATAAGGTCCAGATTCAACAGGCGTAGTTGGGAAGCATTGAAGAAAGATTTGTTCGCTCTTTTGCTTACCGCAAGTGCACGGATGGCACTTGTATTATAGCTAAGAGTCAGATATCATTCCCACGAGGAATACGTATTTCATATAATAGCCAAGTATTAACCAATAGTCTAATTAATGCTATCCAAAGGCATCGAATTTATAAAAGAATGTTTTAAAGAATATAAAGACTGAAAAATAATAAATCTAAGATAAATAGATAAATAGAGAAATAAGAAATCTCTTTTTCATCTCCTATTTCAACTAATGACATGCAATCCCTACAAGCAATATCAAAGAATTGTTAAATTAGCTTGAAAATCTGATTTAGTTAAAAATCTATGTCTAGGTCAATTAACCCTGGTTTCATTCACCCAGCTCACTAAGTTTCCTTGAGAACCAGTGCAAACTCCACTCATGGACGATCTATTCTCAATCACACACTATACATGGCCAATAGATATATTTCTATTCTATTAACAAATTAACTCATCTAAGCTAATTGAACTTGTCGAACATACATCAACCATACGTATGATCTAAAATCCAAATCCCTATATCTAGGTTCATTAGATTTCATCAAATCAATCAAAAGTTGACCAAACCCTCAAAAGCATTAAGATCCATATGATTGAAAATAACTAAACTTCAATATATACTCCAAAGATTACAAAATTATCAGCATTCATAGGAAACTACTAAGAAAAACTTATATACAGCCTAGCTAGCCATGAAACATGAAAGTACAAACAAATAAATCATGTTCATAAAGCATTAAAGAGAGAAAAGAAGAAAGGAAAGGAAGGAAGCTCATTAGATTTCATCCTTTAAGCTTGATTCACCCTCCATAGGAAGGATGGCCTCCAACCTTAGCCTTTTCTGCTTCCTCTAGGTCTAAAAACCTAAAAACCAGCAGCTGCTCTCCAAAAGATGAAAAACTCTCGTAGAAAATGGGTACAAATGTATTTATAGGCTGAATAAAATAGGGCAACACCGCGGTATCCAACACATCACGCCACGGTGTGCGTGTAATTAGGTCACAGGGGCCTAGGCCTTCCACTCTCAATGTCGCGACCCTCTAGCCTCATGTTTTAGTGCTGAAGCAGGGGAACGCCGTAGCGCTATCATGCCCACGTCGCGGCGTTGAGTGCTGATCTTCACTTTTAGCTTCCTCTTAGGCTTCCTGGTCCAAAGCTACTTCAAATTCTTCATTTTCCTACTTTATTTGAGACCTGCCTATATCAGAGAAAGTATCAATTCATTAACTCAAGCAAATGTACTAAATTTATCAAAGTTTTGAAAGTATTTACTCAAGAACAGAATGGAAGTCATCAGAATGAAATCAGATATAAATAATGCTAAAATCTTTCATTCATACTTACAAACAAGGACTAAACATATCATGAAGCACAGATATAAGACACAAATAACTACATTCTGTGTAGTTATCACACCCCTAAACCTAGATTTTTGCTAGTCATCGAGCAAAACAAAGTACATTCACAAAGATCAACATAACAACCTATTTTCAGCCATTTTTAACATTCCACTTTCACTTAACATAAGCTAGTGCATGATGATTGCATAAACCTCAAAGAATACGCATACGTCACAATCAGTTTCACACATACACAATCCTCATCATGCTAGCATTCATAGCTTCCTTTCATACAAGATATTCTTCCCAAAATCATGCAAGAAAAACCTCTTCCATTCAATTCATATTCACCCAAATGAGGTTATGAACATACACATGAACATAATTTACAAAATCCACAAGATTGTAATACAACTCTTTATCCACTAATGTAAATCATACAAGATTAAGGATCAACAGGGTCTTTATTAACTTATAATGTCAGGCCAAGGGTAATAGGTAACAGAATAAAAGGGTAGAATTAAACACAAACATTGAGAAACATAAATATAATATTCCAATTCATGAGCCAATAATGACATTAGCAGGGTACACAGTAAATGTAGAAAACTCGCCAGAACCATTTTTGATGCTTTTCGACTTTACTTTTCTTTTGCTTTGCTTTTCTTTTGATTTTCATTCATTTTTCAATCATTTCTTTTCTTTCTTTTTCTATTCTTTTCTTTTGCAAAGTAATAATTTTTTTTCTTTAACTACATCTGGTTCCTTCAGACTTATTTTGTACTGAATATTCATACCCCTAATCATAAGACTCACTTCAAGAAATAACATATACCATGCACTCAACAAACAAAGAAGGTAAGAAGAAAATGCAATGTTTTCACATGCATTAGAATGGTTAACATGTTAACGATCACAAAGGTGGTGAAAAACAAATAAGGCCAAATAGTATAAGGCTTCAAAATAGGACCTAAGGATATCATCATATCAAGGTAAGCTTTTTAAGGCTCAAACGATCCAAACAATGCCCTAGTCATTTCCTCAATCATGCACAACCTAGGATTTCGCCTCAAGAGAATTACCAAACAATTTCTAGGATAATCAAATTTTTCATATGTATCATCCATAAACTTTCTCAAGGCAAACATTTTTATTCTTTCCAAAGTTCAAAAAGCATGCAATTGGGAAACTCACCATGCATAAAAAGAAACTAGAATGCTTTAGCATGCACCAAAGATTGCATATGGATTCACAGAAAAATAAAGGTCATTTGCATCTATATCTATCATTGAACAATCATTCACACTAGTTTTTTAAATAATACAATACACAATGTTAAAGGGAATGACAATTGTATCTTGAATGGATTTTTCATCAAATTTTTCAAGATAACTGCTCCTATGATTATTATTTAAACTATGGTACTAAAGCACATATATACACTACAAAGAAAATATAAAACTAACAAGCATGCATAATACCAAAACATATGCACATGAACTTAATAGTACCAAAATAACATAATACTACATAAATAGTTAGTCAAAACATAAAGTTAAAGACACCCCCCAAACCTGAGGGAAACAATGTCCTCACTGTACAAAAGAGACATACATAAAGATATCAAAAAGAAATACGATGAAAGAAAATGAAAAGCCTGATAGCAATAGCTAGATAAGCGGATCATCACTGTCGTGGCCCTTAAAATCAGCATCATAATCATCGCCATCATCTTCGCTATCAACATCCTCAGCTGCAGCATGAGCACTGGAAGGGCCAGCCTGGGAGGGTCTAGCAACTGCAGTGGGTGGGAAATGTGGGACTAGATAGTGCTCCATAGGCAGTCCAAGATGCTCCGCCATCCAACGCTGGGTCTGCATCGTGTAAACAAACATGGCCACCATATGGACAAGCCTAGCCTCCATCCTAGCACACCAATCAGTGTCATCTGTAGGTGTGGCCTGTGGCTCAGGAACTGCGGCTCTCGGCGCTGCTGGTGCTCGAGGCTTTGGTGCTGCTCAAGGCTCCCTACGAGCCTGTCTTTGATGAGCGGGTGCAGGTGCAACTAGTCCTCTCAACCTCACAATGAAATACTCATTGAGAGGTCATTTTACATCAATCTTCTCTTCATGAAGTCCAATCTGAACCCCCTGCCTCTGGCACAATGCATGAATGAGTGAAGGAAAGAATAAACTTCGGGCCTCCCTCACTACTCTGAGAAGTTGGTCATGTATGATCTGAGCAATGTCAATGGATTGGTGCTCCAAAATAACATATATAAGAATCGCTCGATCCCTGGTCACTTCCGATAAGTTGTTCGATGGGAGGATCCTGGTTGATATAAAATGGTACCAGGCCTTCGCCTCAGGCGTCAAACAACTTCTAGGAAAGTAACGAGGCCTGTTCATCTGAATGCTCATAGTCCACTGAACCAGTTGAAACTCAGCCGTGCAAATGCGAGCAGTGACCAAGCTAAGATCAATCCCTTCCTCAGGCTCCCAATAACAGAAATTTGTGTACTCGCAAAGAAGAGGCGGAGGCTGCAGTTTCAGTACTACTTGGAGATCCTCCACAGAATAAGGAACTTGGCGTCTCTGTACCTTGACGGTAGTAGCTCCCGGTGCGACAAAAGCTAAGTTCGCATAAAATTCATGAACTAATGGTAGCACTGCCACCTCAGGGTGTTTAGCAAAATGACCTCATCCCAGTAGACAGATGGTCCTCTCTATATCCTCATGGATGCTGTCTGCAAAGGAAAATTCACGCTCCACTATCACTATTTTTCCAACCAGTACAACATATTTTTGTTTAGCAGCAGTTGAAACGAACCTCCTCTGATCAAATTGAGGAGGAGGAGAAGGCTCCCTGTTACGCTGATTGCTAGATCCCCTTTGGCGTTTATGAGCCATCAGACCTGAAAAAGAATTACAAACTGTTAATATTGAATGGACAAAATGAAAAAGATTTGCAAAATAGATAAATGCTAGAAATTTTGGGGCCCAACGCCGCGACATGCAACTCAACGTCGCGGCATTCAAGCTGTTCATATCAATGTTGCGGCATTCAAGATAACGCTGCGACATTAAACCTGTTCATCTTAATGCCGTGGCACTCAAACCAACGCTGCAGTGCACAACCCTAATTTTTCCAGGCATGCAGCACTCAGAGTGTATAATCCCATACAACATGTAATTCAAGCACCATATAATGCTAAAACTAACAAAAACTTAGCAAAAACGAAGTCTAAAACGATTATTTAACACAAAACCTACAATATTACAAACAAAAACAAAGCAACTATAAAAACCTATGAAAAATAAAGAAATAAAAATGTAAAAAAATAAAAAAAATTGAAGAAACATACCGTAGTACTAGTAGGACTTGGAGGACGAGGGTGGGAAAGAAGAAAAGAGTAGAAAATTTCAAAGAGAACGGGAGAGAAATAAAACAGAAAGCAAGCAAGGAAATGGGAGAATGAGAGGGTGTGTGAAACATCGCAGCACTTAACCCATGTCCGCCCACTAGCGCCGCGGCGTGACAATAATAACGCCGCGGCGTGCACTAATTCCCACTAGTTTCAAAGTTTAAATTAATTACTAATTACTATATTTATTTATTTTTATTTTTATTTTTATTTTTATTTTATTTTTTATTACAGGGCCGCGGCCTTAGGGTCTGTACAGTCGCGACCCTGAACTCACTGGATTTTGGCCCAAAACAAGGGAACGCCACAGCGTGTTGTTGCGTGATGCCGCGACGTAAGGAGCCTGACTACAGAATTCTGCAACAAACTCACTTCAGCCATGAGTTTTGCTCAAATGTGGCCTCCAGTACCTGCAAAACTTGCCTAAAATGTTAATTTACATAATGTAATACATAAATATACAAAAACTTAAAAATAAGATATTTACATAATTAAGACTTAAAATGAAAATTTTGGGTTCCCTCTCAAAAAGGGCCTAATTTATAGTCCCAACAGGACTTGTCTGCTGGTCCAAATGCATTTCTATGTGTGAGGAGGATCTTCCTCCTGATTTACAAAATTGATTTGATGCATTTGGAATGGCATGACTTTTAGCTCCAAGTTTGGAGCTTGCTCAATAGGTGAATTAAATAAATTTACCACCATAGCAGCTTTAAACTGGTCCATTTCACTATAAAAAATGACTTGACCTTCTCCTTGAGCACAGGCTTCACTTGCTCCTCCTTCCTTGGATGTTATCCCATCAATTATGCTCACCATTGCACAATCTTCTTGATCTTGAGGACCTTGTAGTGCGTTGAAAATATTGAATTTTACCTCTTGATCCTAAACCCTCATGGTGAGTTCACCCTTCTCCACATTAACCAGAGCTCTTCTTGTTGCAAGGAATGGCCTGCCAAAAATCAACGGGACTTTGCTATCCTCCTTCATATCAAGTATGACGAAATCCACATGGAAGATAAACTTATCCACTTTAACCAACACATCCTCAATAGCCCCTTTTGGATGAGTAAGGGTTCGGTCCGCCAACTGTAGTGTAACTGAAGTAGGCAAAGCTTCCCCCAAACCTAATCTTTGGTAAATGGAGTAGGGCATGAGATTGATACTGGCTCCTAAATCACACAACACATGGCCAGTGAACTTCTCACTAATTATGCAGGGTATGGTGAAGCTTCCGGGATCTTTGAGCTTAGGAGGAAGTCTGTTAAGTAGAATTGCACTGCATTCCTTCGTCAGGGCAACTGTTTCAAAATCACCAAGCTTTCTCTTCTTTGATAGAATTTCCTTCATGAACTTAACATAGCTCGGTATTTGTTCTAAAGCTTCTGCGAATGGGATGTTGATATATAGCTTTTTGAACACTTCCAAGAATTTCTAGAATTAGTGCTCAAGCTTTTTGCTCACTTACCTATTAGGGAAAGGTAGAGGGTGGACATAAAGCTTGGACTCCTTCTTCTTCTCCTCACCATTCCTCTTGGCAATATCTCGAGTTTGCTTGACATCTTTGCTCACCAATTCCTTTTCTTGGACAACTTTTGTTTCCTCTTCAAGCAGCTTTGTTCTCGGATTCCCCTCAATATTTTTCCCACTTCTCAGTGAGATGGCATGACAATGCTCATTTGAAGCACCCTTCAGATTATTAACAGTGTCATTGGGGAGGGTGCCAAAAGGTCTATTATTAATGGCATTAGCCAACTGCCCTACTTGGTTTTCCAGTGCTCACATAGAAGCAGTTTGACTCTGAAACATCATTTCATGTTTTGCCAACTGAGCATTAGTCTTCATCATGTGAGAATCCGTCTTGACCATAAACTGTGAAAACATGTCTTCCAAAAAGGGTTTTCGATCTTGGCCCTGTTGTCTTGATTGGGAAGGGAAACCATGTGCAGTTTCTGTACTGAAAGGGTAGCTATCGCTTGAATGTGTTTCTCCACACTTATTACACAGCACAAATGGGCTTTGTTAATGGCTATTCCCCAAACGATCCAACTTACTAGATAATTTTGCCACTTGAGCTGATAATGCTGCCATTAGATCGATATCATGCACTTCAGCTACCTTTTTTGAAGTATTTCTCTCAAAAGGCCACTGGTAGTTGTTGGCTGCCAATTCCTCAAGCAATTGGAATGCATCATCAAATGATTTGCTCAATAAAGAGCCTCCAGCAGCTGCATCTACTATAGGGCGATGGTGGGGTAGCAATCCTTTGTGAAATAAGTAAACTTGGTGCCACGATGGAATGTCGTTATAAGGGCACCTACGAAGCAAATCCTTGTATCTCTCCCATGCTTCATAAGGACTCTGATTCAAATTGGGTGAATGATGTGATATCATTCACCATTTTAGCAGTCTTGGCCAGTGAAAAATACTTATTTAGGAATTTACCGCATAGATCATTCCAAGTGTTAATGGATCTCGTAGGTAGAGACTGCAACTAACTCTTGGCTCTATCTCTGAGAGAGAATGGAAAGAGCCTTAAGCGAATAGCATCATTAGATACACCATTATGCTTGAATGTGTCACATATCTCCAGAAAATCTGAAAGATGAACATTGGGATCCTCCTTGGGCAAACCACCAAATTGCACAGAAGTCTGTATCATTTGAATGATGGCCAGTTTGATTTCAAAATTAATAGCACGGATGGCAGGCCGTCTAATATTGGATTGCAAGTTCTCCATTTGTGGGGTTGCAAACTCCCTCAACAGTCTAGTGTGACTATCATCCTCCAATTGGAGCGTAGCGTTATTGTCTAACATCTTAGTACTTATATCACAAAATAATCTGAAAACTTAAATTAATATGTACAAGACAAAATTTGAACTAGTATTAACTAGACTCGTTGCTAATATCAGCTAAACAGAAATAACCGTATTCCCCAGCAATGGCGCCAAAAACTTATTCGCTCTTTTGCTTACCGCAAGTGCACGGATCACACTTGTATTATAGCTAAGAGTCAGATATCGTTCCCACGAGGAATGCGTATTTCATATAATAGCCAAGTATTAACCAATAGTCTAATTAATGCTATCCAAAGGCATCAAATTTATAAAAGAATGTTTTAAAGAATATAAAGACTGAAAAATAATAAATTTAAGATAAATAGAGAAATAAGAAATCCCTTTTTCATCTCCTATTTCAACTAAAGACATGCAATCCCTACAAGCAACATCAAAGAATTGTTAAATTAGCTTGAGAATCTGATTTAGTTAAAAGCCTATGTCTAGGTCAATTAACCCTGGTTTCATTCACGCAGCTCACTAAGTTTCCTTGAGAACCAGTGCAAACTCCACTTATGAACGATCTATTTTCAATCACACACTATACATTGCCAATAAGTATATTTCTATCCTATTAATGAATCAACTCATCCAAGCCAATTGAACTCGTCAAACATGCATCAACCATACGTATGATCTGAAATCCAAATTTTTATGTCTAGGTTCATTAGATTTCATCAAATCAATCAAAAGTTAATCAAACTCTCAAAAGCATTAAGATCCATATGAATGAAAATAACTAAACTTTAATATATACTCCAAAGATTACAAAATCATCAGCATCCATAGGAAACTACTAAGAAAAACTTATATATAGCCTAGCTAGCTATGAAACATGAAAGTACAAACAAATAAATCATGTTAATGAAGTATTAAAGAGAGAAAAGAAGAAAGGAAAGGAAGGAAGCTCATTAGATTTCATCCTTTAAGCTTGATTCACCCTCCATAGGAAGGATGGCCTCCAACCTTAGCATTTTCTGCTTCCTTTAGGTCTAAAAACCTAAAAACCAGCAGCTACTCTCCAAAAGATGAAAAACTCTCATAGAAAATGGGTACAAATGTATTTATATGCTGAATAAAATAGGGCAACGCCGCAGCATCCAACACATCATGCCACGGTGCGCATGTAATTAGGTCACAGGGGCCTAGGCCTTCCACTCTCAATGTCGCGACCCTCTAGCCTCAGGTTTTAGTGCTGAAGCAGGGGAACGCCGCAGCGCTATCATGCCCACGTCGTGGCGTTGAGTGCTGATATTCACTTTTGGCTTCCTCTTAGGCTTCCTGGTCCAAAGCTACTTCAAATTCTTCATTTTTTTGCTTTATTTGAGACCTGCCTATATCAGAGAAAGTATCAATTCATTAACTCAAGCAAATATACTAAATTTATCAAAGTTTTAAAAGTATTTACTCAGGAACAGAATGGAAGTCATCATAATAAAATCAGATATAACTGATGCTAAAATCTTCCATTCATGCTTACAAACAAGGACTAAACATGTCATGAAGCACAGATATAGGACACAAATAACTACACTCTATGTAGTTATCAAGATTCATGCACCGAGTTGGCCCATTCATCTTTAAGATATATGATATTACCCTTTAGCTTAGCCTCAGATTGTCTGATAATCTCATTCTCAGCTCGGAGTGCATTCAGGGTGGACTCAGCATAAGACATTTGATCTTTTAAATTGTTTTCCTGAGCAACCCTTTCAGCAACTTTGACTAGGAGCCTGTTACCTTAGCTTTGCGTAAACCGAGCTCTTCGTTGACTTGAGCAAGTTGTTTATCTTTTTGAACCACAGCTAACTTAAGCTTTTTCCTTTCACCCTGAAGGGCGTCCAACTCCTTTTCTAACTCTCAAGTCTGACGAACAGACTCAAAAGCGGACTCCAGAAAGCATAAAATGAAAATATTGTGCAAAGCCTGCACCTAGGCATCTTGAATAAGCTCGATCAAGTCCTGCTCAATGAAGACATCCTGGTCAGCTTGGGTTAAAAGGGTGCTGTCAATGATCCACCTAAGATCAACCCCTGCCCCAAATTGACCTTCTAGCAAATTGCAGAGGGGCATCCTCTGGGATTTTAGTCTCCCGGCTAGTAGTAAGATAGAAAGGAGCAACCTCGGTTATCGGTCTTTTCCCTCGTTACTCCCATCTGTCATCCCCATTTCTCTTCTGAGGCTGAAAAGATTGAGTAGGTGATCCGGCATCCGCCTCTTATGTAATAGGTTGAGGAAGAAGAATAGAAACTGTCAGCTGGGATCCAAACCCTAAGGCCCCTGCTTTTCATTAGGCCAATCATAAGGCAAGAGCTTTAAGCCCACCAGGAAGCGCTATACTTTATGTAAATAGGAAACAGATATGTTACAACACTTGGAAGAAATTATGAATACAAGTTAATCAAATATATTTCAGATGGGATATCTAAGAATGACCTTATTGAGTCGGAGGGCTCATCTAATACATCTTTACAGTAGATTGCCTGATTTTTATTGGCACATTCAATTAAGAAGTTGATGACGTCAACTAAACTTTCTATTAGTGATGACATTGGAGTCTCTATTCCTTCTAAGCTCCAGTCCCACACTGCTTGTGTCTAGTATAGAAAAAAAATTTGTTCGCTTTCCAAAGTAACAAAAAAAGACATTGACTCCAAAGCTCTTTATATTGTGAAGAAATCCTTCTTGAAGTTTTTGAAGGATTCTTGATATAATTTGAAAACCTTATGCCCTGCTTACGCGTGTAAGGTAACCCACCCCTTTTGAAAACTATTCCTGGGGAGTAAAAACAGGGTGAAGAGAAAAAAGAATAACCCCATAGAGTATGGCCATCCGAAGGTTTTGCATATAAGTTTAAAAGTCCTGATGAAACCCAATGTGTTTGGGTGTAGCTGAGTTGGAGCTACGCGCAAGTGGTTGAGGACTCCGATCTTAAACTCAAAAAATGGAAGCCGGACTCCAATGCGGGTGAACAACGCGTCGTACATATATATAAAGTGATCAATTTTTGTTCTCATTGAGCAAACCCATTCTTAGTCAGAAGGAGCCCGAATTATATATTTACCATCACAAAGTCGATCCTCAATGAGGTGTAAATGTTCTTGCTTAGCATTGGCATCCTTCGATGTCTCAATGCTTGAAAGAGTACCCAAGACTTCTTGGTTAACCCATTGATATAGACTGAAGTTTCTTGAGAAGACATATTCTTTTGTTTCTGAAGTAGAAGCTCACTAACGTCTCATGTCCATATTACTAGCTTCACCTATAGAGGGTGCACTCATGTCAGAATGCGAAGAGGATTCATTATGACTCTCTAACTCTATCATGAGTACGGAGAGTGGACGTGTTGGTCTATGCCTTATGTAACACCCTCCTTAGGGCATCACATTTCTGACTCCCGACTCATAATCTGAAAAGAAGTTCGCACAAAGTTTGAGTTATAAAAGATGGGTTTCAAAATTTCTTCTTTACTGAAAAGTAAATTTTATTGAAAATATTAGGTGATATTGAAAATCATATTTCAACTATTCATTATGCAATATTGACACCAATTAATATCAAAAATTAAAGAGAAATATAAAATTAACAGACTTTTTTTTTCAGTAGCAAACCCCATGACGGGTCCTACTTAATAGCACGGTACAACACTAACGAGAAACTTTAACACACTTATTCCTTTTTCTGTCTATCTTGATGCATCAGACATCTGTTTCTTTGTCAACACTGCACACCTTTGAGTCCTGAATGTCCACTCCTTATTGTTGTCACCAATCTCAGAGTATCCATCGCCCATTATGTCTAAGACAACTCGATCCTTCTATTATTTGATTTTAACAGTACAAACACAGCAAAACAATATAACAAAGAGGTGAGATCACCTACACCAATACCAACATGGCAGCACAAAGATAACACAAACAGCAATATCATACAGATAGATCATACCGCAATTATGATCATGCCATCAACATTAATCAACTATCATCATCCAATCATTTATCAATTCAATTATCATCCAAGTATTTAAAACAATTGTCATAACCAATAATCAATATTCCTCAATTAATATATCACACAGATATAAATGCTCAGATTTATGCATATGCACAAAGACTCATTTTATCAAAAACAACTCCATGGAGGTTTTCACAATTTTGAGAAGAATGCTCTGGTTAATTGTCAGCCTTAGCCCAAAGACAATCTCCCAGTCGTTGAAAAGAATCGTGTTCTTGTCGGGTATCGTCAATGCGTTGTAACGGATCGTGATCGCCAAGTGGCACAGGGTACTCACCAATCGCCCACGGTCGACCCGCTAGCGCCTCGACGCCCCAAGATCCATCATAGACCTCACTATCAATTTTCATTCCCTCTTCAACCACAAGGGCCATAATAGCTATTAGCTATATTTTATACAATGCACGAATATATCAGTGCAAGTTCAACCCCAAAGGGCCAAATTTTTTCAATTTCATTTGTTCAATGTAATCATATGCTTCAACGCATATTTTTCCAATGCACATATAATGCACCAAATCCAATCATAGACATATCTTTCCAATGTATGTATAATGCACCAAATGCCAATCATAGGCAAAACATGTCATTTTCTCACACAACATCCATATACTGGTTCTACAGTATTTATACTGTATTTTCAACAGAAAAATCATATTATCACATTTTCATAGTTATAAAACTCTTTCGTCGTGTTTTCACAAAATTGCGCAACATTTCCATTTCATTTCCAAAACGTTTCTGTTACGTTTTCACAATACTGCAACTCTTCTGTTGCACCTTTAAATCACGTATTAAAATTTTTTAACATTTTTCTCAATCGCATAAAAATATACGTTTCTCAAATTGCATAATGATTTTCCATCATTTTCAAAATACTTAAAACACTTTCCAAATCACATAATGATTTTTCATCATTTTCACAATCACGTAAAAATATTCTATCACTTTTAAATCATATAGTGATTTTTCAACAGTAGTTCAAATTACATAAAATATTTAAACGTAATTCAAATCACTTAAAATGTTTCAACGTATCTCCAATTGCGTAGTAATATTTTATCATATTTCAAAACGCGTAAAAATATTTTATTATATTTCCAAACACTTAGAAATATTTTATGTATTTCAAACCACGTACTTTAAAAATTACGTTTTTAAGATACGTAAATAATTTTTTTCACCACAATTCCATTACGTAAAATATTTCTCATTTCTTCAAAAATTCCATTTCCACTTTTCTAAAAATAATATGACTTTATACTTTATTTAACACATTTTCTTATTCAAGAAAATCTTTTTCACAGTATATTTCACAAATTCACAATTTCCATTGAATTAAATCAATGTTTCTAATTTTAAAAATTACTAACGCTTTCCAAAATCCAACGAGATTTTAACAAAAATAAATTCTTTTTAAAACAAATTGAGGTTCACTTGCAGCCTCTCTTTTCCATTTACATAAAAACTCATTTCTCAAGTACTAAAATACTCTGATTCCCTTTTCAAATTTATTATATTAAATTAATTATATTTTCACTTGGAAGATTACTTTGTTTCATCAAAATCAAAGCATTACAAGCCTTCGAAAATGTGGACATGACTATTAAAAATTATCAAAATATTTTTTCTTTTAAATTGATATGGTTTTACACAAACAAAACCATTAAGATTTTATTTTCAAAATCGAAATACTGATGGTTATAAAAACAACCAAACCCATTTGTTCAAATCTTTTTTCACTTTCTTTACAAATTCTTTTTCACTTTCTTTGCAAATCCTTGTTCACTTTCTTTGCAAATCCTTAAAATCAATGTTTGCCCATTTAATTCAAAACTCATATTTAGAAAAACACTTAGGATCTTTTTACACAAAATAAATCAATAAAAATTACTCAAAGACTGTATTCTTGTTCACAAAATCACTTTTTATTGATCTAGTATTACAAAATCACATTTAGTTGATTTAATTATTGTTTCTAACTTTAAATTTCCTAACGTTTTCCAAAACCCAATAAATAAATTCTACGTTAGTAATTTTAAGTTACATACGTTTTCTTTTATATTTCTAAATCACTTCTAAAATTAATTCTCTTTAAAATAATTTGAAGTTCAACACCTTCAATCTCCCTTTTTCTTTTATTTATGAAAATTTCACTTGATAATACTTTAATTCCCTTTTCAAAAATCCTTATTGGAAAATTATTATATTTTATAACATCAAAATATTTTTCTAAATTATCAAAACCTTATAGATGGCCATTGAAATCATGAAATATTTTTTTCTAACTTAAATAAATTTCATTCTTGTTTCTACACAAAATAAATTTATGAAAACTCAACTCCAAAAATCGTGTGCATTCTTTTTACAAAACAAACTCTTTTGTTTATTTTCTTTACTTCTCGAATCATTCAATTTTATTATTTATGAAAATATAATTTTGTGAACACCAAATTGGTTGATGTCTTATCCGAAATTTACTTTAGTTCAAGGACTAAAAATGAACTCCATAGTTCTTGAAAAATTTTAATAATAACTTTAGTCTTGGAAGTTCAAAACCGTGACCTCCTCCATGGCCTTTGGAGCCAAAATTTTGCTTATTTCAACATACATCCATCATAATATATTCAACATATATCATCATGCATATTATAAGCATATTATATAAACAAATAAAAATCATACTAAGCATGCATACACAAGTAAATCATGCAAAGCATATCAAGCATAGGCAAAAATAATTAAAGCACATAACACACATAACTTATTACATGACCATGGATATGAATCCTCACATGGATTCACCATCCATTAAATATAAAACCATCTCTCACCACTATGCTTGGTTGGTGAGATAAATCTCCCTCTTACCTCTTGAAGAACCTCAAAAGCTTCTTGATTTGCTTCCTTTTCCAAGTCCTTCACCACCAAGGGCTTCTCAAATACAAAACAAAATATATAGAAATTAGTATACTAAGCTTGATTAAGAGGAATCATGGATCAAACATGGTTTAGATCATGAAAAAGAAGAGAAGAAATGAAGTCTTCTTATACTTCACCTCAAAAATCCAATACCTTTGATCTTGAAGAAAGTCCATGAAGATGAATGATTTAGAGAAAATCTCCAACATGAAAGTTGCTTAGAATATCATGTAGATTCAAGATCTATGGTTGGATGAAATTAAAAGAGATTGGAGAGTGATTTTAGGTGTCTTGACTGAATGGTTTCTCTTGAAGCACAAAGATGAAATTTTTGATTTTTGATAGAAACTTGAAGCTTGGATTTGAAGCTCAATATGAATGATTTTGGAAAAACTCATAACTAGAGATGTTCTTAGAATGATGTTTAGGTTTAGGAAATGTATTTAGATGAAATTTTAGAAGCTTGGAGACATGGTTTCTAGGTGTTGACCGAATGGTATTTGTTGGAGAAGAAAATAGAGTTTTTTTTTTTGTATTTTACTTTGGAGAAGATGATGAATAGAAAGCAATTATGATACAAATGATAAAAACCAAAAATTTTGGTCTTCTTTGGAGTGCATGGCCGTAGCTCATATGGAGAGAAAGAAGAGAATATATTTTGCTAAGTCTTGCTTTTGGAAAATCAATGAATGATGAAGATTGATCAAGATAGGAAATTAATGGTCTTCAAACTTTTTCTTTGGCCTAAAAAGGCTACTCAAAATTGTCTCCTCCTTCCTATGCATTCTCCAAAACCGTCCCCCCTCTTCCTAATGCATTCATGAAGTTGTCATCATTATTAGTCACCATCTAGAGCATTTCTAGCCATTGATTAATTCAATAGTTAGGATTTAGGTAGATTTTTGATTTAGAAGACTTAATCTAGGCCATTAGATCTTTTTCCTTTAAATTCTAACCATTAAATGTGTCTCCAAAAATGAAGGGTCAAGATTACTCCTTCTTACTTTTAATCCAAGGGTCATAATTAGTCTTTGCTACTTTTTAAGACCAAATCTCCACCCTTGATTAATTCTTCATCCAATGGTCTTTTTCACTTTTTAAGACTAAATCTCCACCCTTGATTTAATCTAAATCCAATGGTTATAAATGGTCCTTATTACTTTGCAAGACTAATTCTACACCGTTGATTAAATTTATGGTTGATATTGAAGCCTTTCTTATTAAGCTTGTCTAGATTAAATCTCTACCATTGATTATATCAATGGTTAACATCCAATGTTTCTTTATTAAATTTATTTCTCAACCGTTGATTAAATCAAGATCAAGTCTCCACCGTTAATTAAATCAATGGTGGATATCCAAACCACCAATGTTGACTTAAGCAATATAATTTCTATTTTTATCTACTAAAAATCTCACGAAAGAATATATTTACTGTATTTTTATCACCCGATAATTAAATACAGTACCAAACACAATACAAGAAAATTTCTAAAACTGTTTCCGGATTCAGGTTTAGTAAGATCCCCTATTTCCGTCTAAATAGTATAAATTTTTCCATGCGTAAAATTTTTTTCACTTTGTGGGACCCACTTGGGCCCACGTATGGCCACCTGGGCCCACATACACCCCCTGAGCCCACAAATAGTAAAAATTTTCATAATCACACATAAAATCACAAAAATTAGAAAACTCACAAATATCAAATCAAATCACGTAAAATAATTAAAACCTAACGGTAAAAATTAAATTACGTAAAGTTTTCTCCGGCCCGAAAATTTTTATTTTCCTGACATGGAGTAAATCACTCAAAACGATCAAATACACTGACGGAATAAACAAAATAATTTTACAGTATTCAGAAATTACTAAACAGTAAAATTCTGTTAACTGTCACAATTACTATTTAAGAGATACGAAATTTGAGGTGTTACACCTTACAAGTTCTCTTGCACTATCCACCCTCCGTAACGCTTCCAGGATGTCCATCTTGGATAGCGGCCTCAGACCCCTATCAGAATCACCACCATGAAACGAACATCTCCACCACACTTGAGATGGTGTAGACAGTGGAGCGCTTAGAATTTCTAAGGAACTACTCACCTCCTCACTATTTTGTGGCTTTCTCACCCTCACCATGATGTTTTAAAAGGAAAAAATAGTGGAAAAGGAAATTACCTTAAGAAGGAGTGAAGGAAAGGTCTTAAAGGAGTCAAAAACCACCAAGAATCGCTACTTAAGCTCACCGGAGAATAGAGCAAAAATGGAGAAAAATGAGGGGTTTCCCCCCCACTCCTATTTATAGCACAAGAAATATCCCCCAACCATTGCCATTAGAAGGGGTAAAACGAGGAATTCGCATTGAATTTGAAATAGTAATCATGATAGTACGAAACTCAAATGGTGGCTTCCAATACCTTTTAGCCATGTGGCAGAGCATACCTGATATAGTATTTGAACGGACAATGCTCAAAATTGAAATGATGTGTAACATGGCAGGATGATATCAAGTCGGATGATGGACTAATATCGTGATATTATGATAAACTCATAATATGGATTACGACTTCACCTTCAAATTACCTTTAGAATAAATTATAGGTCCCATTGGATAATTTGGTATAGGGCCAACTCACTATGAATCACGGACAACATCGTATCAACTTAAGGCAGAGTGATCTATATCTAATCCTGGCCAAAGTAATCAACATTGAAGGCATCCTATTTTTTACTTTTCATCACAGATTTCGACCATTCGTTAAAGACATCATGAGATCCGACATCAATATTATGACTTGGGTCCATTTGTCCCATGTGTGTCATTTACTCCTAATGAACTCAGATATCTTAACACTCAGCTGTCACATCTAAGCATCAAGCTGAGGGCAACTGTGCTGGACCGGGTTACGGGTTAGTAGTTCATAAGCAACTCAACTCGCTAGGATTAGATCTCATATATTTATGAGCGCTAATAAATAAGTAAATATGCCTATTTATGAAAAGTAAATTTCTAACAGAATCTCTCATAGATAAAGGAATTAATTATATCCCTCGTAAATAGATGAGATAATTATAAGATATAACAATCTTATTAGATTTTTATCCTAATTAATAACATTTAATATAGATTTAATCATGATTCTTATCAATCCTATCAATACCACACAATGTAGCAAAGGTATGCATCTAATTCCAAACACTGCCAACCTTGTGCATAGTCTAACTTGAGTATTGGAGTGCCTTTGCAGGTACTCATCCCTTGCACCATTGTTGCAACCACCGTGAATCGGAAGAAACTACTTACATCAGCCTCATTCAGGTAATAATTTGAACCCTGTTCAAAACACTAATCATTAGAAATTATATTAAAAATCATGTCTTTAAAGCTAATATAAAGAGGATATTGAAAACTCTAAGGACATAACTTTTAATACCTTTAATAAATCAGTATGAATTATATTAATGAAGACAAATCGATAAGTGCATTACCAACATAATCCCCAATGCAACACTATAACAATATCATCAACAAAATAACACCTTGTAATAATTGGTCCCGTGAAGGCAAACTTACAATTATGTAAAGTGCTTCATAATAGTTTCAAGATATTCCATATTGCGACTCTCAAAATCAAATAGCATTAGGAGTAACAAATACAACAATTTCCAACATATTACATAATATTTTATGCACACATAACACAAATTATTTTAGTAACCATCTAATATTAATTCTAAGAGTACATTATATATAACATACTCAACAGTATAAAAAATCATGCAAAAAAAAAAAAAGATTCAAACAAAAAATTCAAAATGTACACCATAAATTTTAACATTACGCAATATTATATATATATATATATATATATATATATATATATATATATATATATATATAATATAGCATCAAAATTATTTTAGTGGTCAAATAATGTAAACTATGAGAATATGCAATATGGAATAAGCCTTACAATGTCAAAAGTATATACAAAAAAATTCAAGATCAACTTTGGAGAATAACTGATGAGAATGCAAAATGTCATATTTTTCTTCTTTAATATTTAATCTTTTATACTTATTTTGTGCCTAGATATACTCATTATTCTTAAATTTTGATTTAGAAAGCAAATGAAAGCATTAAGTACAATATGAATCTAATTGGGCGATTTTGGACAATTTTCATATCAATTCGTAATATGGAACGTTTATTAGCCTGTAATTCTAATACATGAATTTAATGTGATGTATTTTTAGAAATTTTCAAATCTGGTGCACAAAATTTTTTTAGCTAAAAATACAACTTTCTAAGTTATATTATGATCCTATTTTATTTTAAATATTTTCTTTAATTAGTTAGATTTAGATATTGTTATCTTAAGATAATATTCAGAATATTTATAGGAGATTTTATAGAAGATTTTATAAGAGATATTTATAGAAGATTTGGTAGGCATGAATGCTAATACAAAAAGGATAAATGGGGGGAGTAATGATCGGATTTTTCTACACGTCATACATCTATCTTCTCTCTCTTCTCCTTCAAGTTTTCATTCATGACCCTGCATGACTAAGTTTTTAATTGGTTGAAGGAAACAGAAGCCTCAAAATCAATAAAATTGTTAGATCTAATTTATTTTTATTGTTTAATTTATGTTTTGAGTATCGAATGTCCTTCTGTGACTATTTTCATGATTGTTTCATTTAATTATTAGGAGACTTACTAATTTATTATTCGCTGCAATCTATTGCTAAATTAGATATTAAATCCGTAATTGTTTGATCCCTCTAATTTGTGAAGCAACTAAAATTTAGTGATTTGTTGTGTTAGAAATTATTAGATTTTAGGAAGAACATTTAACTAAATTAAATGCAACCGCTTGTGCTTATGTTATTTAGTTTTATCGATCTCTCTAATTCTTAAAACTGCTACTAGATTAAACCTTTAGCGCTTGTCTTGGGATGTTTAGTAGTTAGGGTTATTTAGACCGCTTATTTTTTAATTAACTACAACTAAGGAGAGATAGAAAAATAATTTTGTGTGAATTGATATATACTTACATCGATGATTAATTATAAGATTCTGATGGTGGATATTGACTTAGACTAAGGTTGTTCTTTTAATTAATTTCAATAATTTAATTTGAATTATTTTTTAATTATTTTTTAAAATTATTTTTGTTATACTCAAAATTCCTTATCCGTGTTCACGTAATATAAAATTAAACTAGATATTATTCGTAAAAATGATCATTACTCATACTATTATATATATATTTAAAAGTATAAATTTTATTTTTAGTTATTTGTGATAGCACACTAATAACACATAAATTTTTTATCTTTTTAAATCTAAAAAATTCCCAAAAACTAGTCACATGCATAAAAAATAATTACAATTCATAAAAAAAATACATTTAATTTAAGGGTCAAAGGGTAAATTTTGATGAATTTTGGAATCAAGAATGGGTCGCACGCACCCCAAGTCAGAATGTGAGTGTGCATTGTTTGCACATGACCCGAGTCGGGTCTTTTCCATTTAACCGGTCAATCATCGCGGCAAAGTGGATCAGCCATTGTTACCAGTAAGAAGATTAACTTCCTATCATTTTCACTCTATTTTTTAATGCAGTTTCAAACCCATAATCCTTTCTAAAATTGTTCAAACTAAAACCACATAACAAGGGAAAATTTTAATATTTGTTTTACTCTTAAAATTAAGTATTAAATTAGAGTTTAAAATTAGAATTAAATTTTTTAATTTTAATTTTTATATTTAAAATATCATTTAAAATTAGAATTATAATTTTATAAATTAATTTTATAAAATTAAAAAATAATTAAGTTAAATATTTCTCAATTCTTAATTTATGCCTTAACAATTATTAATTTTACAATTTAAAAATTAAACTCTCTCTTTGTCTCTCCACATTTATTTATAAATAATCATATTTATTGAGATTCTATATTTATATAAAAAATAATTTTATATTTATATAAAATTATTATAATAGCTATTTATTTTTTTATAAAATATAATTCATAAAAAATTTCTTTATAAAAAATATGATTATTATATTATAAAAATATTATTGTATGAATAGTTTTATTAATGTTAATTTTGTAAATAATTTTTTAATATTTTATATCATACCTTTAAATAATAAAATTATAATTAAATTTAAAATTATAATTTTTTTATCTTAATTCTTTGACAATCTAAAATATAAAATTTAAGATTTTGAACCAATTCTAATTTGAAAAAATTAAGATTAAAATTAAAAAATTTATATTTCAATTTAATTTCATTATCTAAAGCGGACCACCACATCTCAAGTTTTATTCTAGGTAAGTCTATAATGGTCTAAATTTAATTTCAAAATATTTAAATTTTAATCTAACCACATGTATAATATAAATGATTATGTGTTATAATTTTATTAGAATAATATAATACTTGGAGAGTATAAAAGAATCTTTTAAATTCCTATCTCACAATAATTTGTACTTTTTAAAGTTTTGATCGGGTAATTACACACATTAAGTGATTAAAAATAAGAGCTTCTTTTATATATATATATATATATATATATATATATAATGAATTAAATCTATTATCGTAATAAATTTACACACAAAATTTAATAATAAAATTTATATATAAAAAGTATTTAGTTATAACAATACTCATCATTATTTAACCTATAATAATTTTGATATTTAATTAATTTAAATTTTATAAAATATAATATCAACTATGTTAGTCTACATAAAATTAATAAAAATAAAATTAATCCAACATCAACTTGTTGACAAATTATAAAATTAATCTAACATCATCTTGTTGGGAAATTTTAGAATGAGGGTCATGCAGTCATGTTTACGACTTTTATCTACCAGGATGACCTGAACCAACTCCACGACCATCATCATCACGTCATCACATCATTGTTGGCTACACTAACCCAACCAATTTGACTACTCATGCATGGTTGGTCGTGTGGTGTGCCAAATGCCAATCCCTCACTGTTTCCCCCCATTTAGGTACGTCAACGTGTGCTACTGAAATTTACGTGTCAGTCTTGCAGCCTCATGATAGTATTACTCTTTAACTATGGTCGTCGGTTGATGGGTAAGGGTAATGTTATTCGTTCTGCTATCTACATCAAACATAATTTAACATTTACAAATTACGATGAAACATAATTGTATATTTTTTTTACAATACATCATTCAAAAAAAAAATATATATATATATATAAGTTACAATTGTTATATTTTAATATAAATTTTATGTATTTTTCTTTATATATTTTTTACAATTTTAGTTTTAGAAACAATTTTTACGTTATCAAATATTAACATTTGCTCAAAAAAGATTTAATGTGTAAATTAGTGAGAATATCGTGCATTGTACCAATTTTATAAATTAGGTTAGAATTTAGAAAAAAAATATTAGAAGATAGAAGAGATTTAAAACTTAAAAAGAAAGTAATTAGATTGAAAAGGAATTTAAATTCAAATTTTAAAAAAGGAAAAATTAAAAATGACACATGCTTTTTTTTAATGTAGATACACATTATTCTTTAAAAGAAAATAGAATAACAAATTAAACTACTCTTAAGTATACTCCAATTTATTATTTGGAGGTAGAGTGACGCAAAAATAATACAATAATATCTTTTTCGTAGAATTAAAGAACTAGAGGCTGTGCATACATCACAAATGGTTCATAGGTTTTCCAAATTGGTAGAAGATCTGGATTCAACTCCTCCTTCTCGCTCCTCAGTTGAAAATTTAGCTATCACATGCCTTAAAAAAAGTATTAAGGCTTTTATCATTTTCATAAAAACTAACAATCTAAATAGGATTCAAGTAATTACTTAAATGAAGTTGATGAAAGTAGTTTCCTTTGATATATGGTAGTTGCAACGGTGATATAAGGAGTGAGTTTTTTATTAAAAAAATATTCTAACATTTAAGTTAGATCGAGCACAAAGTGAGTAGAGTGTTTAGAATTAGATACATATCTTTGCTACATTGTGTAATATTTATATGAGCATCTTGGTTGATAAGAATCATGTTTAAATATATATTAATGTATAGTAAATGTTGTTAATTAGGATAAAAATATAATAAGATCATTATCGCTTACAATTAATTTATCTATTTATGATAGATTCTATGAGAGATTTATTTTTCATAAAAAGACATATTTATTTATCTAATAGTGCTCATAAATATCAAGAATCCAATTTTAGCGGGTCGGGTTGCTCCTAAACCATTAACTCGGACCCTAGTCTAGAATAATTGCCCCTAGCTTGGTGCTCAGATATGACAGTTGAGTGTTAAGATATTCGAGATTATCAGGAGCAAACGACATGCATGAGATAAAGGGGTCCAAGTCATGATATAGATGCTGGATCTCGTGATGTTTCTAATGAAGGGTCGAAGTCTGTGATGAGAAATAGAAACTGGGATGCCCCCAGTATTTATGAATTAGGCTAGGATTCGATGTAGACAACTCTACCTTATAGTTGCTACGTCGTTGTTTGGGATTTATACTGAGTTGCCCCAATACCAATTTGGGTAGTGGGGTGCACCTGTAAATCGTGAATTGACCGAAATAAAATTCGTAATCCATATTATGTATTGTAAAATCGACACAGTGTTGATCCAATATTCGGTGTAAATAATATTTTGTTTTAACATACGTTGTTTTGAGTTTGTCTGTAGTCCTTTTGGCTACTATGTCAAACACGTTTTTCCACTTAGCAAAAAGGTATTGGAAGTTGCCATTTGATCTTTATGCCGCCATGATTGTCATTTTCAAATTCAATGCAGAATTTCAAATTTAATGCAAAAAAGACCATTTTACCCATACAGTAGGTGTTGAGGGTTACCCCCGCGCTTATAAATAAGAGTGGGGTTTATTCCCCCCCTCCACTTTCTCCTTCTTCTTCATTTTTGCATGTTCCTTCAACGAACTAGGTGATTTTCGGTGAACTTTCAGCGATAGTTTTTTCTAGTTTTTGTTTCCTTTAAGCTTTCTTACCCCATATTCTTAAGGTATTCCCTTTTCTCCCTCTGTTTTTCTTCTTAAAAATCATGAGAGGGTGAGAATACTAAGCAATAGTGATGAAGAGAGTAGCTCTCTGGAGATTTTGAGTGCTCCGCCGCCTCAGGCGTGACGGAGACATTCTCTTCCTGGTGGAGGTATTGGTAAGGGACTAAGGCTGCTATTCGGGATGGACATCCAAAAAATGATACAGAGGGCAAACACAACCAAGGAACTTGCAAGGCAAAGACCGTCTCACTCACTCTCTGTACTCATGAGGGAGTTAGAGAGTTATGATGAAACCTCTTTTAATTCTGATATGAGTACGACCTCTATAGGTAACGCTAGTAGCTCGGATATGGGATGGAGGAAAGAAACTACTTCTGAGCCAAAATAATATATCTTCTCAAGGGATGTCAGCCTATACCAATGGGTCGATCGTGAAGTATTGGGTACCCTATTTAGCGTTGGGACCTCGAACGATGCCAGAGCTAAACAATAATATCTTCATCTAACTGAGGATTGGCTGTGGGATAACGAATACGTCATCCGGACTTTGTCAGACCAAGAACGTGTTTGTTCAACCGAAACGGAGGGCAACCACTTCGTTTATATGTATGATGCACTGTTCACTCGGATCGAAGTCCGCCTTCTATTTTCCAACTTTGAAGTTGGAGTCTTAAATCACTAACGAATGGCTCCAATATAGCTTCATCCAAATGCCTAGGGTTTCATCTGAACCTATAAGCTAATCTATAAAGTTTTTTGTTGGCTGTATTTGGTAGAAGTCCTTTTTTTTCTTTTTCACCTAGTTTTCACCCTCTGAGTATAGCTCCCAAAAAGGGTGGGTCACCTTGCGTGCTTAAGCAGGGTGAAAAGTGTTCAAGTCATATCAAGAATTTTTCAAAAATTTTAAGAAAGATTTCTTTAAATATAAGGGCCTTCGGGGACGAAGCCTTTTTATGTTACCCCAAAGGGCATACCAAGGATGTACTTATACTAGACGCAGCCAGTATGGGACCGGAGCCAAAAAGAAATAGAGACACGTGGAGCCATTTATTGTAAAGATGTTTTGGATGAGCCATTAGATTCTTTAAGACCACTTTTAAGAATTCAAATTTGAATATGTTGATGAATTTATATTTCATAATTTATTCTAAGTGTAATAACATGTTTGTTTCCTTTTTGCAGAGAGCATGGCGCCACCTGCAGGTCTCAAAGCTCTGGCCCAATGCTTGGCTCAAAGGAAAGTTGGGGCGTCGGCCTCCACATCACAGCCAACGACCCTAGTCCCTCCACCTTAATCTCAACCTTAGGAGGTGGATCCTGGATCTCTTGCTCAACCACTTCGACCACGCAAGAGGAAGGGAGATGGATGGCGAAAGCTAGAGGGAAAGAGGTCGGTGACTGAGGTGGCACCGATTGACCTCACTGTTGGGAGGCAGTCTGAAGTCCCGGAGGGCCCCCTTCTACAGTTTGTTGCACAGTCCATCTGGGGCAGAGGGTCGACCCAGGCCAGATCATTGACAGTGGCCTCCTGACCCAGGTTGATCAAGATGTCCTGATCAAGTAGGACTTAGTTGAAATTATCAAGGATGCCTAAGTCCGGGCTCTTCGCAATGCTTCGAAATATAAAGTCTGGGCTCTTCGTTCTTGGAGTCCACTTTAGAGTCTATTAGTCAGACTCATGACTTGGAGAGGGAGTTGGATGCTCTCCGGGATGAAAAGAAAGAGCTGGAGATGGTGGTGGCTCAAAAGGACGGGCAACTGGCCCAAATGAGTGAGGAACTTGGTCTACGAAAGGCTGAAATTACCGGGCTCCAAAAAAGGGTTGGGGGAAGGTGAATCTCAAGAGAAGACCCTGAAGGATCAAATCCCTTCAACCGAGTTTGCCCTGACTGTGCTTCGTGCTGAGAATGAAATCCTTTGGCAGTCCGAGTCAAAGATGAAAAATGACATCCTGTACGTTAAGGATGAGTGGGCTACTTTAGTAGATGACTCATTTGCAAACACTCTCGCCCAACTACGCCTCTTGAACCAGGACCTCGCTACCCCAAGGACTGGTTCATGGAAGGTGTCCGAGAAGGTTACATTGTGGATGTCATCTTTGAGGTAGCTCCGGTGAGTCGGTTCCCGTTGCGGATGGCCGCGAGGAGGAGGGCGAGGAGAGCAAGGAGGGTGGCAAAGCAGAAGAAGTCGAGGTGGAGGAGGTTGACTAAGAAGAGCCCAATCCAGATGCTTGATTTCATTCTTTTTCCTTTTTGTTTACCCCTTACGTGGGGTTACTTTTAAGAGTAAATATACATTTTAGTCCCTAAAAAATATTTGACAAACACGTTAGTCCTTTACAGTTTAAAGTAATATAACACTTTAGTTCCAAGAAGGATTAACATGATATGATTAGAAAACTTTTAAAGACTCACATGTTTGTCAAAAAAATTTTAAGGACTAAAGTGTTATATCACGAAATATTCAGGAATTAAAGTGTATATTTACTCTACTTTTAAATATATATGGACAAGTCCCAAATTTCTAACATTTTCTAAATTTAAAATACTTATAATATTTTTTGTCATTTCTTGCATATTCTTATTTCCTTTGTTTTTTCGGACCGATATGAGTACAACCCTCAATTTCGATAGTTTTCTCAATTGACCCTTAATGAATTTTTCCTGTTTGATCGTATAGTAGCCCGTCTTTCAAGTTTAGCTAAAGCTGCATATCGTATTACAGTTCGTGTTCTTTGTTAGAGTTTTTGACACTTAACTAAATTTCTAAGTGTAGAACTCCTAAGTGTAATTTTGATGCAGACGCCTCTTAGGGTTGGTATCCTTTGTTGGATACCAACAAATGTTATTGCCTTGTCCCAAACATCAATTCGACACTCTTAACTTTTTTAAACTTGCTTTAAGTTTATGAGTTAATGTCAGACTCATTAAGATATGAGTTAAAACCCTTGAACTAGCTTCTTGACCATGAAGTACAATCAAGTGGGGTCCACAGACGACGTCAATGTTTTAAATGGAGTTTAGATGATTACCTGAATGAGGTTGATGAATGTGGTTTCTTCCGATGTAGAATGGTTGCAATAGTGGCGCAAGGTGTAGGTGCCTGCAAAAGGTATTCTGACGCTCAAGTTAGACCATACACAAGATGGGTAAAGTATTTGGAATTATATACATATATTTGCTACCTTGTGTAATATTTATAGGTGTGTCTTAGTAACTAAAAATTATGTTTAAATCTGTAATAATGGATAGTAAATATTGTTAATTAGAATAATAATGGATAATAATCTAATAAAATGATTATAACTTATAACTGATTCTTCTATTTACAAAAAATTTATAAAAAATTATTTTTTATAAATAAATATATTTACTTATTTAATAACACATAAATATTTAAATTTTAATTCTAACAAGTCAAATTATTTTTGAACCACTAACTCACACCAGTCCTCAACACTAACTAATTTAAATGAAGAAAGAAAGCAAAAGAAAAATAATGATAACATAATCTTAGTATATAGTATTTACTATATATAATGTTCGAGGACATCCACCTCAGATGAGAATGAGATGGAGAAAATACAATAAGAATAATAATGGAACTTTAAACAAAGTATAGGGTAGGTCAAGCTGACTCTATTCAAACCCCACCATAGCACTATCAAAGATTAGAAAGTGATGTATCATTGTACATACATGCTATTCTGTGAGCTTTCGGCCCCCAAATAGCCCCAAAACAGAAAATAACAAATAAAAATACAATGATATAAACCATAAAGAAGTCCTTGCAAGTAGTTCACCAATTGGGCAATGTTCAGTTTGTCTACTTTAACAAAATAATTAACATATCACATGTCACATAGAAATTAAATTTATACAATTAATGTAACAAAAGAATTATACAATTAATTAATGTATTACGATTAAAAAATGTAAGAATTTTTTAATTTAGAAAAGGGCTTTATTTATTGAACATTGATATTCAAACACTATTATTTACACTAATTATACATTGTTTATTGATGTACAGGTTTTTAGGTAACAACATGTATTGTTTAGTTAATAAATTAAAAATTGATTACAATATTATAATAATTGATTATTAATTTATTAATTAAATAATATATTATATTAATTAAAAACTTTTATTTCATTAAATGATATAAGAATGATGAAAGCAGTTTGGTATAGAAGAATTTTTTTTAACTTAATTAGTATGTACTGATAATATAAAAGAGTGTAAGTGTAAAAAAAAATTAAATTGACATTCATTTATATTTTTAATAAATTAATATTTATTATTATTATTTTCTTAATAATTAAAGTAAAAGAATACATATGTCAAAATATCAGTTAATGTTAATATAAAATTTTTTACATTGAAATTACATAACACTTTAATTCTATTTTTTCATTTATTTAATTTCTCATAGTTTTTCATTTACTTATATTCATTTCTGGGCAATTATTGGAAGACAAAGGTAGAGAATTGAGGAAAAATAGAAAGGACTTGCCTTTTTGCTGTCTAACAACTCTTTCTCTCTCCATCTCTTTTTGGTCATCGTCACCCACAAGTGTTTTCTTGGACGGTGCCACTGATGACGTGGCAAACCCTTCCCTATTCCAACATTTTCCTCACACAGTCTCACGCTATGCCACTCCCAATCACTGATCTAAAATGCATTGTACTCTAAGGACAAAATCGTCATTTTATCAAAATACAACTGCATTAAAGTCCAGAACGTACAACACTTTGAGGAAGGAACACATATTTTGAAATAGAAACGCTCGCACAGGATTCTGCACCTCATCTCTCAGAAAGCTGATACAAAATTTGTCTTGAACAGCTTTTCGATTTTCAAACCCATCCATTACACTCTCTCTCTATCACGCACTCTCTCTCCCTCTCTCAACATTCTTCGCCGCGATTTTTTGCTCTGAAATTCGATACCAGAGATTGATTTTATCAGTATCTTCAAATTTTCAAAGAATCAGCTTTGTAGAGAGGCCTTGAAGGTGTCTTTTTTTTTTGACGAATTTTCATGCGGATTCAGTGAAAGCTGGAAACTTTATTGCTTTTGGGATTTTGGTATTTGGGGTTTTCTTCGTGGGTTTTTGTTGAATTATCTGAACAAGCTTCTTTCAGGTACGTTTGTTTTTGTTCTTCGCCTTTTGCTTTCGTTCTGCTTTGTTGGTTGTCGTTTCAAGCTCTGTTTGCGGCGTTTGATGATGTTTCTGTCGTTTTCAGGTCGTTTCGACTGACTTGTTTTGTACGCCGTTGGACTTCGAATTTGCAGTGTTCTTCACTCTGCCGTGTGGATTGTGACTTGTGAGCATAAAAAAATTCTATTCAAATTTTAGAAAAAAAATTCAATATATTTTTTAAAAATCGTTTGGTGTTCTTTTTATTCTGATGATAGTACTTTGAACTGAAAAGCCCTTGGAATCAAAATAGAGAGTGGAATTTGAAGTGTTTTGTTATTATTTTTGCACAGCAGAAAGCTCGTGAACTTCTTAATTCATTGTAAAGAATGGGTTTTGTAAATGGACACTTAATATGCATTATTAGAGCTGCAAATGATTAATTCTGGGTGGGTTTATGCATTGAGGGTGTTGTTGTGTGGATAGAAGTTGCCAGTTTTATGAGGAATTTTTTGTTTTTAAAGGTTCTTACTTGGTGGAAGATATTCTGGAATCTTGGAGGAGACAGTGGGAAATTAATCCATAATAAGCTATTGATAGGTCAAAAGTACTTTTTGGAAGAATCTTAATGTTTCAATGGACCTTAGGGCCAGTAATATTACTGATTTTAGGGTCATATCTATCTTGAAACTGCACAAGAATCAGTTTTATGCCCATGGCTGTGGGGGAATGATCTCGTGTCCGTCACAATGTCAATGTAAAAGGGTATTTGGTATCTGGAGTTTTGTTTCTTTCACTTACTTGGTGGTGGTCTTCCTGTAGGTTTGAAAAGAGATTTCTGAAATATGGGATTGTTTTGAGTTTGATATGTATAATTTACTAGTTTATGATGATAATACTTTTATTTTAATTTCTCTCTTGTAACTTATTGTTTTTAACAGGTTGGCTTCAAAGTCCATACTCCATAATATTTAGATATAACACACAATGGTAGCGAAAATCCGGCAAAATGCTACTGACTCTCCTAATCCAAAACCAGAGGTTGGAGAGATTGACACCAGTCCACCTTTTCAATCTGTTAAAGATGCTGTCTCTCTATTTGGTGAAGGTGCTTTCTCTGGTGAAAAACCTGTCCTTAAGAAGGCAAAATCTTATTCTGCTGAGGTAATTGTCATTTTTGTATTTGTTATATTTTCTAAACTATAAATCCCTTGAGGTATTTCAAAATTATATTTGAAAGTTGCATATCACGATAGTGTATCCTGTAAATTTAATGGAGTAGTAACTGTAGTTTAAACCTTAGATGATTTTCAAGGTAGCCTATTTAACCCTTAAATAAAAAATATTTTAACTTTATGAAGGATTAATAGCTCTGAAGCATGGGTACTCCTCCCAGGGAGGAGAACTGCAGTAGATAGTTACCTAGTTTACGTACTAGTACGTACCCCAAAAAAAATTTTTTTTTTTTTGAATTTGGGTACGGCTCGGTGCGGCTTGGACGCGGCTCGGTGCGGCTTCACCACCGGCTGGGTACGGCTCCACCATATATTTGCCAAACACGGTCGTTTTTTTCAGATCTGGACCACGAGCTTGAATCCGAGAGCTTCCAAATCTTCATTTTTCTTCTCCCCCGAGCCGCGCGACCAAGCTCTGTGGACCGCAACTTCGCCGATCGCAACTCCGGCGAACTTCATTCTTCTTCTACCCAAGTGCAAGTTCGCGCGACCTATTGTGCGACGGCTGTTGCATACACCCGAGCTCGTGTGAGAGTGACCTTGCACCTGCACGAAAATGGAGAGAAAGAAGAAAACGAAAAGGAGGAGGGCCTAGAAAACGAAATGGGAGAGAGAATAGAAAACGAGATTTGGTTTAAAAGAAAAATAAAAGTACAAATTTAAGAGTTATTTACTCTTTGTATTTTTTTAGTACCGAGACATATACATATAATTTACTTAAGTATATATAAAAATTTAATATTAGTTTTTAAAATGAATTAATTTACTCATTAATTTTTATGCTATGTTATCATATTTTATTGTGTGAGATTTTAGTTTATTATACATATATATATATATAAAATTTATTTTTTTATATATATATATGACGATACTGCATTCTAGTTTTTTGAAAATTTTTCCATTTTTGTACCAGTATCCGTACCGGATACTGGTACCGTACCTGTACCCATGCAACGTAGATTAATAGTATACTTTGGAGCAGATAGTTACCTAGTTTACAAAATAGAAGTTTTACATTATTATATTGTCTTGAGTTTCTTCCTATTTTGCAAGGAGGTACCCTGACTCTGATAACAATGTCAGACTTGTTGTGCTTACTTTAAAATCATGAATATAATAAATCATATTGAATTTCCCTTTTTTTTTCATCGTTTTAGGTATACTTTATGTACAGAAGACCTTGTCTTCTTTTTACAAATTAGACCTGTTCTTTTTGAGAGAGTACACTTGTTTTTTTGTGTTGTTATGCATCTTCTGATTATAAATCTCACCTAATTAGCAATAACTTTTAAGTTTTAATTACTTTGTGTCTTCCTATAGCAAGTTTAACATTTTTTAGTTTTTTTTTAACAATGATGATCTGAGTTTGACTATTTAGAAGTTGTAAATGGTATGGAGGACAAATCAGCATCCTAAAATGGTCTGTACTCTGTACTAAATTGTGTGCAGATATATAGCTTATGAGAATCAGAAACGAGATTTCTGGGGTGTCTCAACAATTTTATTGGTTGAAAGATACTAAAACTACATTGGTATATATTCTGTTTTTGTTTAGTGCCTTTTGATCCAATTAATTGAATTGCCATCTTACTATAATTCCAAGCTCATTAATTTCTCAGCTACTATGTAATTCCAAAAATTGTAAACTATGGTAATAAAGTTAAGGTTGTTCAGTTTTTTAAAGATTTGAGTAAAAAGATGCTATGGTCTCCATCATTTAAGAGGGAATATCTCATGTACGTTTAAACTAGGTTATCTGGTTATTACTTTCTTTTTCCTTCTTTCAAGGTTAGCTGTGAGCCTGTGAATGTGCTTTGTCCTTTTCATTTTGCAATTTACAAAGCTTTGTTCTTTTGCTAGAGAGTTTTGGCCAAGGAGACACAACTTCATGTAGCCCAGAAAGAGCTGAACAAGTTAAAGGAACAAGTAAAGAATGCTGAAACTACTAAGGCTCAAGCCCTTGTGGAGCTTGAAAGGGCTAAAAAGACAGTTGATGATCTGACACAAAAGTTAAAAGTTATCAGTGAATCCAGGGAGTTAGCGATCAAGGCAACAGAAGCCGCAAAGAGTCAGGCAAACCAGCTTAAAGAAGAAAAGTATGGGAACCCTGATGGAACAAATGGTGCTTGGAAAGAAGAGTTAGAAACTGAAGTTAAAAGGTATGCATCTGTCATTGCAGAACTCGATGCTGCAAAGCAAGAACTGAGGAAGATTCGTCAGGAGTATGATTCATCCTTGGATGTAAGAGTCTCTGCTTTGAAACAAGCAGCAGAAGCTGAAGATGCAATGAAGGAAAACTCAGAAAGAGCATCTGAGCTGTCTAAAGAAATTTCAGCTGTACAGGAGTCAATTGAGCAAACGAAGCTTGCATCTATCGAAGCACAGCAACAGCAAGCAATGATATTAGCTGAGAAAGATGTTCTAAGACAATCATATAAAGCCACCCTCAAACAATCTGAAAAGAAATTGCTTGCTCTAAAGAAGGAATTCAATCCTGAGCTCACCAAAAATCTTGAAGTGCAGCTGGGTGAGACAGCGAGTGAAATTGGGGCTCTGCAAAAGGAAATGGAAAATAAAAGGACGTCAGACTTGGACTCTGTGAAAAGTATCACTTTGGAGCTTGATGATGCTAAGGAGTCACTACAGAAAGTAGCAGATGAGAAAAGCTCTCTTAGAAGCTTGGTGGAAACTCTTAAGGTGGAACTAGAGAATGTAAAGAGAGAACATTCTGAATTGAAAGAGAAAGAATCTGAAACTGAATCCATTGTTGGGAATCTGCATGTCAAGCTCCGAAAAAGTAAGTCTGAGCTTGAAGCCTGCTTGGCAGAAGAATCTAAAGTTAGAGGTGCATCTGAGGAAATGATCTTGACGCTGAACCAGCTGTCATCTGAAACTGAAAATGCACGGCGGGAAGCAGAAGATATGAAGAACAAGGCAGTAGAATTAAAGAAGGAAGTTGAAGTCACCAAGCTTGCATTAGAAGATGCAGAGAAAAAGCTTAGAGTAGCACTGGAAGAAGCAGAAGCAGCAAAAGAAGAGGAGGCAAATGCTCTTGACCAGATTACGGTGTTAACTGAAAGAACTAGTGCTGCACGTGCATCAACATCTGAATCTGGTGCTAAAATTACAATCTCAAGGGAGGAGTTTGAGTCTCTAAGTCGGAAAGTTGAGGAGTCTGATAAGTTAGCAGACATGAAAGTGGCCGCGGCAAAGGCACAGGTTGAAGCTGTGAAGGCTAGTGAAAATGAGGCTCTCAAAAGGTTAGAGACAACTCAGAAGGAGATTGAGGATTTGAAAACTGCAACACAGGAGGCCTTGAAAAAGGCTGAGATGGCTGAAGCAGCAAAGAAGGCAGTGGAGAGTGAGCTTCGAAAGTGGCGTGAGCGGGAGCAGAAGAAGGCAGCAGAAGCTGCATCTCGAATATTGGCTGAAACACAGATGTCATCAGAATCATCTCCTCAGCACTATAGGATTCAAAAGCAGAATCCTCCTCATAAAACAGTGGAGGTGAGGAAGTTAGAAAAGGAGAAGGTTTCAGTTTCAAAGAAAGTTCTCTTGCCTAATATTGGTGGTATCTTCCACAGGAAAAAAAACCAGGTTGAGGGTGGATCTCCTTCTTATCTGCCTGGTGAGAATCCTGTATGAAATTTGAAACTTGTAGTAGTTTGTGCAGCTCTTGAATGTGAGAGAAACACATTGATTTGTGTGTAGTAGAGAAATTTGATCAGATTCTCTTTCTAGTCTGTTTGAAGGAAATGATTGTGAAGTGTTAATATTTGGTGACAATTTCAGGGATGCATCATGTAAATGGAACGAAGTAGTAGATTATAATCTTTTGGTATTTTTCTGTTGAAACTGAGCTTTCATGTTAGGCAGTTTACTCTTTCGCGGGACGCTATATATATAAATGATTATTAAAAATGTCCTGTAACCACAAACGGACCCGAGCTCTGATGTATGAGCGGTTGAAATAGGGTCTTGTTTCTTACACAACTTTATTGTACAGGAATAACATGGGTCAAGTCTCACTCATTCGTGTTCCTTTACTTTTCTTTCTCTTCCTTTTTCTTTTATCCCATCACGATCCCTATTATATTTGTGAGAAACATGTACGGAAATTTTCATTATATTATATATAATTTCCGGTTTTAGTCCATAAAAGCATTGTTTTAAAAATTAGACCAAATTATTCATTTCAATCAGTCAAATCGTGAATGGGCCATATAGTCACTTCGAAAATTATTTGGTTCAATCATAATTTAATTACAAATATAACTAGTTGAATCATGATTTACAGGTTTTGCTAGTTGAATTTTTAGTTTGGTTTTTAAAACTTTGCACAAAAGTTGAAGAGGATTTGCTGCTTAAATTTTGTATGCATACTTTGGAGCGCGTGTTGCTGCCCTCATATGCTTTAGGAAGCTCCTGATGTCCCATGGAAACGGATCGTCTGCAGTTTCCTAACAATTGCACACAATCTTAACCTTACAAATTGTTTTCTTATGGTAAAATAAAAATTGTAAATACAGTTTAATTAATGTCAATAATTAGATAAAAACTGCACAATACTTTGTAGGACTATAGAAAATATGTGTGGCCATTCAAACATTTGACTTTGTATAATTTTGGTAGGATTGTATTGTAATATGTTAGCCATAAGTAAATTAAATGATCATTTTGGTCCCTTATTTAGAGACCATCCGACGTTTTAGTCTCCCATTTAAGAAAATTATCCAAGAAGTTCATTATTCAGCAAAACATCAATTATTTTTGTCCAATCGTTAACCAGCTTCAATTAAACCTAAAGGAGACGCTTATGTGGCACGTTAAGTGCCTTGTTGGTTGCACACATGGAAGACCACTCTCCCTCCTCCTTCCTAAATGCGAAACAACATCGTTTCTTTTTATCATCTTCTCTAAATTTTCCCTCTTTGAACCCTAATTCCCAATCCCCAAATCCCCAATTCGACCCCTGCTTCCCATTACAATAGAGGTGATTAGGGTGGGCCTTGTGTTGGGACTCTGTGCGAGCTTCGAGCTATTGCCTTATGTCTTTAATGGCGGCTATGCCACCTTTGTTACCATCTGATTGTCTCCACGGATTCCTCCCTAAAAACCAATAGTGCATCACATTTAAAAAATTCTGGTTATCAACTAGGATTATTCAACAAGCAACAAATACAAACAAGAAGATCTTTGAAGAAGCTTGACAATTAAAACTAGAAAAAGGATTAATCAACCATTTTACAATTAACCACTAAGGAAGTAAATTTTGAAGTATATTGTATTTGTGTCAAGTTCAACCAGCCACCAAGGGACTAAGGTACATTGAGACACTTGCCATTAAACACTTAGCAAATAAAAGTATGCCAAATCCTCAAAGCAACAAAGGAGATATTGAATTACCGCCCACAAACCAGTTTAAATCACAAAAACCCAAAACAATAATAAAAATAATAATAACCAATTTCCCAAATACCAAAAAGTACTTAAATTTATGGCAAAAGTGAAGACTTTTTTGCAGCAAAAGTGTGTTAGAGTTACTTTAGAGTACCAACCAAAAACACAGATTCTTAAAGACTACAAATAGAGGAAGTTGAGCAGTGAGGGGTTGGGATGTGAAATCTCATTATCCAAGAAGAGAGCTATTGAACCGTGAAACTCGCCAGAAGTTGGAGGTTTTTTTATTGGGGTGTGGCGGAGAACAGCCATTGGATTGTGGGGTTCCAAGGTTTCAAAACGGTGGCGGAGAAAAAAGGGTGCAATTACAAGTAAGATGATGTCATTTCATATTAAGGAAGGAGAGGGTAGAATGGTCTACTGCGTATGCAGCCAACAAGGCACATAACGTGCCATGTAAGTGTTTCTATTAGGTTTAAAGGAAACAGGTTAATAATTGAACTAAAGTGACAGATGTTTTGGTGAATGAGGGACTTCCAAGGTAATTCCCTTAAACGAAGGACTAAAATGACTTATTATCTCCAAGTGAGGTACCAAAATAACCATTTAGTCCCATAAGTATTAAGTGGTAGAAGAAATCATGAGATTTTGGTCAGTGGAAAGGTTAGTTATGAGTTGAGTTAACTCGTGAACCTATTTGTAATATAAATAAAGAATAACAATAATAATAATAATATTTTAATTTAATATATATTTGTATTTTTTTTCTGCCTATATTATTTTTAACTAAATATATGTGAAAAAAATATATCAAATTACGAATTCTTACCTAATTTACTAAACTAAAGTCTTAAAATTAATTAATACAAGTAGTGACAGTGTCACACATTGTTGAAGGTGTGCACATGCAGCATTTGAAAAACATAATAGAAGAAGAGTATTTGTTATTATATTATTATGATAATTCACTTGTATTAACACAAAATTTAAAAATAAAATAAAACACAAAATTTAAAAGTATAACAAAACTTATAAGATGTAGGCTAACAATGTATGATAAAGTCTAAGGATTTCACAAGGGTATGTACCTAACAATGATACAACAGACATATTTAAGTATTCATATTTCAATACTTCTTAGACCATAAGTGTCCAAGAATAGTATAGAAGCTTGGATAGAACAATTATCACATAATCATATAATATATAAAGAGAAGTTACATGTCTTTAAATCATGATGTGTGTCACTCTGACATGACAATACATGTATAAAATGTTGTCATAGGACAAATACGTACTTCCAATGATTGTCATGTGACATATGATGCTATAATTTAAATGGAAAATGCAAATGTGTTGTCACATTAAAAAAATCATGCCACACTGAAATTTTTTATTTTGAAAGACTAAAAAATAAATAAAAATTTAGAATTTATTTATTAACATTATAAATTATTAAAATTTGAAAAAAGAGCTAAAAAAATAAAAAATAGAAACATGAAATAGCAACAAAATGAAAAAGATTAATCAAAGAGAAATTTGAAGACCCACCAATGCCCTTCTAGATTGAGCTTCTGGCATCCAATTTGAAGTTCATCTCCACAAAAGTCCATCTCCTCAAAATATTATAGTACGATGGCTACCATCCAGATCCTCGTTTCCTTTTCCATTTTCGGTTAATGAGCCTTCATCCTTAAAAAGGATTAAGCTTTTGTGTACAACGACATCGAGATTCTCGTTTCCTTCATCATTTTTGGTAAACGAATTTTCATCCTTGAAAATGATTAAGCTTCTGGGTATGAGGGCATCATTGGGTCTTCATCTCCTCAAAGTTTATCTTTTGCCTCTGACTCATAGAAAGAACAAGCAATGGGACCTTCAACACATACTCAAAGTTCATCTTAGATTACCACTCTGCTTCACCACATAATCATGATTCACCTTCACTTTCGTCCTTTAGAAGAACTGCTTCTAACCAGCTCGTCGATATATCGTATTTGGGTAGTCTATCACCTCTTTCGTCTGAACTCTTTCTCAGTGGTCATGTTGTCCAAAAAAATGGTTGTTCAGCTAAACCCCAGCAAAACCTGCAACATGTTCACGGCAAACCCAGAACGAATGAATGGGGAAAAGGTAATTAATTAATTTCCTAAAAATGCCTATAAATTAGTTAATTGATGGATTGCATTTGAGGTTCAATTTTTTTCCAAAATTCAATTTTTTTATTGATTCCATTTTTATTCTAATCAATTATAATACTTTTAATATGAAAAAAATAATGATAACTTATTTTATTTTTCAATCGCAATATTGCTGCTACTTAAATTTAGAAATTTTTCAACCAACAACAACAACAACCAAGCCTTTTTCCACCAGGTGGGGTCGGCTACATAGATCAAACGACGCCATTGTGCCCTATCATAAACCAAAAGTCTTCAGAGATGCCGTTCAAATCTATATCTTTTTTAATCGTTTCATCTATAGTCTTTTTTGGTTTTCTTCTATTTCTAACTATTGGGCTATTATCTATCTAATCTACTATTCTTACAGGGGTTTCTAAGGGTGAGATTCTCTCATCTTTTTCACAATAGGTGCTACCCCTATTTTCTCTCTAATGCATTCATTTATTCAAATATGAAAATATATTAATTAGACATTTATTCTGAGTCAGATATGAAAACTTTTGGTTAAATATTCTGGTTAAATAATTTTGGTAGTTATCCGAATTGATTTAAAATTTATTTTGCTTGATTGGTAAACTCTATAACCAAATATTATGTTAATTTTATTTGATTGATTCCATTTTTATTTTGATCAATTATGATACTTTTAATATGAAAAATAATGATCACTTATTTTATTTTTCAATCACAATATTGCTTCTAATTAAATTTGGAAATTTTTCAACCACTTATTTTAAATTTGAATTGATTTTCATCTATTCAAATATGGAAAGATATTAACTAGGCATTTATTTTGAGTCAAATATGAAAAAAAATTTTATTAAATATTCGGTTAAATAATTTCGGTAGTTATCCGAATTGATTTAAAATTTATTTTGCCTAAAGTAAACTCTATAACCAAATATTATGTTATTTTTCTTTGAATGATTCCATTTTTATTTTGATCAATTATGATACTTTTAATATGAAAAATAATGATCACTTATTTTATTTTTCAATCACAATATTGCTGCTAATTAAATTTGAAATTTTTTCAATCATTTATTTTAAATTTGAATTGATTTTCATCTATTCAAATATGGAAAGATATTAATTAGGCATTTATTCTGAGTCAAATATGAAAAGTTTTAGTTAAATATTCTGGTTAAATAATTTTGGTAGTTATCGAATTGATTTAAAATTTATTTCCTCTGATTGGTAAACTTTATAAGCAAATATTATGTTGTTGATTTAATTGCTACACTCAAATTATTACTTAATACATAATGATAATGTAATTGTAATTTCTAATAAAGGGAGACGATTTAAGACATTTGTTATGCCTTTTTTTATTTATTTATTATGTTTAGTGAAAATATTTTTTATTTTAGTTTTACAGTAATTATTGTCAAATTTTTAATATGAAGCATTACCTTCAATTTCAAATTTTTACAACTATAGTCCTTAAAATTATAATAATTAATACATAATGTCACTCAATTTAATTGTAGAGATTGAATTTTTATTATTTTATATTTTTATATTTATTTCATGTTTTCAAAGTGTCGTAAGGAGTACGGAAATAAATCTAATCTATCTCACCTCTCTTATCAATTCTTTTAAGCATAATTGATGTTGGACCTCATGATAAATGATATTCTTTTTTGTGTTGTGCAATATTAGAAATTTTTTTACATAAGAATAAATTATATTAATTGAAAATATTATTATTGAATTAACATTTATATTAAATTTGGTATTTATTATGCACAGTCAAATATTTTCTTTGTAGGTAATTTGGTATTTAGTATTTTATCGTATACATGGTCAAATTCTTTCTTTGTATCTAATCTCCTTTTGCACATAATAATTAGTTTTATTTATTTGAATCATTATTAAATTTGCTGTTTAATTTGTGAAATTTCATCAAGTGACAATATTGATGTTGAACACATGTTTTTTTACCAAATTCTGACCTATTCTATTATATGTGTGATCATTTAACATATATTTATGTTGAACACATGTTTTTCACCACGTCTTTCACTTGTTTTCTTGTTTTGTTTCTTTTTTATTTTATTTATTATTTATTATAATATATAAAAATATTTGCTTAGTAGAGATCTCTTTTATTGCTATTTAATTTTATTTATTTTTTTAACAATTTTTTCTAATGATGTGAAACAAAAATATCAACCATATTATTATGTACTTGTAGACCTAAGTAACTGGAAACAGTTTTGATGAATACTTCTTATATGATATTTGTTTTCTTGTTTTGCCTCTTTTTTATTTTATCTATTATTTATTATAATATATAAAGTGATTGCTTCATTACGTGAATTGTCTTATACCCTACTTTCATTACATATTAATTTTCTCATATTGTCTGTTATCCATAGAATTGTATAATACAAAGTGAAGTTGTTGTCACATTCTTGTGTTTCTATTGTAATTATAATTATATTTATAGATTTACTTAATTATAATGCATATATTTCATTTAATATTATTACTTTTATTTATAATTATATTTATTCTTTTATTTAATTCATTGTTTATCCCATGCATCGCATAGGTGTAAAATCTAATAATATATAAAGAGAATGTACATATTTTCAAATCATGATATGTGTTACTCTAACATGACTCTAACATGACAGTGCATGTATAAAATGTTGTCATGCGACAAATACATGCTTACAATAACTGTCAATTAGCATATAATGCTACAATTTAAATGAAAAGTGTGAATGTGTTGCCACTTGAAAAAATCATGTCATGTTGGAAAACAAAATTAAAGACTAAAAAATAAATAAAATTTGGAATTTATTTATTAACATTATAATTATTAAAATTTTGAAAAAATAACTCAAAAAAACAAATAAAGAAATTATACACAGGTTATTGACAATAATGTATTGATAACGTGCCTCTTAGCAAGCACCTTACAAGGGTACATATGTCGCAAGTTCTAAATTAAACATCTATCACTGAAGAATATTGTCTTTCCAAATACGTTTGTAGAAAATTTATAATCACATATTAATCACATTGATATATATACCTTTGTATATTAATTCATATTAAAAAAATTCAAAAAATTTCCACCTATCTTTATTTGATTATGTTATTAATTATTTTCATTAGTGATTGATCTTAAAATTTCTAAATTTTTATGTCTTTCTAAATTAATTAATTATAATTTTAAATTACTATATTTATTCATATATAATTATTCTATATTATTTAGAAAACTTTAATATATACATCACATAATAGTGAAAATTTTGCATAAAAATATAGTAAAATTAATTAAATGTAATTGATTATGAGGAAACTAATAATTTATTAAGTGTTTTTTTAAACTAAGAAAATATAGTTGTTCTGAACCGTGATTCGGGATCCCGTCTAGTTGGATCAACCCGGCACACGTATAACTGGACTCTGCCTTGGATGACGTAGCTAAGGCCTTGAAGGCAGTCCGGGTTTCAGAGCCATCCACATTGAGCGACGTTGGACCATAATATCAAGATTGCTAGATACATAAGATATATCCTTAAATATCCGTAACTGCTAATCATCAACTTACAATATTATAGGACTCATAACTGCCTCAGATTGATAAGTAACTCTCGTATTAAGAGTTCCTAATTTATAGAGATTCACCCCAACAATAAAGGGAATGTAATCTTTACCAGGATACTAATCCTAAATACCTGCATTTAATATAGATTACATGAGGATTCTATACACGTTGTGAACACCATATTTTGACCAGAATTTTTTTTTAATTTATTTTCTAAAAAAAAGGTGAAAATATAAAAAAAAATAGAAACAGAAAAAAAAAATAAAAAAATAAAAAAAAGATTTGTTGCTGATTTGTTTTTCTTATTTTCGTAAAAATCGGTTTGTCTCTTCTTTGTCCTTTGTTTTTTTTTTCTTTTTTGGGCATGCATTTTCACTACACTCACGTAGCACACACCATGGCAGAGGGGACAAACTTTTTGGTGCTCCCACTTTCTTTTGCACTGCTGCACACACACACACCCACCACTCACGTCCTCACCTGCAATGCAGCACCCACTCATATACAATCATTGCAGCATAACAGAAAGGCAAAAAAAAGGGAGATTGAGGGAGGGAGCTAAAAAAAAAAAAGAGAAGAACGGATAGACAAAGGGATATAAAAAGCTAAAAAGAGTTTTGGTTGGGGGATAGATTTTTTCGGCTAATCTCTGGGGGAAAGCTTGGAAGAAATAAAAGGAGAGTAAGAAGAACAGAGAATTTTGGGGTAAAGTTTCTGAGGAGAACATTTGAAGTGCAAGAAAAGAGAAGAGAAAGGTTAGTTTTGAATTGAAATCTGAAATTTTCTTTTGATTTTCTTGAGGCTTCAAAGTAAGAATCCCTGTCTTCTTTTTAGTTCCATCATGAAATGGACTTTGTTTTCATTTGATTCTGGTTAATCTGAGCCTTTCAAAGTCATATTTTGTTCATCCACACACTTTTTTTTTCTGAAAATACCACACAGTAGAGAAGTAAAAGATGAGTTCACGTATCCAAATACAAAACCTCAAATCCATTCCATACTCAACTTCAACCATCCATACCCATCCCCACCGTGACCCAACCTCATCTTCAATCTCAATTTCCACCCACAATAACCAAAACCCTTCACCATCTCCTCTGCCACGTCTAAACCCCCACCATTAACAACCTCCATCCTTCTTCATCACCACCATTAGCAATAACTATCAACAGTTCTGCCTAACGAGAAAATAATCACCTATAACCAACCACTTCCATAGCAACCCATCCAAATCTTCACACCACCAACCTCCTCTACGCCCCTGCACCCCTCACAGTCTAACCAAAAATCACCAAATCAAGCCAACCGTGGCCATCCATAACAACCAGAATATCAACCAAACTCCATCACACCCTCTGCACCGACCATCGGACCGTGAACCAAACTCCATCACACCCTCTGTACCGACCGTCGGACTGTGAACCAAACTCCATCACACCCTCTGCATCGACCATCGGATCTCAGAAACCAAACTCCATCACACCCTCTGCACCGACCGTCGGACCTCAGAAATCAGATCACTACCCTTTCACCTCCAAACCGTGAACTCCACTCCCCTCACCGATAGCCCAAAACACCCTCTGCACCGACCGTCGGATCTCAGAAACCAAACTCCATCACAACCTCTGCAACGACCGTTGGACCGTGAACCAAACTCCATCACACCCTTTGCACCGACCGTCGGACCTCAGAAACCAGATCGCTACCCTTTCACCTCCAAACCGTGAACTCCACTCCCCTCACCGACAGCCCAAAACAGAACCCAAACTCCTTCTTCATTCATTTATCCTAACCTTCACTTCACTCCCGAGTCAACTCACTAACACAGAACGGAGACTCCACCCACCACACACTGAATCCAGCAGCAAACACATATCCAGTTTGTGCTCTGTTTCTTCTTCTTGTTTCTTTGTTTCTTTGTGTTTTTTTTTTTCTGTTTTTGTATTTTTTTATTATTAAAAATATAAAAAAATATAAAAGTAATAAAAATAAAATGATAAAAAAATAATTCAATATTTTTGAGAAAAAAATAAAAATGAAATTAGCTGAGTTGTGCCAGCTTGCTAATTCTATAATTTTCATAATCATCTAAGTTGTGACAACTTGATGATTCAATGGGTGACGTCTCTAGCGTGACGCCTAGTTTCACTTATTCAAATCTTAATTCAATTAACTGAGTCGCGACGGCTTGTTAATTCAAATTTTTAAAGTTTTTATAAAATCAACCAACCCACAAATATTTTCTAGAGAACTACGTAACTTTGAATTCATCATTGCACCTGAGGATACGTAGGAGCGGGACTCATATTCCGTCAAGCCAAAAATTAAATTTTCATAATTTATTTGTTTATTTCATATTTTTACAAAAGGGGTAAAACAAATATTTTCAAGGATTATTAAGAATTTTGCATAATTAATTTAAGGTATCGTCTTAGGACGGATGTGTTAGGGGTGCTGTGGGATTAAGTTTCCACCCTTCCCTACACATAACCGACTCCCGAATTCAATCTGGTTTCAAAGACTTTTCTTTTGGGTTTTTCAATTTTTCCTAATAAAAAATAAAATTGGTGGCGACTCCTAAACTTAATATATTTTAGTACGAGTTGCTATTTCACCGCGATTAATACGGTCGTGATAGATGGCGACTCCACTGGGGACTTAACTTGAGAGTCAAGCCTATAAAAGTTGGTTGTGCAAAATGTTTGTGATCTTTATATGTTTATTTTACCCTTTTTTTTCTCTTTTTCTTTTTCTTTTATATATATATTTGATGGTTTTATTGTTATTATTCATTGTTTTATTATGCAAACCTTAGGTTAGAAAACTTTTGGAGGTTGTTCTGTGTTTGCTTTATTTTGCAGGATATGGGTAATCTTAAGGACTATGAAGGTTTATGTGCTCCCTACACCTACAGCACCTACACGTTTATCACACACATCCGAGTGGGGCCCTATACTCGGATCTGAGTGAAGCCTAAGTTAGGTAGAGGTTGCGTAGTGGTAGTCATTTTGGATGTACATCCTGTTTGGCTATTGCGAAAACCTCATCTAGAGTGTGCCTTTTTTACGAATGTCCCACACCTAGTGGTTTACTCACTGTTTGTGGTCAACATTCTGAAATGAGACTGAGCTCTAGAGGCCTTTAGAATAGAAGTGCTACCCAATGAAAGTTCTCACGAATTAGAAGGACCCATAAATCATTTAGATAGAAATCCTCAAGTTTAAGGTCATCCCATTAATACACAAAGGGAGCATACTTTTTCTTTGTCTTTTCCTCATGTCATCCATTCTTGCATTAAAAAAAAATCATCTTATATTTTCATTCCTAGAAAAAAAATATTCTTTATCTATCTATTCATCATGTCATTCATTTTTGCATAAAAAAATACATCATCTCGCATTTTCATAATATTCCTAGCATTCTTAAAAAAAAAAATCATCTTGCATTTTCATGTCATTCCTAGCATTCTAAAAAAAAAAAAAAAATCATCATGCATTTTCATGGCATCCTTGACATTAAAAATAAAAAAATAATAAATCATGCATTCTCATAAAAAATATCATGCATTTTCATGACATCTTTAGTATTCTAAAAATGATATAAAAAAATAAATCATGCATTTTCATTCTATGCATTTGCAAAAATATTTTCATTTCATTCATCTCATCTTATGTCTGACATTAATCTCATTCATTTCATCTCATTCCTTGTATGATGTTATTGTGTTCAGTAACCATTGTACGACTAAGGAAAGAAGAGACCAATCAAACACAAATTCACAATCCTAGATCTCGGACCAGAATGGCTGCTGATAACCTTGAGGATGAAGGAAGAAATCTGAGTATGAAAGTAGATGAGATGAAGGAGATGATGATTGAAATGGCAAAATCCCAGAGAAGAATGGAGGAAATGTTGTTGGTCCTGAGGGAGACTATCAACTTGATTGGGGCTACTGGAAGTACAGGAGTGACTGGGGCACATCCGCACCTATCAACTATCACTTCCATAAGGACAAATCCCGGGATCACCACTGAGATTCCTGTTGTAGGAAGGACCTCAAACACTGCACCGCTAGTGCTTCCTATTGGAGAAGGGTGTCATTTTTCAGAGGATACTCGAAATGAGGTCCATGATAATGTCGGATTCATGTGGGAACAACCACCATATAACCCTAACCTTCACTTTCCATACCAAACACCTACACCTACATTTCCTCATTATCCCTCCCACCAATTTGTTCCAACCTCAAATAACACCCCAACTCCACAATTCCAAACCAAGAATGGTCCCATACCATCACCATATGTACCAACTCGCCCATCTCATATTCGATATCCACCTGTACCTCCATAAAATTACCCAAACCTCTAATAGCCTCAACCAAACTTCTGAAATTGAGGTCGCTTCCATCCATAAAACCTACCTCATTTCCCAAGATTATCCATGTCAAACGCAGACTTATTTCAAAGGCTGTTCGATGCTCACCTCTTGTCGGGAAGTCCCGTACGTCCTTTAGAACCACCATTCCCAGCATGGTATAATCCGAGTTTAACTTGCAAATACCACAGGGACATCTCAGGACACTCAATTGAAGATTGTAAATCTTTCAAGATTGCAATAAGGAAGCTAATAGCTTATGGGAAGTTTGACATTCAAGAAATAGCTAGGCCTAGTGTTGTCAACAACCCAATTCTTGATGAGGTAAATGCATGGGAGATGGAAGGATCACCCATAGGAAAGGTCAGAAGCTTGCGTGCGCCAATGGCTGAAGTAGTCGAGGGGCTGAAGAAAGCAGGTTACAGTATCACTGCACCGGCTACAACTATGAAAGAAGAGGAGAAACAGGATGAAGAATCAAGTTGTGTTGAGAGTTGTTGGGACTTTAATGTGCGAATCCGAGAATTACTCGCTTCAAGAGTGATACAAGCTAGGCAAGACATAGTTTCCTCTGAAGAGGTCAATGTAGAGTTGAAGGAAATGGTGAGGAGCATAACTCTGGGAAAATAAAATGATGCAGCACATTCATCATCTGAGGGAAATACTCCTCGCACTATTCGAGATAATCATCTCTGAAGAAGTCATTCATCCTCCAGCAATTTGAAACCTCTGAATAATGGGAGATCTGAGGAATTGATTGAAGTAATTGCCATAAAAAAATCAGTGATGATAGACTTATGTTAACTTTCTTGAAGCATTAATGTAATAAATTTGCATGGATATCTTATTTCCTTTCATTTTCAGCGTCTTTCTTGACATTTATTTCTCTTTCATTTCTTCAAAGTGTCTTCCTCGTATTTGGGGCCCATCGGACTCCAATTCTTGATAATTCTCATTTTGGTAGATATCAATAAAGTTCACGTGTGCAAGTATCCTTTGCCCAAAAAAACTAAAACAAAAAACAAACAAAAAAATAAAAAAATAAAAAAATAAAAAAAAAGAAAAAAAGAAAAAAAAGAAGAAGAATAAGTAAAAATAATAATAAATAAAATGGAGCAAAGAAATAATCATTTGGTGTGCCTTATCCTTTTTGTCTCTGAATTAAAATTTTGGAAAATGAGCAGTCAAGATTTGAAATGAAGATTGGTCATGTTTCTTTATCCTTCACAAGAATTCATCTTTTCATTATCTCTCGATGTCCTTTTTTGAGCTTGAAAGTTTTCTTCAATAAACCCTGGATAAGGATCACCCCTATACTAGGAGATGACACAAAGCAAAGGTTGATTGTCATGGTGACTATTTTGAAGCATAATGGAAAAAGAAAAAAAAAGAAGAAAAAGAAAAAAAACAAAAAAAACCAAAAAAGGAGATAAGGAAAAAAAAAGATGAAATAAGTCATGACAAGGGCGAATGAAAGAAAGTGAAAAGAAAAAAAAAAGAAGAAATGAAGAGCAGTAAGAGAAAAGTGTGCTTGAAAGTACAAAAGCAAAAGCAAAGTTTAGCTTTGAACAAGGATCCTTGGTCCTATTCAACCTTTAAACACTTGTTTGAGCCTTAAATCTTTCCTTTCATAACCCCTAGTCTTGGCCACGTTACAAGCCTCAAAAAGTCCATTTTGATTAATGAAGAATTGTTATCATTTTCATTAACCTTAATTTTGAGACAAATGTTATGCTCATCTAAGTATCTAAGTCATTGCTCTTTTAAAAAAAAGAAAAAAAAAGATTTACACTAGGGCAAGTTCCTACTCTGCCCAATTTGACTCTACACTGGGGCAATTTTTTTTGTCGTTCTCTTGGTTCAATTTGACCTACATTAGTGTAGCTTCGTGACTCACACTGGGGCAGTTTTTGTTCACAAATGACATACTCTAAGTCAAATTCATTTGATACCCTACATGAGGGCAGATTTTTGTATATACCTGATAAAATAATAGTTATGATGTCCAGTTGTCGAGTCTAGATCAATCACGTCCATATTGGGGTAAAAAAAAAATCTTTTGACTTTCTTATTATTCTACTTCTTGTGTCTTTACTATTTGTAAATAATACCATTTCTGTAGTCAAACTTCCAAGAACAATCTGAAAGTTATTCGCTTCTTCTCTGTTGTACTTTTTGAATTCATGAATGTCTGTTACGTAATGCTTCAGGTAAGGTGAACATGAGTACAACACTATGATTTGATCATCTAATGATAATCTCCTAATGAACAATTCAGATTAAAGAGATCTTGGAAATCCTAATTGATGGAAGAGGAGGTACCTAAAAGAGAGAGAGAGAGAGAGAGAGAAAAAGCCCGTTAGACTGAAAACCCGAAAGGGCGATTTAAGCAAAAGCTGGGGCAAATAAATAGGAAGATGACCTGAAGCCCTTTGAAAAGTTCACCAAACTGGAACAATTTTGTTCAATTGGTCATACTGGGGCAAATTTTTGAAGGATTAAAGAGAAGATATGAGTAATCAAGCAGTTGCAGGGAATTAATTGGATGAGGGACAAAGTTAAATACTGGAGTAAAATTTTCTCTCAAGGACTCAGCCAAGCAAGGGTTCATGACAAGAGATAATAATTTCATTTCTTAAAAGGAGAGTTGGGAGTGGCAAACAAGGAAGGAGAAAAAGGAAGAAAAAGGAAAGAAATGATGAGAACCGAAGTTATCAGGTCCAATGGGCTAAAGCACGTGAACGAGGGGTTTGATTGGTCAAAGCTTTCCAAAGTCGTCCTTGGTTCAAATTTTTTTAAAAAAAGAAAATAAAATAAAATAAAATAAAATAAAGAAAAAAAAAAAGAAAAAAAAGAAAAGATAGAGAAAAAAATAATAAAAGAAAAAGAAGATCTTTTTGGGTCAAGATGCCCATTGTCTTTAAAATTTGTCTTTTGGGACTCTGTTGCCCATTGTCATTTAAATTCCGGGACTCAGTTGCCCATTGTCATTTAAATTCCGGGACGCAGTTGCCCATTGTCTTTTAAATTTCGGGACGCAGTTGCCCATTGTCTTTTAAATTTCGGGACTCAGTTGTCCATTGTCTTTTAAATTTCGGGACGCAGTTGCCCATTATCTTTTAAATTTCGGGACTCAGCTGCCCATTATCTTTTTAAATACCGGGACTCAGTTGCCCATTGTCTTTTAAATTTCGAGACTCAGTTGCCCATTGTCTTTTAAATTCCGGGACTCAGTTGCGCATTGTCTTTTAAATTTCGGGACGCAGTTGCCCATTGTCTTTTAAATTCTAGGACTCAGTTGCCCATTGTCTTTTAAATTCCGGGACTCAGTTGCCCATTCTCTTTTAAATTTCGGGACGCAGTTGCCGATTGTCATTTAAATTCCGGGACTCAGTTGCCCATTGTCATTTAAATTCCGGGACTCAGTTGCCAATTGCCTTTTAAATTCTGGGACTCAGTTGCCCATTGTCATTTTACTTTCTGTTGAGCGCATCGGCTCCATGTATTTTACTTTTTGTCAAGCGCATCGGCTCCATACATTTTATTTTTTTGTCATTTACTTTTGAGCACATCGGCTCCACGCATTCCATGCATTTTTCTGTCATTTACCCTTGAGCGCATCAGCTCTTTGCAGTTCGTTATTCTTGTGTTGTTTTGTTTTTCTTTTTGTATCATCGTATGTATTTCTGGACAAAATATGAGTTCATATCTTTACTCATTCCTTATCATGAAAATATGAAAAACTGTGGTTATTCATATTCTCTAATAAGAAACAAATAAAGAGGTGCAACTGTGAACACCATATTTTGATCAAACTTTTTTTTTAATTTATTTTCTAAAAAAAAGGTGAAAATATAAAAAAATAGAAACAAAAAAATAAAAAAATAAATAAAAAAATAAAAAAAAGATTTGTTGCTGATTTGTTTTTCTTATTTTGGTAAAAATCGGTTTGTCTCTTCTTTGTCCTTTGTTTTTTTTCCTTTTTTGGGCATGCATTTTCACTACACTCACGTAGCACACACCATGGCAGAGGGGACAAACTTTTTTGTGCTCCCACTTTCTTTTGCACTGCTGCACACACACACCCACCACTCACGTCCTCACCTGCAATGCAACACCCACTCATATACACTCATTGCAGCATAACAGAAAGGCAAAAAAAAAGGGAGATTGAGGGAGGGAGCTAAAAAAAAAAAAAAAGAGAAGAACGAATAGATAAAGGGATATAAAAAGCTAAAAAGAGTTTTGGTTGGGGGGATAGATTTTTTCGGCTAATCTCTGGGGGGCAGCTTGGAAGAAATAAAAAGAGAGTAAGAAGAACAGAGAATTTTGGGGTAAAGTTTCTTAGGAGAACATTTGAAGTGCAAGAAAAGAGAAGAGAAATATTAGTTTTGAATTGAAATCTGAAATTTTCTTTTGATTTTCTTGAAGCTTCAAAGTAAGAATCCTTGTCTTCTTTTTAGTTCCATCATGAAACGGACTTTGTTTTCATTTGATTCTGGTTGATCTGAACCTTTCAAAGTCACATTTTGTTCATCCACACACATTTTTTTTTTCTGAAAATACCACACAGTAGAGAAGTAAAAGATGAGTTCACGTATCTAAATACAAAACCTCAAATCTATTCCATACTCAACTTCAACCATCCATACCCATCCCCACCGTGACCCAACCTCATCTTCAATCTCAATTTCCACCCACAATAACCAAAACCCTTCACCATCTCCTCTGCCACATCTAAACCCCCACCATTAACAACCTCTATCCTTCTTCATTACCACCATTAGCAATAACTATCAACAATTCACGACTAACGAGAAAATAATCACCTATAACCAACCACTTCCATAGCAACCCATCCAAACCTTCACACCACCAACCTCCTCTACGCCCCCTGCACCCCTCATGGTCTAACCAAAAACCACCAAATCAAGCCAACCGTGGCCATCCATAACAACCAGAATATCAACCAAACTCCATCACACTCTTTGCACCGACCGTTGGACCGTGAACCAAACTTCATCACACCCTCTATACCGACCGTCGGACCGTGAACCAAACTCCATCACACCCTCTGCACCGACCGTCGGACCGTGAACCAAACTCCATCACACCCTCTGCACCGACCGTCGGACCTCAGAAATCAGATCACTACCCTTTCACCTCCAAATCGTGAACTCCACTCCCCTCACCGACAGCCCAAAACACCCTCTGCACCGACCGTTGGATCTCAGAAACCAAACTCCATCACACCCTCTGCACCGACCATCGGACCGTGAACCAAACTCCATCACACCCTCTGCACCGACCGTCAAACCTCAGAAACCAGATCACTACCCTTTCACCTCCAAACCGTGAACTCCACTCCCCTCACCGACAGCCCAAAACAGAACCCAAACTCCTTTTTCATTCATTTATCCTAACCTTCACTTCATTCCCGAGTCAACTCACCAACACAGAACGGAGACTCCAACCACCACGCACTGAATCCAGCAGCAAACACATATCCAGATTGTGCTCTGTTTCTTCTTCTTGTTTCTTTGTGTTTTTTTTTCTGTTTTTGTATTTTTTTATTATTAAAAATAAAAAAATATAAAAGTAATAAAAATAAAATGATAAAAAAATAATTTAATATTTTTGAGAAAAAAATAAAAATGAAATTAGCTGAGTTGTGACAGCTTGCTAATTCTATAATTTTCATAATCATCTAAGTTGTGACAACTTGATGATTCAATGGGTGACGTCTCTAGCGTGACGCCGAGTTTCACCTATTCAAATCTTAATTTGATTAACTGAGTCGCGACAGCTTGTTAATTCAAATTTTCAAATTTTTTATAAAATCAACCAACCCACAAGTATTTTCTAGAGAACTACATGACTTTGAATTTCTCATTGCACCTGAGGATACGTAGGAGCGGGACTCATATTCCGTCAAGCAAAAAATTAAATTTTTATAATTTATTTGTTTATTTCATATTTTTACAAAAGGGGTAAAACAAATATTTTCAAGGATTATTAAGAATTTTGCATAATTAATTTAAGGTACCGTCTTAGGACGGATGTGTTAGGGGTACTGTGGGATTAATTTTCTACCCTTCTCTACACATAACTGACTCCCGAATTCAATCTGGTTTCAAAGACTTTTCTTTTGGGTTTTCTAATTTTTCCTAATAAAAAATAAAATTGGTGGCGACTCCTAAACTTAATATATTTTAGTACGAGTTGCTATTTCACCGCGATTAATACGGTCGTGACACACACTCTATAAATACAAGGCTAAGTAACCTTAATCATGTATCATTAAATTACTCACTACAAACTGCCTAACTTATGCATAGTTTGACTTGAGCATTGGAGCCCCTTTGCAAGCTCCCACCCCCTGTTTCAACATTCTTGGCTGCTGCTGCTCAAGGAGGAAACCACCGTCATGTGCCTATCTTAAGTACCCTCTGAATCCAGTTCAGAACAATAGTAAATTTTTTTGGTATACTCTTAATAATAAGATGATAAAACATCCAAATGAATAGACATATAAAATTTAATATTAAAAGAAAAAACTATATGATTGAAAATTAAAATTATCTGAAATTATATAAGTTGATTATTTAATGGGAGGTGATATAAAAAAAATATTTGTTGAGAAGAACTATATAGACTAGTTATCATAGCATGGAAGAGCCGGTTAACAAAATATTGTATGTTTGAATCTTTTTTCTTAATATTTGTGATTATGATTTTGAGTCCATTTAATGCAAAAAAGATATGAAGTTTATTGCATAATTCTTAATCTCATACAATATTACATTATAGTAGTTAGAATAAATTATCATTTTGCTTCCTAAAAGTTACGGTTGACATCAATTTGAATCCTCAAACATAGTTGACATCAATTTAGTTCATTAATGATAGAAAATAACATCAATTTAGTTATCTAAAGAAATTGACATCAAATTAGTCCTTCAATAATAATAAAAAAATAACACTAATTTAGTCTCTCAATTATAATAAATTGACATCATTTTAGTTTCAATAATAGAAAATGACATCAATTTAGTTCTTCGATCTTGCGATTTATGCATAGAAAATCGATTTAATGTCACTTTCTATGATTGATGGGCTAAATTAATGTTAATTATCGTTCTAGGACTAAGATGGTTTACTCATAGTTATGTGCTCTGATTCTATTTAGATTAATGCGAAAAATTATGATGTTTTTGTCGAAATGGATCTCAGCTTATTTATGTAACCTACCTTCCCAAAAGAAACTAAACAAATAAGAAAAACTCCTAAATTAAAGGTGAAATGATGGGGAGAGGTCAATCAGCAACAAGGGTGGAAACAGGTCAGGTCAGGCCAGCCTTTACCTTAAACAGCCCTAGCTTGTATCATAATTATAAAGCTTGAGCCTAGCCTGTGAGCCTGTAATAGGCCGAATTTTAAGGCCTAGTCTGGCCTTTTTAAAAGTCTGGCCTGACCTGAAAGCCTATTTAAAGGCCTACTTTGCAATGAGGCCTTTAAAAGCCTTTACATAGGCTAACAGACCTACCTTTAAATAGGTCAACATGTCTTACATAGGCTAACAAACTTACCTTTAAATAAGTCATATGTCCTTACATAAGCTAACAGGCCTAAGCCTAGAAATAAGCCAACAGGCCTACTCAAAACCAATAGACCTTTGTTATAATTTAACTTTCACATTCTAATTTTATAGATACTCACCACTTTCTTACTCAGTCTTTGGTCGATGTGGGACTTGAAGATATACCAAGTTGCTCACTTTCTTACTCTAGTATTTCAAGTCCCACATCGACCAAAGATCAGAGTAAGAAAGTAGTGAGCATCTATAAAAGTAGGGGTGTATAGTACACCCAAACTCAGTAGGGTGCACCATAGCACCCGCCCAACAACAGATATGAAGAAAGTTAGAAGCAAAACGTAGCTGCTTCTCTATGGCTCCACACTTGCCTCTATTCACGATGGTCTTCTGATGCTTTAACAAAGAAACATGGTGGATATGGTGTAGTGCAAATTGGAGTCGCTGACAACCTTGAGTAGTGCTACCTCTTCTACCGCTATGAAATGGCTGAGATCATGAAGTAGAGCTGTACTCGTGGCGAAAACGTAGCGATCCAAAGAAGAAGCTCGTGGTAGCAGCAGTGACTAGCAAGCCACAACATGGCACCAGCGGCAAAAACAAACCAACACCAACAAACAATGATATTGTTTTCATCAATGCTTTTAGGTATAAAGAGGGGTTGAAACTTGAAACCCAAGTTTTTTTTATGTTTTCATATTTATTATTCTTGAAAAATTTTATATTTTTATATTCTTTTTTAGATTGATTTTCTAATCATTTAGTATTTGTGAATTGATTTTATCAAATTATTAGATCTTATTATTATGTTTTTTAAATTAATTTCTCATATTGCTATTGGCATGTGTCGCAGTTCTCATTCATACTTTTTAATTAATTAGTATTAGTATTTTTTAAATTGATTCAATCTTAAATTAATAGAAACTTTTAAGATACTGAAATTAATAGAAAAAAATAATCTTACACCTCTTTTAGAAGTATAAGTATTGTACACACCATTTTTAAGAGTGTGTGATTGAGAGAGACAAAGTGATAAGAAAAAATAAGTATAATAAATGGTATTAGATGATGTGTAAAAATGAGTGTATGTACTGTTTGTGGTAAGAATATCGTAATTGAAATTAATAAAAAATTAATTTTAATATATCATAAATTGATTTTATTATATTATATTTCTTTTTAATCTCTTTTTTACAAGAAATGGTAGAAAGCCCAAATATCTTTTCTTTTTGTTAAAACTTAATTTCTCATGATAATCATATAATCATATAATATAAAATAACAATAATAATATATAAAGAGGGTACATACTTTTTCATATTCGACTCGACATATGTCATTCGACATAGAATAAAATGTTTAAAAATTTATCATATAATAAATATATAATCGATAATTGACATGTAACATCTTATATTGTAATTTAAAAAAGTGTACATGTGCAATTAGGTTTAAATTTAATTTATTATTTACACATGCAAATATAAAAATTTATAATCACATATTAAAACCTTGACATATATACATTTGCATATTAATTTATATTCAAAAAATTTTCACTTATCTTTAGTTGACTACGTTATTAATTATTTTTATAAGTTATTAATATTAAAATTCCAAAATTTTTGTAGATGTCTAATTTCATCACTTTGTTATATATGTATTGTCAACTTAAATTAATTAATTATATTTTAAAATTATTATGTTTATTCATATATAATTATTTTATATTTTTTACAAAACTTTAATATATACATCACACAAGAGTACAAATTTTGTATGAATATATAGTAAAATTAATTAAATATAATTTATTATGAAGAAATTAAGAATTTATTAAGTGTTTATTTAAACTAAGAAATATAGTAAATTTTTTTGGTATACTCTTAATAATAAGTTGATAAAACATCCAAATAAATAAATACATAATAATAATAATAATAATCATCATCATCATCATCATGATATAATAATAATAATATATAAAGAGAAGGTACATATCTTCATATTTTGACATGTATTATTCTGACATGGAATAACATGTTAAAAAATTATCATGTAACAAATATATGATCCTAATAACTGACATGTGACATCTTATGATGCAATTTAAAAGGAAGGTATACATGTGTCGCCAGGTCTAAATTTAATTTATTACTCACATATATAAATATGAAAATTTATAGTCACATATTAATTACTTTAACATATATATCTTTGCATATTAATTCATATAAAAAAATAAAAAAATTATCACCTATATTTAGTTGATGACGTTATTAATTATTTTTATTAGTAAATGATATGAAAATATCAAAAATTTTATTGGCATCTAATACCATATCGTTATATATGTACTATCACCATAAATTAATTAATTATATTTTCAAATTATTATATTTTTTTTCATATATAATTATTCTATATTATTTACAAAACTTCAATATATATATATATATATATATATATATATATATATATATATATATATATATATATATCTCACAAGAGTAGAAAATTTTGCATAAAATATAGTAAAATTAATTAGATGTAATTTTTTATAAGGAAACTAAGAATTTATTAAGTATTTTTTTAAACTAAGAAAATATAGTAAATTTTTTTGGTATACTCTTAATAAATGTTGATAAATCATCAAAATCAATAAACACATAAAAATCAAATAATAAAATAATAATAATAATAATAATAATAATAATAATAAGGAAAAACTTCAAAAAAGCCCTTGTACTATATGTAATGTGCACTTTGATCCTGTTACTTCAAAAATGTGCAAAAAGGACCTATTAATTTGCGTTTTGTGCAAAAAAGTACAAAATGGTAACAAACGTTACATTTTGGATGGAAACGCGCAAATGCAACGTATGTGCATGTCTCGTGTGTAATTTGTCAAACATTGTGCAATAGTTGATAGGGGTAATTTGGTGATAAAACTTGCACTCTTTTTGAATTTCCCAATTATGAACGCCTAATTTTGTCCCCAAACCTACCCTATTTTCCCAATTCCCTCCACCCTAATTTTGCCCCCAAACCTACCTTAATTTTCGTCATTTCCTTAATTCTGCAATCTGATTTGATGTCATTGAGGGAGAAATAGTGCGTGCTATCAAACCCTGAAGGAGCACCTTTATTTGTGCCATCAAAGCTTGAAGGAACGCCCTTGTTCATGCGACCAAATCCTGGAGTAAGTGCTTTGTATCGCGAGTCCAATTGAGGCAAGTATTAGTTAGACTTGAAGCTCATTTTGTTGAAATTATTTTTTAGGTTAGGTTTATTGCCTGTTTATTAGTGGTTTTGGGTTTGATTAGTTGGCAGGGGATGCATGTGGTCCTATTTGTGTCTATGGTCCCAAAATGTTATCGTTATCAGTGTTCTTTGTTACTGTGTGTGGTCCCAATTGTTGTCCCAAATTGGTTGGCAAGGGATGCATGTGATCCCATATGTGTGTGAACTTACAAATGTTACTGTGTGTGTTTCTAAATGTCTAATTTTTTATGTGGAAACTTCAAAAAAAAAACCTAAAATATTCACGTGATTTGCACTTTGTATAACATGTTTGTATGCTTTATGAATGAGTAGCATAGCATGCTTGTAAGCTTTATGAATGAGTAGCAAAACATGCTTGTAATAATAACATGCTTTTTACACTTTACAGATGACTTTGATAACAGTTCTGTTACATTATGGAGGGAAATTGTAATTTAGCTCACCTATGGGGTATGTAGGGGGTGTGTCATAGGGTTTACAACTTTGATAATGACCTGCTATCTAGCACACACTTGACTACTTATGTAAGAAAGATTGAGATTGGGATGAGAGAGCCTAAATGTCTGTAGTATAAGTTTCTTGGTCAGACTTTTACCCATGGACTAACAAAAATACTTGATGACGATGATGTTAGAAAGATATGTAATATTCTAGAGAAAAGCCTTAACACAACCCTTCAAGTATATGTTGAGCATGAGACTGACCATAAAACAGACCTAACCCACTTAGAACCTAACCCTAAATCTGCATATGAGTTAGAACCTAACCCAATTGCAATTATGACTGAGCCTACAAATGAGAATGAACCACACCATGGAGACCATCCTGTTGGGTAAAAAGGGAAAGAAAAGGAGAAATGAAAAAGGAAGTAAGTACAAAAGGGGAAATGAAGAAAAAACTTACTCTTAAGAGAAAAATCAGACTTGTAGACCTTGAAGAAGATGGTGATGTTGACTTAACTGATTGTGATTTTGAGGACAACGATGAGGAGGTAGCTAACCTATTTTTTGAGAACCATGCAAAGGACGTTGAGGAAGAAATGACAGACTGTATAGGTGTTAATGATGAAGTGAATGGTGATGGACAAGTACATGAAGATAATGGTGAGGTAGGATAGGCCAATAATGGCAATAATATTGCAAGTCCTGATACTGGAACTCATTGGGATGGGGAGTATCAGTTTGAGTATAAAGACAATGATACTCTAATTATTCCCCTTGGTTCTGATGTAGAAGAACCAAAGGTAATGGGGAAGAGGAGGTTTCTAGAGTTCAACTAATACACTGACATAAGAAGGAATATAAATTTGCAAGTAAGAATGAAATTTACAAGTCATAAAGTTTTTAGAGAGTCTATAAAATAGTTTTGTATTGACAATGGGATTGATTTTGAATTCTTGAGGAATGAGAGCACTTGAATATCAATATAGTGCAAGAAAGGTTGTGGATGGAAAATTTATGCTCCAAGACTCATCAAGGAGATGCTTTCCAAATTAAGTCATGGTATAACCATGAGCATGCAAGCTGTGGATGGAGTAACAAAAATACCAAGGTCAATTCAAGGTGATTAGCTGCAAAGTACCAAGACCACATTCGAGACCACAAGGGGAGATGGGAAAATGAGGCTTTCATTAATCATATAGCCAAAGAACATAAGATTTTTGTGTCAAGGTTCCAAGTGTATAGGGAAAACAAGATGGCTATGAAGAAGCTTCAAGGCAGTGCAGCAGCTCAATATTCTTTACTATGGAATTATGTTGCAGCAGTCTTGCAATACAACCCTGGTTCAATAATATTGATCATGAAGGACAACAATGACTATTTTCAGAGACTATATGTTTGTTTGGATGCTACCAAAAGAGGTCTGAAGTTTTGTAGGCCTATAATCTCATTGGATGGGTGCTTCTTGAAGGCTGGCTTTGGGGTCATTTGCTAGTGGCAGTGGCAAGGGATGCTAATGATAGCATGTTCCCTATTGCTTATGTTGCAGTTGAGGTTGAGTTGAGAGATAGCTAAATGTGGTTTTTGGACAAGTTGCTTGAGGATATTGGCTCAATTGAGGAGAATGACTGGGTGTTCTTGTCAGATAAGCAAAAAGTAACTAAAAGGAGACATTTTACTTTATGTGATTTTGTGTTGCACAAGTTTGAACTCCATACTTACTTTCTGATTTCTTACTTGATGTGCTTGCAGGGTTTGAACTCCATACTTACTTTCTGATTTCTTAATTGATGTGCTTGCAGGGTTTGAACTCTATACTTGAGGACATGGGGGTTGAACACAGATTCTATGTTAGGCATCTATATGCTAACTTCAACCTCACATATAAGGGACAAATGCTGAAAGATTTACTGTGGAATGCTGCAAGGGCCACTACCAAGCCTAAATTTGACTTACACATGGAGGAAATAAGAAAGCAGAATGAGGGAGCAACCAACTGGTTAGCTGCAAGAGATGTAAGCACATGGTCAAGACATTTATTCATTCAAATGGCTAAATCAGGTAGTCTATTGAACAACATTGTAGAGTCATTCAACTCTGCAATACTGCCTGCTAGAGACAAGCCCATAATCACAATGATGGAAATTGTAAGAAGGATGTTAATGAAGAGGTTTGCTGCAAAGAGAGATAGGATGCTTAGGTATCAAGGTCAGATCTGCCCATGAATTCAACAGAAGCTTGAAAGGTCAAAGGAAGAAGTTGTGTTGTGCATTGTCCATATGAAGGAGACTGTTACAAGAAAGAGACTTTCTTGAAATGCTATGAAGTGATGATCAACCTCGTACTTTCACAGGAAAAGTGACCACATCTTCACTATGATCCAATTCTCCCTCCTTTGGTTAGGACTTCTATTGGCAGACCAAAGAAGGCTAGGAAGAAGGCCACTGATGAGCAACCTCCAAACCTAAATAGGGTATCCAGGGAAGGAAATCAATGCTAGTGTGGAAATTGTGGCATGTAGGGTCACAATGTTCGTGGGTGCCCAAGACCCCTAAATCAAAATAGAAAGATACATAGAAAGAAAAAGAAAACTAGTGCAGCCAGTGATTCTACTACAACTAATCCCACTGCTCCAACTGAAACTAATCCAAATGGTGGTGTTGGATCTATTCCATTTGATGCTAGAGTTAGGAATGCTCCATCTAAGGCTCCTAGTGCAAATGCATCACTTGGTCTGAGTGCTGCAAGTCAAAGTGGTCCTATACCTGCTATGAGTGACCTAAGGGCACATGGAAGTTATGGTCCCAGCCAACCTGGTTCCCAAAGCTCAATCTCCCTATTTAGGAGACTCACACGTGCTTTGGAAAGAATGTCAATGACTCAGCCTAGTGAAGGCACATCAACATCAAGAATGAAGACAAAGAGGCCAAAAACTTGATGCGTGAAATCCGTAAGTGTACGGTTTCGTCGTCAAGTAATAAAAGATCAAATCCACAGGGACTGAGTCTATGAATACCAATTAATTAATTAACTTAATTAAATTAAACAAAAGAGAGTGTGATTGTTTATTAAGAATAATGTAGTAACAAAAAAATTAAATAAAAATCAAGAAGATAGAATTTAGAATAAAAACAGCAAGTTATCAAGAAGGGGGTTTTCAGGTTTTAAGAAAACTTCCAAGATTGGGATACCACAATGATACAAGACAAATCCTAATCGACAACCCTTTTATTAAAACTTAAATTCAATTGAAGGTGAATTACCCAAAATTAGTTAATGTTCTCTTTTAAGATACAAGATCCGTACCCAATTAAACCAATTCCTACTTTCGTGGTAATTGGATTTAAATCGAACCCATTACGCTTTGTGGTAATTCATTAAATCCTCGAAAGGCTAAAACTACTCTCATGATTTAGACCTTAAGTTCAATTCTTATAGTTCCAACACTTAGGTTCACCTCTCAGTACGTCCCTAAATGCCTATGAGATGCAAATAAGTGGCCACCAAATTCACATGAATAAAAGCAATAAGAATTGAATCAATGAACAATCGAGATTAATAAAAAGGAAAACAACGTCAATTCATCATTATCAATGTATCAAAGGGCATTGTCCAATCCTAGAAACAAATGTAACTACTCAGACATCAAGAAGAAGAAAACAGAATTCAAACTTAAAAACATCTCAAACCTATAACAATCGAAGAAGAAGAAGAAGGATCAAGAAATCAAGCCTCCTTCATGCCTCCTTTCGAACTAGGTTTCAATCCAAGATAGAATACCCTAATAGCAATCAGAACATTTATTTATAGCCTAGGGTTTTTATGAGCTAAAAGCCCCCAAAAGAAATAAAAGCAGAAAACTAAAATCTGCTGCGCGCCCCGAACCACGGCCGTGGTGGCCACCACGGCCAGGCCGTGGTTGGTTCTAAGTTAAAGGGATTTACTGCTGGTTTCAAACCACGGTCGTGCTTCAAAATTCTTTAATTTCCTGGTTCCCACGAGCCATGGCCGTGGTAGAGACCACCCCCAAGCCGTGGTTGGGTTTGTTTGTCCTCTTTTTTAGCGCATTTCACCCCTAATTCAATATCGCTTTAGCTTAGCTCCATTCCAGCTCTTTAAACTTCAATTTGCCTCAATCCTGCATTGCAACACATGCCAAACCGCAGTTATCCAAACTAAAAGAAAAAATGAATCATTAAATAAACAAATATGCATAAAAGACTATAAAAATGCATGCAAAACATATGCAAAATGTGATGTGGAATCACACACATCAAATTACCCCAAGCTTAAGATTTTGCTTGTCCTCAAGCAATCACTAAGACCAAATAAAGATCAAAACTTTGAAAATATGACTATGAACATGGAACCCGAAGAACAACGAATCCAAGTAATAGACATAAACATTCAACAAGTGTAGAGATGATCAATGTCCAGTCCAATTAGAAGCTTAGGTTCCCTAATCTCATGCTTCCCATCAATTGGGATCACTCATCTAATCACTCTCAAAGTGTGTAAGGGTGAAGAAACATCACTCAAGCTCCTCAAAAAGCACTTTCATGAACTTGATAGGAAACCAAATCTTCACTAATAATCAGCATGCATGCAAGAATCAGAAGGTCTTTCAAGGGTTGTAATGGGGCTATAGGAATGATTTTTGGTAGGATAAAGAAAGGAAAGTATGCATAAAGGGTTAGCAAAATTTCTAATAACAAGAAACCCTCTAGAATATAAATGAAGCAAAGGTATTCTTCAATCAAGAGCATAACTTCACATTTCCAAATAATTTTCTCCTTTCTTTTCTTTCTTTTTCAAGCTTTAATCTCAATTTTTTTTCCTTTTTTTTCCTTTTTTTTCTTTCTTTTTTTCTTTTCTCTTTTTTTTTAATACTCAAAAACATATATTCTAAGCACAAGCTTCAAACCGAATTTTTGCTCCATTTAACATTCTAGATGGTTACCGACGGTGTATCATCATAGGTATCAAGGAAATCAATTATGCAATAGGCTCAAGATGGGCAACTAGTAGATGAAGATGTGACAATAATTTCAGAAGGCCAGAAAAATACCTAAGATGCCTTAATCACATTCAAGCATGCAACAAAAAATTTCGCCTCAAAATGGTTTCAAATCAAGTTCTAAAGCACCAAATCCAAGAGTACAGAATTTCACTCAACAGAAAAGAGGGGTTAATATCAATGTAAAGCACATACCCCTTATTAGGCTCAATTCTCACCTTTAGTAGCAAAATCAATGAAAAGCACAAAAAAAGAGAACCTTACGCTAATCATTGCTATCAAAAGATCAACTCTTGCAAATAGCCTATCACAGAAATAACAATATGGGTTCCAAATTCACTTTTCTTTTAAATTGGCATGAAGTTCATACACGAGGATGCATGGGTAACAAGATGATGTGATCATGCAAAAGAATGCAATATGCAATCCTAAATGCAACTAAGTATGCAGCATAAAAACATGAAAATAAATATCCTACCCCAAGCTTAAGATTCACATTGTCCCCAATGTAAATTATCAAGTCAGAGAGAGAAGAAAAAGGAATGGACTCACTGCGGTGGAAAGTGGTGCTGGCTCATATGCCAGTCATACATGGCGCAAATCATGGTCTCCATACTCTGTCCCTGCTGCTGGAGTTGCTCCATCATCACTCTCTGCTGAGCCTGCTCTGACCGGATGTGTGCCTGGTCGGCTCGAATGAGTGCCTGCTCAGCCTGAATAACATCCAAGGAAGTGTAGATCCGAGCAAAAGCATCATCAGAAGTACCTGTAGAAGAAGAAGAAGGCCTAGATGGCCGACCCTGTGGTGGTGGGCGAATAGGTTGCTGAACGTTAAGTGGTTCAGGCTCATCCATTACCGGCACACGCTAGTTTGCTTGGTTTCTGACGGTGATGGCATCAGAGTTAGGAAGGGGTAAAGGGTGCTGCCGGTCAGGAATAACCAAGCAGTAGGAATCGTCCTCTCTGATAATCATCTTTATAGCTATACAGGCCGTAAGATCAATTCTATTTCACCCTTCGGCTTCCACAAATCCGTCTAAGTCATACTCAAGATGGTGGGCTATTGCAGTGACAAGCCCACCAATGACTATGGAACCATCCCCCTTCCTAGCAACTTTCAGTAAGTGCCTAATCATGTGGGACCCTGTGTCCAGGTGTATACTGTGCAACATACCCCATAAGAAAAAGAGTTCGTCTTGACGGACAGCTCCATCGCTATCTCCACGACCGAATAGGGTGTTAGCCATAATGCGATGGAGATAGCGAAAACAGGGGTTGACTAAGGCTGTGGCCTTAGCTTTGGACGAATCATAGCTACCTCTACCTATACTTATTTGACTCCAGAATCTCCCAACATTAAACTCTCTAGGGAGCCGCCTTTCCCCACCCACAGGCAAGGAGAAAATGGAGTTAAACTCCTCTAAATTCATGACATGGTCAGCATTAAACAGCTGAAAAGTGATTCGGCCTTCGGCACACCCTTCCCCTTGTAAAACATTGGCCTCAAGGGAGCTCAAGAACTCCAATGTAGGCCCAATAAGCGTAACATAATGGGTACGAGCGAAGGTGCTCCACCCTATATTCTCCAGCATCCAGTTTACATCATCAGTCAGCCTAAGGTATCAAGAACTTGGTCATCTAGGTACCTAGTGTTCACTATTTTTCTCTTGACTAGTACATTGTACCTATCCCTTTGTTCTCTATTCTTAAACTCAATACCGTAAGGGTTAGAGTCAGAAGAATTACCTTTTGAAGATGCTCCTCGTGCTCTTGAGGATGAAGATTGATCCCCTCTTTGCCTTTTGCTAGCCATAGGAACTCTAAAGTGCAAGGTAAAACAAGGAATGCTGAAATTTTCGAATTTAGGGGGGTAGGGTTCTCCAAAATTGGGGATTTTTGGTTCGTGGGGAAATTGGAGAGTTTGATGTGTGGGTTATGTTTAGGGAGGTTTGGAATGATGGAAAAATGAAGAAAATGGGTGTTTAAGGTAAGAAAAATGGTAATGTGGAGGAGGTGAGAGGTTTGGAGTTTTGGTTATGGAGGATGATGATGGAGAAGAATGTAGACTCAGTTCCTGACAACGGTGCCAAAAACTTAATGCGTGAAATCCGTAAGTGTACAGTTTCGTCGTCAAGTAATAAAAGATCGAATCCACAGGGATTGAGTCTATGAATACCAATTAATTAATTAACTCAATTAAATTAAACAAAAGAGAGTGTGATTGTTTATTAAGAATAATGTAGTAACAAAACAATTAAAT